>OY755047.1:13469862-13647362 GCA_963576565.1 Aspidapion aeneum
TACTACTTTAAAAATTAAATATTATCCAATTCCTTTAAAAAAGAAGTGAAATCATAACAAAAACATTCCATGTAAAAAAGAGCGAGGTACGCGCATTCCGTAAAAAGAATTGAGATAAAAGTAAAGCCAAGTTCTCCAATACAAATTTCAAAATTAAATTTTCTTACTAGTTTGGAAATGTTTTTCT
Source organism: Aspidapion aeneum (assembly GCA_963576565.1). Classification (NCBI taxonomy): domain Eukaryota; kingdom Metazoa; phylum Arthropoda; class Insecta; order Coleoptera; family Brentidae; genus Aspidapion; species Aspidapion aeneum. The sequence continues at coordinate 13,470,050 of OY755047.1, forward strand.
AAACTTGCCTATTACGGCTGTAAATGACTCTTAGGCACAGTGCTCAATTGAACATAAAGGAGTTTGGCTGTAATAGCAAAGTTTAAAAAAACATTTCTAAACTAGTAAGAACCTTTAATTTTGAAATTTGTATTGGAGAACTTGGCTTAACTTTTATCTCAATTCTTTTTACGTACTTGGCTTTTTTTTACATAAAATGTTTTTGTTTTTTTTTGTTTCAAGTTCGATCTCTTAATATTGATTATGATGATCACCAGTCGCGCCTTGTCACTGCTCCACTAAAATCGTAGGTTGGCACATGTCTAATTCTAACTATATATGGCAAAAATAGCCTACTCTGACTTTTTTAATTTGTAGATATTTGGAGTACTCCCTGGTGGGCAACATGACCTTGGAAAATGTTCAGTCCGTCTGGAAATCCATCAGCCATCACGTGGGTGTGAGAGCTGGCTTCCAATTTTTGAGATTGAATTGGGAGAAGATCTACGATACCTACGATGATATTTATCCAGTGTTCAGTACCATTTTCCATGATTTTGTGTCACAGTTGTCCACAGAAATCGATTTGGAAGATGTAAGTAGCTGTGGCTGTCACAAATTTGGTTTTCATGAACTGTATTGAAGATAGGAGTATGACACAAAAAAATTAAAAATAAATTAAAATTGATTTTTGAAAATTTATTTTTACAACTTATGACCCTATTTTTATTTTATTTTAGGATTTATATATATATTTTTTTTAGGTTTTTTATTTCTTTTCATTGCAAAACTAAAAAAAATATAGATATAAAAAACAAAACAAATATAAGAATTTAATAATAAAAGAAACTGGGTCATTCCATAAGAAAACATCAATGTAATATCCGAGGGGTCATCAGCTTTCAACAGTACTGTACAAATTTCACAACAGTACCCGACAGTACCACGACAGGATCCAACAGTACTCGACAGTACACGACAGTACTCAACAGTACTCGACAGTACACGACAGTACCTAACAGTACTCGACAGTACACGACAGTACCCAACAGTACTCGACAGTACACGACAGTACACGACAGGACCCAACAGTACTCGACAGTACACGACAGGACCCAACAGTACTCGACAGTACACGACAGGACTCAACAGTACTCGACAGTACGACGACAGGACCCAACAGTACTCGACAGTACACGACAGGACCCAACAGTACACGACAGTAGAAGAAGAAGAAGATTTGTGAGCGCGGTGCGGTTCCCCAAAGATGATGACCTTTTTTTTTTGTTTTTTTTTTTTTTTTTTTTTTTTTTGCTCGCATGTTTTTTGAGGGCGAGGCACGACGACAGTACTCAACAGGACCCAACAGTACACCGCCAGGACCCAACAGTACACCGCCAGGACCCAACAGTACTCGACAGTACACGACAGTACTCAACAGTACACCGACAGGACCCAACAGTACTCGACAATACCCAACAGTACTCGACAGTACACGACAGTACCCAACAGTACTCAACAGGACCCAACAGTACACGTCAGGACCCAAGTCCTGTTGGACGCTGTACAAAATTTTAGGGTGCCGATGACCCCTCGGTAATATCTCATAAACTAAATGTTAACATTCACATTGTTAGAACCGCTATAGGTACCCAGGTAGCAAGGTCACGTTTTTTAAACGTCAAAAACAGGTCATTTTTAATGACCATTGACATCTCTAACCTGACGTGTATATAACCTCTAAATGACGTTCAAAAGACACACCCAAAATGACGTCATTTTCAGACGTTTTAAAGACGTCAGCAATATGACGTATTTGGGACCAAATCAGAACATCAGACACACACACAGATCTATTTATGACTTTTTTTAAACTCGCCACTCTTTGAATATATGAAATATTTCCTGCAATTGAGAACACTGAAGGAAACTTAGACACAGAAGGCGACTCTTCTGTGACTTAGACCTGGAAGTACTGGAACAGGTACAGAGGTGTTCTGTGAGGGACAGATCAAAATAGACCTAAACCTAGACTTACACATCTCCACTTGAAGCGAAAGAAGCCTTGAAGTTTGTCTTGATTTAATATTTAATTTATTTTACATACCTACGCCCACATTTCGTATAAATCCGGTCAAGTAATGACTGGGGCACCATCTATGTAAGTATGAGTGTATGTCCCTTGGACAAAGTGTGCAGTGTGGGTAGTGACCAATATATAACGTTTTTCAGACGTCGAAAACCACACTACGAAAAAACGTCAAATAATTGACGCCTTAAAGACAACATTTTTTGGGAGATGACCTGCTGGTCATCCAAATGACCACTTTTCGACGAAAAAAAGACGTCATTTGATGACCCCTTGCTACCTGGGTACCCTTTTTTAAAAAACATATATTGCTATGCTGGCTTTTAGCAGATCACCAAATTTTAGAAATAAGACAGGGATGATAAAAAAAATTATCTACAAGGTTTTAAGATTAATATGCTCTATATTTACCGTGTGAGTACCCATCTTGGCATCGCTTTTACAAAAAAAAATTTTAAACAATTTTTTTTTTTTAATTATATTTTTAATACATTTTTTTATGCTACTCTGCTAGCTTTGCTCAACCAATAGACACAGAAAAGACGAGAAAAAAACACATTAACCGTAAATAAAGTGATAAAATATTTAATTACTTAACATTCACAGTGTTAGGACTGCTGTAGGTACCCCTTTTTAATAAACATATATTGCTCTGCTGGCTTTCAGCAAATCACCAAATTTTAGAAATAAAACTGGAATGATAAAACAATAATCTACAAGGTTTCGAAATTTAATTGCTCTATATTTACCGTGTAAGTACCGATCTTGGTACCACTTTTACAAAAAAAAATTGAAAAAATAATTATATTTTTATGACATTTTTTTAGGCTAGCATTAAAAAAAATGTATTTTATTTTATCTTATTAATTCAATCAAACTCAATAAAACAAATTAGATAGGTTTAACAAAAATAAATTTTCAAAAATATAAAAGAAATATGGAAAATCCAAAATTTTCTTTTTTAAGAAAACCTGAAAATTAAAAAACCTATGTGTAGACATTTTAATAATTTAGTTTTACCATATGGTTTTTTTTGTATTTTAGCTAACAACATTTTACAAACTCCATGCAAACGATCTAAAATCCGTGTCCAACATTCTCCAAAGTACAGTCGACCAAATCAAAGTCAGAATCAAATGGAGACACAAACACTTAGACTCGGTGGTAAATTGGTTGAAGAAAAACAAATATTAAATGGAGAATAAAAAAAATTAAAGGTGAAAAAATTTCTTTTACATTTTTTAGCAAAAAAATTATCAGTTTTAGATATGTATTAGCTGAATATAACAAATTGTTACCTTATCAAATCTCCATGAGATTTATTTGACAAACCTGTCAAAGAAGAGTTATATATAACTTTAGATTTTAAATAAGATAATCACTCTGTATTAGATTAGATTAAATCGTCGGTCTCATGACATAAGGCCATATCTTGATTTTTACAATCTATATTATTTTAAGATTGGCCTTTATGTTTTAATAATAATGGGGTCATGTGTTTTGTAAGTTTTATAAAGAAATAAATTAATTTTAAGATAGGACCCTTAGCTAAAAGTAAGTATAAACTAGAGTCCCTGTATGTTGACATATTGGATATAATATATCCAAATATGTTAACATACAGGGACTCTAGTATACACTAGATATAAACTAGATTTAAACTAACACTGACCTTCGCACATTTTGACCCTATCTCATGATTAGGGCCTTATGTCATGAAACCGACGAAATATTATTGGTCAGTATTTTTTAACTTTTTAACTCCAATATTGTATAGTTTTAAATTGTATGACTCCTGTTTTGTTTTGAAATTTTATTGTTGGTTTTTTTTGTTTTGTGATAGGTAAGTTCCAAGAACATTTAAGTAAAATCTTAAGTTGAATGTTTTTTGGTAGTTTCGTTATTATACAATTATATATTAAAATAAGAAAATAAACTAAGATAAAAATTTATACATTTTTTATTTAAAAACTTAAATACCTACATTTGACATTACCACTGTGTGTTCTTGCAAAAATTTATATCCTCAAATTGTTCATACATTTGTCCAAAATGTCTTTTTTTATACTGGGGTTATCGGGATTTAATTTTAAAACTTCAAACGCAGTGTCTATAGCATCTGGATATTTTTTACTTTTCATGTAACAAAAAGCAAGTTTGTATCCTATTCCTGGGTTAGTCTTTCCTAAAATAAAAAAAGATTTTTAGTTAAAAAAGAAGTAGCTCTGTTAAGTTTCTATATACTGGGTAGAAGAGCCACATACAGACACCCTCATTCTACTAGGTACTAGGTTTTTAAATTAATTTTTGCAAATAGGCGTACATCCAACACGCATCGTGAATGCAGGCAAACTGAGAAGCAACGCGCTCGACAACAAAGCACTAGCAGCTAGATATTTGGAACGGAAGAAAATTGGGAGATTAACTTTCTATGTACCTAGTGGAATAATTATGTCTGTATAGTTATATTCAGCTATGGTTTATGCCACTGTGTTCCAGGCAGAGGTATACGCCCAGGTAGCAAGGTCACGTTTTTTAAACGTCAAAAACAGGTCATGTAACTGACCCGGAAATGACCTTTAAATGACGTTCAAAAGACACACCCAAAATGACGTCATTTTTAGACGTTTTAAAGACGTCAGCAATATGACGTATTTGGCACCAAATCAGAACATTAGACACACACAGACCTATTTATGAGTTTTTTTTAAACTCGCCTGAATATGTGAAATATTCCCTGCAGTTAAGAACACTGAAGGAAACTTAGACACAGAAGGCGACTCTTCTGTGACTTAGACCTGGAAGCACTGGAACAGGTACAGCGGTGTTCTGTGAGGGACAGATCAAAATAGACCTAAACCTAGACTTACACATCTCCACCTTGAAGCGAAAGAAGCCTCGAAGTTTGTCTTGATTTATTTTTTTTTATTTTACATACGTACCCCCATATTTCGTATAAATGCGATCAAGTACTGACTGGGGCATCATCTATGTCAGTATGAGTGTATGTCCCTTGGACAAAGTGTGCAGTGTAGGTAGTGACCAATATATGACGATTTGCAGACGTCAAAAACTACACTACGAAAAGACGTTAAATAATTGACGCCTTAAAGACAGCATTTTTTGGTAGATGACCTGCTGGTCACCCAAATGACCACTTTTTGATGAAAAAAAGACGTCATTTGATGACCTCTTGCTACCTGGGCGCCATTCTGATGTGTGGTTATGAAAACCTAGAAATGTCTTTGTCAGGAGAAGACAGTAGAGCTGCACTGTCTGCCATCAAATCGACCAGGGTAAGCTCTGCACTTGTGCAAGGTTCTACTAAAAACCCAGGACACAAGGTTGATCTCCTCTGGTCATGTCCTATGAGGGCATTCTTGGCAACGAGGAGGCTGACCAACTAGCTAAAATGGGGTCATCAGCTGACCCAGTGGGGCCGGAACCCATGCTGGACATCGCGGAGTGTGTTGCCATAACGACCCTAAAATGTGACTTGAACAGGCGCTCTGGGAAGACACGGACGGAATGAGGCAGGCCAAGCTCCTTATCGGGGAGGTAAGCGCCTCCAGACCGAGGTCTTTTCTCACACTCGGGAGAAAAGATATGAGACTGGCGACAGGGCTCTTAGAAGGAAACTGTCGCCTTAATAAACACCTGGGAATCGTTGAAGACTCGGAGTGTCGTTGGTGTATGGAGGACGAAGAACCCCCTTTACATATTCTTACCCAGTGCCCTGCACTCGCCGCGATAAAACTGTCGCTTTTGGGAAGCTGTATTCTTAGCCCTGGCGAGGTGAGAAAGTTTCAACCCAGAAAAATCTGCTCCTTTGCCAAGGCGGTAGGTTTTCATGACTGACAGAGTGGATAGTGGGGTACATATGGCTCATGGGAATTTTCCCGCCCACATAACATTCATTCATTCACTCAGTTATGGTTTGGTATTAGCTTAATCTTAATAGAGCGCATGGGTGTCACTTCAATCTATTTTTTTACCTCCGCTCTTCCAAGCTTGTTGATAATTCATTGCAGCTTCCTTATAGTTATGCTCTTTTTCCGAAATTAATCCAAGATATTCAAAAGCTTTTGTGGAAGCCTTATTATGCTCCACAACTTTTTTAATTAATTCGTGTGCTGGTTCTAACTTGTTGCTTTGAATGTACTGATCAGCCAGCATTAACCAGCATTTTTCCAAATAGTCAGCATCCTCAAAATTCCATGTACTTTTCACCACACGCTTAAGCTGGTTTTTTGTTCTTTGAGTTTGTTTTAAGAGGGTATAAGCTGTCGCCATACCTAAAAATATGCCAACAGCATTTGCATTGTCATTTCGGATTAACGAAAAATAAATATCAAATATTTTTATTATTAAAAACTTTATTAAACTAAAAAGGTTTCTGCCAAAACAGTATTCGGATATTTTGGAATCATACATATCTGATAGACATTTTAGAGTAAAACAGGAAGACTCATACTCAAATTTAAGAGAAATTCAAGCAGGCGTGCCCCAGGGTAGCGTACTAGGCCCTTATCTATACTTATTATTCACTTGTGATATCCCAAAGCCAGAAAATTGTCACTTAGCAACATTTGCCGATGATACTGGTTTATTGACGGTAGAAAAATCTATTGAAAAATGCATAGAGAAACTTCAGGATGCAGTCACCCAAATTCACAGTTGGACCACAAAGTGGCGAATAAAATTAAATGAAACCAAATCAATTCATGTTGATTTTACAAACAAAAATATAAATCACATACAAATAACAATTAACAACATTCCAGTACCATATTCGAATCAGGCAAAATATCTAGGTATGACACTTGATACCAAATTGCGCTGGAAAGCACATGTTAAGAAAAAAAAGAAGAACTTGAGATAAGGTATAGAAAAATGAACTGGCTAATTGGAAGGAAGTCCAATTTAACAATTCATAATAAGTTACTGCTTTATAGACAAATACTGAAACCAGTATGGACATACGGTATTCAACTATGGGGTTGTGCTAAAGAGAGTAACATTCTAGTTGTACAGAGATTTCAAAATAAAGTATTAAGAAACATTGTGAATGCACCTTGGTACGTTCGAAATAGTGACCTTCATCGAGATCTAAAAATCGAAACTGTAGCAGAGACTATAAAAAAGTACGCAAAAAGCCATGAAGATAGACTCCATCGGCATGTGAATGTGGAAGCAATTCAGCTTCTAGACAATACTATGCTAGTTCGACGACTAAAAAGAGTGAAGCCGTTTGAGCTAGTAAACTAAGTGAATTACACATAAAACAAAATAATGCTATAAACACAACACAATTGTGAGTTACAGACTAAACAAAGCGGGGAGAACTGTTGAGTGAACCCTAAGTTTAAATCTGACTTTTCTAGTAAATTAAGTTAAAACAAAATTGCTAATTAGTCTTACTGACTAGATTGTAATAAAAAAAAAACACAGTGTGTTTGACAAATAAAAAAAAAAAAAAATTAAAAACTCACCTAAGATAGCTCCAATATTTTCTTTATAATTATTCTGAGAAGCAATAGAAATAAAATCATCTAGAGCTCTTTCAATGTTGAATTTTTCTTTAGTTGCCAGAAGTCTAAAGTTAGTCAATAGTCGACATTTAAAAAGGTCTTCTCCAGTTGATTCAAGTTTTTGTTTAAGTTCTTTAATTAATCGATCAGCTAAAAGAGTATTTTCATGCAGGATTTCGGTAGAAAAGCTATTTATTGACAACGAAACGAATCTTATAACTTAAAAACGTCACTTTCCATAAAAAATCATCAACATTCCCATCTTCAAATTTAAGAAATATTTCAACTTTACCTGTTTTCAAAGCTAAACTTCTGGAATCTCTATACTCAATATCATCACTTTCCATAAAAGATTCAGATATATTATCATCATCAGGATTAAGACAGATTTCTATCATACTATAGAGTGCTCTTTGACCAAATTCAGGATCTTGTCTAACCAAATTAAAATTTTTAAGGGCAGAATTGAGATTTCCCGAATGCCATTCATAGTAAGCTTTGCAATAGATTAATCTAAAATTATTTTTAAAGTTTAGAGAAGCTTTGTTGATTGAATTAATTCGATGTTGGTTGTGATCAGATAATAGTTTGACAAATTATTTATAGAAATATTCATTTTACTAACCCAGGTTCTTTTGAAGGCAAATCGCAATTCTTTTCTGCTATATTTAAATATTCTTCACATTCCTCAATGTTACCCATTCTTCTGGATATTTCTAAAAGTCTTATTAACGCCTCCCAGTTAGTTGGTTGTTTGTTTATCAGCTGGGTAAAGTGAAATAATGCCATGTCAAAATCGACCTAAAATATTTGTGAAATACAAGTTGGCCGTTTACGCTTCCACTATCTTTATCTCATTCCACTCCGGTTGTTTTCAAGTTAAATGTTTCAAAAATAGTTTTCTTTAGCACTCACCTTTCTAAAAGCAATATCTGCCATCATCACTGAAGCCGACTCGTTATCAGCATCTATTCTTAAAATAGTTAAACAAGTTTGTTGACAAAGATCCAAGTTACCCATCTAAAACAATAATAAAATTAATTTCTTGTATTTCACGAAAACTTTCTCTTACACTCACCTGTAAGTATAACTTTGCTAATGCCCCCAACAGGATCACATTATTAGCCGAAACTTTCAGCCCTTCCTTATAGTACTCTGCAGCTTTCTCATTATTTTTTAAAGAAATAGCCATTTCGCCAAGTTTTAAAGATATCTCAATTAGGAGATTTATTTCTGAATCAGGAACCACTAAAATAAAAAAACCGTTAATGTTTTTGATTCATTTTTAATTTTTCGCTAAGTGCTTACCACTTTGTTCAACGGACATCCTCTTTCTAACTCTATTCTGATATTCCAGCGCATTATTAAGACTTTTTTCAGCATGAACTAAGTTGCCAGACTTTTCCTGAATTTGAGCTAGCAAATACATTAGTTTAGCTTTGTGTTGAAGGTTGTACAAATCTTCCAAATTTGAGTTGTCTTCTTCTAAGTGTTCTAACAAAACTAATTCTCCTTTCTCGTATTCTCTTAGGTTTAGATACAACTCTGCTAATTGTAGTTTTAATTCTGGATTTTTGGTATCTTTTATAGCCTTTTTGTAATACGACACAGCTCTTGAGAAATAGTGTGTTTGCACTAGCGCTTTACCCATTTTTTCGCAAAGCTTAGGGTCACCAGGATTTTCTTTAAGAGCCTTTTCAAAACATTCTAATGCGTCATCAGGTTCTAGTATTTTCATATATGCATCACCTAGCATTAAATAACTATCTGCACAAGGATTTTCAGTTACGAAGTCTTTATAAACTTTTATAAATTCATCCTTACTTCGACGGTATTTTAACAATATGTCTGCCATTTTTATTTTGGCCTCAGTATAACAATTATCGGATTTTTCGATTTTATTCAAAAGTTCGATTGCTCCTTGAAAATTTTTGCGTGTCAACATATTATCGGCACTTAACACAAGAATCTTAGATTCTTCGGGAGTCCCTCTTAAATTTTCCGTTGCTTCATTTAAAATCTTATGTGCTTCATCATTTTGGCCGACAATATTTAATGTGTCTATCAACTCTACGTAAATGGAGGCTTTGTCAATCATTTGAAAATTTTCCTGGGTACCAACAATATTAACTAAATTAAGCGCTGTGGTAAAAGACTTAATAGCATCGGCATAATTGTTTAAATTTTTATCTACTAATCCTGTGATATAATGGTAGAGTGGATTTTCACGGACTTTGAAGTTTTGAGAAATACAAGATTCCAATGTCTGAAAAGCCTGGTCGAAATTACCAATTTTAACTTGTATTTGGGCCATAAGTAGTCCTGCTTCACTAGGTATTGTTTCTGATGCATTTTCTAGAGTGGTTAGAGCTAAATTCTGATTGCCTTTTAAATAGTGTACTTTAGCTATCAGCGTTTGAGCTTCGACTAAACCCGGACAAGCTTTTAAAATATTGTTAAGAGTTTCTAATGCTGTATTTAATGCAATTTTGTTGTTAGATACATGCTTAAGGTACTCCTTAATAGAATCCAGCAAGAAACTAGGTTCCAATTTTAAAAGATACTCATCAGAATAGTATAAAGTTTTTGATAGTAGAATTTTGCTATCAAATATTTGATTTAGATATTCTATTGATTTTTGTGAGTTTGTACTAACTTTTGCCTGAAGAAAGTTTAGATAAAGAGAATTTTGGGCATCTCTTAGTTCTAATAGATACTCAATTTGTTTAGAAAGTTGAGCTGATTTTCCGTTTTCGGCAAGTTCACAAAATGAAAGACCCAGTAAGGCATCCACACATGATTCGTCAATTTTTGTGGCAGATTTAAATAATCTTGAGGCTTCTTTATTACGTCCAAGAGCTAAGATTTGAAAGCCTAGCTCGACAACCAACTCAGCGTTGTCTGCAAAATTTTGTACAGAATTTTCCAAGACTTTTGAAGTTTCTTTTAAGACGTTTTCGTCTTTGTTGCTTACTGTTGAAAATAATTTAGTATTTTCCAAAATTAATGTTGCGTTTTGGGGTTCAAACTTTTGAATCAAATTAAAAAATGGTTTAATATTGTTAGCTGCTTCTTTATAATTTCCAAACTTACATAGATCAACTAATAATTCGTACTTTTTTGAATACAAAATATCATCTTCAGAAGGGTTTAAATTATGAATGGATTCTGTAACCTGATCCCAGTCTTGTAAAGCAAAAAGTATCTTCAGCTTTTGTAGGTTTGGTAAATTCGAATTAGGATGACGAACAATAATCTGGTTGATTGAGTTTAATGCATCATCATAATTTTGTTGTAATAAAGCACATTCTGTTAGACCAAATATTGATAATAAATTCTTGGAATCAAGATTGCAAGAATTTGTAAAAACTGATTTTACGTGGGTAATATTATGTTTCTCGAAGTTTCTAAGCATGAGTAATATCCAACCTTTGAGACTTAAGAATTCTGGATCATTTTCTAACGATACAGCTTTCTCAATATAATCCAAAGCTTTGTCAAGCTTATTTAGAGTAATAAGCACAAGCGATGAATGGTAAAAATCATACGGATCTGCACTTTTGCGATAGTCTTTCATTTGTGCATCCAATTTTGAAAAAACTTCCCTATTAGGCACACCTAAATATTTATGTCCGTACATCAAAGCTATAGTTGAAGCTAGTTTAACATTATGTTCCTCTCGTATGTTTTCCAAATTTCTTATTCCTTCTTCTATTTTGTTTGTTAAATAAAATGCTAAAGAATTCAGTAGTTTGAATGTATTGTTCGATGGGTATTTAGATATTGCTTCTTTAGAAGAATTTAGCATTAAATTATAAAATTTACTGTGAAAACTATAAAATATTTTGGCAAAATGATCCGTTTCTGTACTCATTTTTGGATTGCAAAATCTTCTATGACAAATCCGTTGTATTTAGCAGAGTTTTTAATGTAGAATTTTTGCAAAAATTCACAAGTCAACTTCAATTTTTTGTTGTTAGCAATTAGGTGATCAAAAATTCGCTAAAATAAAAAAATTAATAAATAAAGTGTGTTGTTATTCGCACTAAAAATGCTAATGACAGTAAGTGCATTCGGAAGTTTAGATTTAAACATATCAAAAAATGATTGATTAGGAATCGGTTGTTATGGTTCAATATTTACAATAAATTCTACATCTTCAAAGGTATCTTTAAGATTCCTGGGAACTAAATTTATAAGATATCTCGATAATTTATAAAGGTCTAATTAAATGTCCAGATAAAAACACTATACAGGGTATGCCAGATAAAAGCACCTACATGGCGACTACTAAAACGGTAAGAGATTTTTTACTGTTTCCGAAATCACCCCACATAGCACAAAAATCACATCAACGTTAAATTAACTTGAACAAAAATAATAAAATTATTTTTTACTAGAAAGCAACCTCACACCATGTAATATTTGTTTTGTTAAATCTACATGCTCAAAACAAGGAGGAATCAAGCTATAAAAATGTAATTTTTTCTGAAGTTTCTGGTGCTGTGTATGTAACGTCTTTTTTACCCTCGTTTTTTCATGTGCCAAATTCACACTTGAAAAGTCCTCCACAACATGTTCTAAAATGACACTAGATTAAGACTTCTCAATTCTTTCGTATTATTTTGTCACTTTTTTTCTCTATATGTTTTTTTAACTTAAAAGTGAAGCGAAAGGAAGTTCTAAAAGTTCACTAGTTTAAGACTACAACACTTCAAGACAATTTTATAAGATGGCGCTCAAGGCAAGACAAAATCTCTATAGATACATTTTGTTTTCTTTAAAATCTAAACACGATTTTTCAACAGTAAACACTTCCACACAATATAAATGTGTCTTTATCAGGTTAATAACTGATGCGTCGTGATCGTGAATGATCAGGGATCAGTTCATTAATTGGTTTTTGGAGTTTAGGGGCCAAAGCACTCCCGGTTAGATTTCGTTGAAGAAAAAAAATTTCGTCAGTAGGTGGCGCTACTTCTAGTAAAATACAAAAATATTTGGTAAAAAATCCATGCCAGTCGCGTTTTAAAATTGGTGTAAAAAAAGCACGAACCTAATGTGATTTTGACGTTGACAAAAATCTACCTAAATATAACGTAAAAACATTGCTGTTTTGAGTTGATAATGGCGTTATTACAACGCCGTTTTTAGCAACGTTATTTTTTATAACGCTAACAAATAACCTATTAAGCTTGTTTTCATATATGAAATAAACGTTTTTTTTTCTAGTGGCTTTTAAAATCAACGTTTTTTTTCCTCCCGCGTTTTTTAGATAGACTTTTATCTGAGACACCCTGTATAATATGTGGAAAAAAGTTAGGCGTATACAGAAAAATAACATGATATAACATAACATGAGAAATAAAAAGATGCCCAACTTTGTCATGTCTTTGGTTAGTTCCATAGGTAGTCTTTTTTTTTTAGATGAATGAAAAACCCTTGTCTTTTTTGTTGTACAGGTCAGCGAAGCCCTGGACAATCAATTCAGCATCATCCATATTTTTAAACAATAAAAAAATAAAATACAAATGACAGAAGACAGCTGAAGGTTTCAAAATCGCCTGCCCAAGAGTCAAGCTGTCATTGGACCCAGCTTCTATGTTATGTCATATAATACTTTTTGTATAAACAGCCATTCTCCTTCTGTAATGTTATGTTATGTCATGCTATATCTTATGTTTGTGTATAAACCCAGCTTAATACCTCTGCAAAAACATGTCCCAAACCCTGTCCCTGAAGCTCCTCTGGTATGTCAGTATGAACTAAATCGTACGTCTGTTTATCTACTATTTCAAAATTAATAGTCGCAAAAGAATTATTTTCAATTTTGATTCTCAACTCTTGGTCTATCTCTTCTACAGGGTTTGCTCTCAGACTATTCCGCGCGGTGCATAATAGTCTACGGGCTACTTGCATTGTTGTGCTAAAATTAAACTAAAGTAGTACAGCGTGCTGATAGTAGGCTAAAAATATATAAAATATCATGCAAAAAATATTCGAAAATCTACTGTCTACTTATTATGTAGGAATACAAACTTACCAATCTTGTATAAAACAAATTTTTCTGATGATTCTCACTGTAAAGTAAACAAAGATTGCGGGTCACAGTATAAAGTATCACGGACTACGCTACAAACACAAACAGGTTGCCCTGGCAACCGAATGACGCCGCGTAGGAATCTTGGACAATTTGCCGTAGCCGACTCGCCGCTGGCTTGCCGCTGAATAAACTTCTTTTTTATTGTTTTATAAATATAAATTCTGCTTAAATACCTACTTTTTAACATTAAAATTTGTTGAAATATTTTTTAAATTAAATTTTAACCACATTTTTGAAAAAATTTGCGCATAGGCACAAAATTTTATAAAATAAATTTTGCAAAGCTAAAAAAAATCTTATTAATTATTTTTAAAAAAATACAAAACTTTTTCAGAGCTAGATTTAGTTAAAATTTAGCATTTTTGAATATACTTTTTTACAAAATTGTTTGTTAAAAAAAAATTAAATTAAATTTAAAGGTAATTTTTCAAAAAATAGCACGAAATTTTGCAAAAAATAAAAAATAAATGCAAGATTTTGTAAAAAAATAAGAAAATACAAAATTGTAAAACAAAATAAACATTTTTACAACAAACACATTGGTTCCTTTCTAGGTATTATTTTCGACGATTTTTTTTTGAGATAATGCCAAAAATGTGTTTTATTGGGTCCATTTTGACATTTCCTAGCAATATCGTCGTGAAGTCTGCGTGTATGTGTGTTTGTCTGTCCGTAACACGATAGCTCCTAAACCGCTAAACCGATTTACATGAGATCCGTTACATTTATTTATGTTACGTTTAGAAAAAAAAAGCTAAATTTGTTAAAAAATTTTACCTAAAAATTAAAATTTCAAACCTACCTTGAAAATTTTGTAAAAAATATGAAATTTTGCAACAAAGCAAAAAATTTATGTAAAATCTCACAAAAACATTTTTATGCCGGATTTAGTCAAAATTTTGTATTCTTTTACAAAATTTAAAAATATAAAAAAATTGATTTTTGAAATTGAAATCAGCACAATGGCCAACGCAATGGCTCAAATTTGCAAAGAAACAAAAAATAAATGCAAAATTGTGTAAAAACAAATAAAAAGAATTACAAAACTAAAAAAATGCAAAATTTTGCTATAAATGCATTTTTTACACTCCTAGTCCGCCCAGCAATGGCTAGAGAAGGGATTGTTTTCGACGAAATTTTTTTTTTTTTTTTGAGATAACTACCCTAGCAGTATCGTCTTGATGTCTGTCTGTGTGTGTGTGCGTGTGTGTGTATGTAATTCTGTCCGCAACACGATAGCTCCTAAGCCGTCCAACCGATTTTCATGAAATTTTTAGAGTAAAATAGTATTCGATACTGTAACGAGCTGATTAGATTTTGGTTCAAAAGTCATCAATGCTAATGACAGTTTTTTTAAAGTTAAATAGTAAAAAATGCTAACTTTTTAACGGAGCGTCGCATCAATATACTGTTTTTAATGTTCATATAGCATGGAGTTTCCTTGGAATGTGCTAATGGGTTAGGAAGGTATCAGATTTATGTTGGATTTTTTTTTGTCACCCTGAAGGCGCTAAACGCACCCAAGATTGCTGACGGCTTGGTGGAAGAATGCGCAGAGGCGTTGGAGACCCTAAGTGATGGCAAACGGGTGTCGCTGGTTTGGGTTCCGGGACATACGGGGGTACCGGGCAACGAGAAGGCGGACGAACTCGCACGACTCGGGGCAGGAACAGCCTATGTAGGACCGGAGCCACTTTAGGGCGTGACAAAAACACAAGTGCAAAGCGGACTCAACAAATGGGCCCAGGACGCGCTATTAAACTCCTGGGAAACAGGAACGGGTTGCAGAGAGACCAGAGAATTCGTAGACCGTCCAAAAGCGACCAGAATTAGATGGATGCTGGGACGGACACCAAAAGACCTCGGACAGCTGATAGGTACTCTAACCGGACATAACCGGTTGAGGAGGCACATGACACGTATAGGAGTCGAGAATGACCCTACCTGCCCAGCCTGTGGGCAGGAAGAAGAGACATCAAGACACCTCGTGGCAGAAAGCGAGGCCTACGCAAGGATGAGACAACAGGCACTCGGAGCGCCAACTCTGAGCGAGGAAGAACTGCACATGCTCAAATGGGCAGACTTACTCGACTTTGTAAAGAGAACAGGAAGGCCCAATGAGTTACTCGACCATCAAAGGGAAGTGCAGAGAGTGGGTTAAGGGACAGACTTGGGGCATGGCAAAAAGGGCCTACTCTGGCCTACTTGTCAGACCTGCGGGTCAACCCCCCCACTACTACTATTATTTATTTCCAAAAATGTTATGTTTGTTGCCAACGTTTATTTTTTAGAAAATAAAGCTTGTTTGCAAAATGTTTTCGGCGGCGAGTTGACATAAAGACCTCGCGGTGAGTCGGCAGCGGCGGGTCGACCTGTTCCCCTTCGTATATGTACCTGAACAGGCGAGAACATAACGGTTGTTTTTATCGATCTTGGCATGCTAGCCAACTAGCCATTTCAAACTTACCAGATCTGTTCCAAAAGTATTTACGTTGAGAGACTTTGTATTATACAGGGTCTCTACAAAGCGCCACAGGATTTGAGGAAACGGCAGTGCCCAGCCAAATTCGCACAACTGCGGTACTATCTTTTCTTGAAACATTTCAACCTATATTTGACCTTTCTAAAAACTCAAACTTTGCAAAGTCGTAGATCTTCAAAGAGTTAACAACCCCTTCAAGTTTCGTGGACTTTCATAAAGTAGTAAAGTTGTTTCGAAATTTCAAAAAACGTCGAAATTGCCACTCACTCACTCACTCACTCATGTATAGATCATCAAAATTTTACTGACATGCTACAAAGCTGAAATTTGTCAGACTGATAAAAATTATGAACAAACCCTTGGAAGAAATCAAAAAACCTCAAAATTCTAATTTACTTCATCCCCTATACATATAAAGTTATGTGGTCACTTCCAGAAACGCTAGAGAACTGAGCTTTGGAAGACCGATAGGAACTATGATAAAACTATAGGAAAATTTTTTAAAACATTAACATTTTAATTTACTTCCCTCCCCTAGCTATAACGCTAGAGAGCTGAGCTTTGGAAGGATGATAGGAACTATAAAACCATGGGAATAAAACCTCCAAATTATAAATAAGGCATTGCAAAAATTTTAAACAATATTCCGGATATTTTACTAATTCAAAACTTAAATATTATCCAATTCCTTTAAAAAAGAAGTAAAATTATATTAAAAACATTTCATGAAAAAAAAGCCAAGTACGCGAAAAGGATCTTCCATAAAAAGAATTGAGATAAAAGTAAAGCCAGGTTCTCCAATACAAATTTTAAAAGGAAATGGTGCTTACTAGTTTGGAAATGTTTTTCTAAACTTGGCTATTACGGCTCAATTGACTCTTAGGCACAGTGCTAAATTGAACATAAAGAAGTTTGGCTGTAATAGCAAATTAAAAAAGCATTTCCAAACTAGTAAGAACATTTTGATTTAAAATTTGTATTGAAGACCTTGGCTTTACTTTTATCTCAATTCTTTTTACGGAATATCATTTTCGCGTACTTGGCTTTTCTTACATAAAATGTTGTTATGATTAAAGTTATTTCAGTGAAAAGAGACGAGAATAAGCAAGGAACGTGTATTTTTTTTACAGTGTCTGTTTTGCACAATTATCAGCAAATTGCAATAGAAAAAAATGTTACTTACTTTTTTACTAAAATTCTTTTTTGATATTTTCTACCTGAGGTATATAAATAAAAACAATAAAGTAGCAAAAAATTAAATGCAGAGCATGCGCAAAATTATTTACTTATTTATATTACATATTTTGAAGTAAACAATTTAAGAATATAATAGTGCTTAAATTTACAATAAAGTCTAAATTACAAATAAGTATTTTACATAAGTATAGTTTAAAGTAAAATAAATAATAACAAAAAACATAACTAACTTTAAAAATAAGCTAGACTGAGCTAAATGCAAATTCACAAAATATCAAGCATAAACAAAAAAAAACGTTCTAACAGCAGGTTCAAAATGAACCACATATCACCTGACAAATGCTACTAATAGCCAATTTTTTTTATTCCAAATTTCTTTGATCCTTTAATAAACACCTGTTATCTTGAAGTTTTTAAATAAACAATAATAAATATGTCCTATACATTACGTTCTATATATATTGCAAAAAAGTCTATAAAAAAGTACGTCACAAATATCACAAAAAAATACCGTGAGTTATTAAACAAAAAATTGTCTCTTATCTTTTTTACACAGTCCACTAAAGGTACATATACAGGGTGTCCCAAATTGGGCACTTTTAGGGGGTTTAAGGTACTTCTAGGGGAGACAGAGAAAAACTGACCACGCATTGCGAGGCTCAAATTTCAAGAGAAGACTTATAGTGAAAACCGCATTTTGAAATATCGTCTCGTGTTTGAGCTACGGGGGCTTTTTGAAAAGTCTGCATATTGGAAGGGGGTCTATAACTTTGTTATTAGTGGAAATTTTGATTTAGAGTAAATTGCAGTTTTATAGACTTTGTCACAAGGAATTCACCCGCTAAATTATGTTTTAACTGTCACTTTTAGTTTTTGAGATATGACATAAAGTTGCATTTTTTCTTATGGAATAGCCTATATTTTAATTAATTTTCGAATTCGCCATTGAATTCTTTTCAAAATGATGTATCATATGTCATAGTTTGATTGAGCCGTTTAGGAGATATTCAGCTTTTTCACTTATTTCTAGTGCGCTATGATTTCCTGCTGAGGCAGGTAAAGGCACTCCAGTATTTTTATTATTTTACACAGTCACAAATATAGTAAGGCTGGTTTAGAAAAATTATAATTCCGCTGACGGCCCTCAAAGCCTAGTTATAAAAAGTGAAAAAAATGATACATATTTCAAAATAAAATTAAAACGCTTTTGTGCAAAATAATTTCATATCAAAGCGTAATGTCAAATTGTTTAAACAATTGAAAACAATGACAAAACGCCAAGACGCAAGGCCAACTTGATTTGCATAGTATAACAAAACTATAGGAGCATTGAAGTAGGATTTGACCGCAAGGCTTTCACGTCAATGGCGCATGACGTCATTCAACGCACACTAGACAAAAATAAAAAACTTTAATTATCTCCGAAACTGCTCAGTCAAACTATGACATATGATACATCATTTTGAAAAGAATTCAATCACGAATTCGAAAATTAATTAAAATATAGGCCATTCTATAAGAAAAAATGCAACTTTATGTCATATCTCAAAAACTAAAAGTGACAGTTAAAATTTAATTTAGCGGTTGAATTCCCCGTGACAAAGTCTATAAAATTGCAATGTACTCTAAATCGAGATTTCCAATAATAACGAAGTTATAGACTTCCCTCCAAAATGCAGACTTTTCAAAAAGCCCCCGTAGCTCAAAGACGAGACGATATTTCAAAATGCGGTTTTCACTATAAGTCTTCTCTTGAAATTTGAGCCTCGCAATGCGTGGTCAGTTTTTCTCTGTCTTCCCTAGAAGTACCTTAAACCCCCCAAAAGTGCCCAATTTGGGACACCCTGTACACAAAAATACATATTTTTCTATAAAATAACATTTCACAAAAATATTGTTGTGCGCTTTTATTAAATCTATGGAAAATATCTAGGAGAACCCATGAAAATTAGATCTTTTGTGTCTTAAAAAAAGTAATCACGATGGAAAAAGTTCTTTATCAGTCCAAAGAACCTCCCGATGTATTTGGTAGCATCAGACATAACAAACCACTTCCTGAAATAAAAAAAAACGATATAGATTTCAAGGGGTTAATATTGATATTTAAAATAGTTAAAAATAAATTATTTTAGCATCTTTTACCTTAAATATTTTGATCTTGTTTATATCTGAAATCGTTAAAAACCGATAGCTTTTAAAACAACAACTTTTTTTTCCAAAAAAGCAAGTCAATACTATATATATATATATATATATATATATATATATATAACTGGATAGGCCTTTACATATATGCAAAGTGAGGCAAAAATATTGATATTTTTTGTAGAGAGGGCAAGCTGCGCAGGACCTGCTACCTTTCCTTTTTCAATTTTACTCTCCGATGACATTCTGTGGTTTTGAAAGTCCGCGGACGTTTGATTTTTAATTAACTGGATATATACTGCGATTAGGTACAAAAAAGTTTTTTAAATAATCAAAGCTACTTACTTCAAAAAAGAAAACGGCTTTTCAAAAAAAAAAATAATAAAAAGAAAACTTGGTTTTACAAGCAACCATTTTTTATTTTTGTTCAAAAAAAACAATTTCAATAATATACTGACAGACACTTTAATGACAAATCACAAATAGGCCAGTAGAATAACCATATTTTAAGGTAAAAAAAAATATATTTACTAACAGGACTTCAAAAACGAAGTAAAAAAAAAATATGTAAATGCGTGAGCATGGGCGTAGGTTGCGGGTTAGGTTTTGGGGGGTAAAACGGGACAGGGAATCGTAATATTGCGATTTACGGCGAAAGTTGACGTTGGAGAAGAAAGTAACATACAGAAAAGTAATGTCAGTTTAACAAAACTTGGTTCATTCACAATATTTAACAAACAAAAAAATTTTGAAGTTTCTAAGATATTTGTTTTTCCGCTCAAAAGAAAGTACAGGAAAACCCATAAGACCAAAATGGCAAAACATTGAAAATTCATATTTTACAAACTATACAGTTTATCAAAAAAAGCACCGAGTTGCAGTATTGTTGCGTCATACAGATACGAAAAAATCACTGATTGAGTTGAGATTCCAAAAAACGTCATTTAGCGATTTTTAGTATAGGGAAACCCATAAGACCAAAATGGTAAAACTTTAAAAATTCATATTTTACAAACTATACAGTTTATCAAAAAAAGCACCGAGTTGCAGTATTGTGGCGTCATACAGATACGAAAAAACCACTGAGTGAGTTGAGATTCCAAAAAACGTCATTTAGCGATTTTTAGTATAGGGAAACCCATAAGACCAAAATGGCAAAACTTTGAAAATTCATATTTTACAAACTATACAGTTTAACAAAAAAAGCAGTATTGTGGCGTCATAGAGATACGAAATAAGCCACTGAGTGAGTTGAGATTCCAAAAATCATCTACTACCACCTCCCCTATATTCTACCACCAGAAAATCAACTAATACCACCTTCCCCTAGCTTGTACCACCAAAAATCCAAATACTACTACCTTCCTCTAGGCTCTACAACTAGGAAATCAACTACTACCACATTCCTCTAGCTTTTACCAGCAAAAAACCAACCAGTACCTGAATGAACCTTCTCCTAGCTTATATCACTAAAAAATCAACTACTACCCCCCGCCCCTAGATTCTACTACCCAAAAACCAACTACTACCACCTCCACCTATCTTTTACCGCCCAAATACCAACTACCATTACATTCCCCTAGATTCTATCACTAAAATATCTACCAACTACTACCACATTCCCTTAGCTTCTACCACCAAAAAAAACAACTACTAACACTTTCCCCATAAAAACATTGTAATGGGGAGAACGATCAGGTCAGCAGTTACAATAGGTAAACCATAATACACTAACGGTCTGAGAGACCGGTATTTCGATCTAAGGGTTAAAATTATTTTACTCACCAAACAACATGGCAGAAAACAGGACAATAGGTATCACACAATTTAGATCAATAAGCAACCCAAATAAAAGGTTGCCAATTAGTGCACCTCCCCTTCCAAAGGTGAGTGAAAGCGCTGCAGCCATTACCCTAAAAATCAAATTGGGTTTTTTTACTATGTCATCTCATTTTCTTCAATTCTTCGGTTTTTAACCCCGGTGGATTTTTGCCTTGGCACTACATGCAGAATTTCCTTTATTCTTAATTATCTCTCTAGAGTCCCTTCCTCAGATCCTTCTCAAAATTATATCTTGCACCATCTAGAAAAAAATCTTAAATTATGGATCCAGTATATCTTCATGTGAATAATTTTATTACTCTGTATATATATTTATCGGTTTCACAACGTTCTACGTCTTCCGATACCCAATCGTTTCTGTTTGCCCATAATTCATCATCTAGGCCTCTTATTCTTATTTCACTGTCTATTCCTTCTCTCCAGCTTCTCCTTGGCCGTCCTCGTTTTCTTCGGCCAGTTGGTTTCCATTGTAGTATTTGTTTAGGTAGTCTTTCATCATTCATTCTTTGTACATGTCCGTACCACACCAGTTGTTTTGTTCTTATATCATCCACTAAAGTACGTTCACCCACTGTCATAATTTCTCTTATTCTTTGATTTGTAACTCTTTCTCTTTTTGATTTCCCTGCTGCTCTTCTCCAATAGTCCATCTCCGTAGCGAAAAGCATTTTTTCTGTTCTATCCTTGATTGGCCATACTTCTGAGCCGTATGTAATAATACTTTTTACAATGGTGTTATATATAAGCTTTTTGTTATGTTTTGATATACTTTGGTCCCAAATTATTCCATTTAATAAAGTTATTGCTTTTCTTCCTGGTACGTTTCGATCTTTTATTCGTCAACTGTAATTCTTAGACTTAGTATTTATACTCATCACAGGACTAAATTCGCTGCCCGGTATTTAAGATTAGATCCTGTTTCATTCCACCGATACTTATATACTCTGTCTTATTGAGATTAACCTCTAGTCCCCACTTATTGTACTCTTCTATTAGTTTTCGTGTCATATATTCGAGGTTGTCATAGTCCTGAGCCACTACTATCTGATCATCGGCGAAACATAAAGTATACAAGGTGGTTTCGTCCAACGGAATTTCCATGTTTTGGCATTTTCTCTTCCATACTTTAAGGACTTGTTCCAAGTATATCTTGAAGAGCGTAGGCGAGATACAGCAACCTTGTTTAAGACCTTTATTATATTATTACTCTTTATACTAATCCAAAAATACATTTCTGCAATATAAGCTTACCCATAAACTAATCTATGGCTTACCTCAAATTTGTAGGGAACAAATCCACCATCACGCAGTACACAGTACTGATTCCTAGACTTGTAAGAGCCTCAAAAATACAACTCAAAATTAAGTTCGAGTTGGTAGAGTCTACGAAATAGAGGCCAAGGGTGACTGCTCCTGCTACTATCAAGCTGAAGACTAAAAAATAAAACAATTCTTTTGAAACAGAAAAGAAAGAGAAATATGTATCTTCTGTTTTGTTCCTTTGGTGTAGCTGATGTTGCTGCAGATTATTTAAATTAACTTAGAATTTTTTATCTATATTTTCCTGTATTCCTGTAGAACTACACTCATAATACTAATTTGCTCCAACTTCTTGTATCGATCCCCAGCAACTGTTTTTTTAGTTCGTCATCCTCATAACCCTTACATCTTTCTTGATACTCGTAAGCCATCTCGTTTTGGATGTTCTGTCTCTTGCTGTGTTTGGCTTTCAGTCAGTAATTATTTTAAAAAACCTCTTGTTGTCTATTCTATAGATGAGACCATTTTTTGTATTATTACTAATTCACGATTTATTTTAATTCTGTAACCATCTGGCTTTCATAAATTTCTTCTTTCTCTAAGGATTTTCTAGGTCAAATTCTTCTAAGTTTAAAAGATCCCTAATTTTTTTTGAGTACTTCCATGTCTCCCAGGACAAGTAGAACAGGCTGTATAAAACGTTTGTATCGATCAGTATTATTTTGGAGCAGAGTTGCAGTAGTAGTAAAAGGTGATCCATAGATCCGGTATGTAGGCCAAATTAGGCTCTTTTTACCATGTGCAGCTCTTCCTCGCTCAGGATTGTTATCTAATGTCTGAGTGGGTGTCACATTCTGCTACAAAGTGCCGTATTTTTCTCTTCTTTCTCTCACGTTTGATTGTTTCACCATATTATGACTAAGTATAACTTACCCTATACATATGATTCTAGGAATTCCGGTTGTCTGCAAGTTGTGATGTAGTTTAGTGATCGTTACAGAAATCTGAATTATTTTTACTCACCTAAGAAGAATTTAGTTCCAAGCCTGTGAACACATAGAGGCAACCAAAAACTGGTTGGAATACAAGCCAACCCTATGATAAGTGTGTGCAAGAAGACCGAATTGTCAATTTGGTCTCCACTGCATTCGGTATCGATGAAAGTTTCGTTAGCTGAGGGTAAAACTATTGATGATACCTCACAAACTGAGGCTTTTTCGTTGGGATGGAACCTTTCGAATTCTTCAAAGCGGTAAAATAGTTCTGGAAACCAAATCATAAGCGTATAGTAACTAAAAAAAAAAATTTTTTTTTTTTTGCTGAAAACAAATAGCCAAAAAATGACGCGACATTTTGTAAAAAAAAAAATTCCAATTACATTTTTGCGTTCGTTAAATTATTGGTTGGTAAAAAAACTTACCTTGTAGTCAAGCCAAATTGGATAGCACACGTGATCACAGTGTACCTCAAATGGGGCGGTTTGCATAGAGCTTTGGTTTGCTCCCAAATCTCTCCCAACAGCAATTTGAGCTCTTTTGGCTTTCTTATTCTGAGACTTCTTATAGAGCGGGTGGATTGTTGGGATACCACACTCATTGTCCGTACTTTTTCTCGTAGGCTGGTAACCTTAAATCAGTGAAAAATTATTGTCAATAATAATATAATTATTTAAAAACCGAACCGAACACATTTTACCCCGTTTGAGTTACGTAATCAATTGAAGTTTCGTATTATTATCACTAGTGCTGTAGTAAGCTTATTAATTTAGGGTCACTGCATCTTGGAAGCCTGAGACGCAGTTTTCGTGATCCAGTGACCCTACCCAGGTAGCAAGGTCACGTTTTGTAAACGTCAAAAACAGGTCTTTTTAATGACCATTGACGTCTCTAACCTAACGTGTAAATGATCTTTAAATGACGTTCAAAAGACACACCCAAACTGACGTCATTTTTAGACGTTTTAAAGACGTCAGCAATATGACGTATTTGGGACCAAATCAGAACATCAGACACACACAGACACAAACCTTTTTATGACTTTTTAAACTCGTCTGAATATATGAAATATTCCCTGCAGTTGAGAACACTGAAGGAAACTTGGACACAGAAGGTGACTCTTCTGTGACTTAGACCTGGAAGTACTGGAACAGGTACAGCGGTGTTCGTCTGTGGGGTACAGATCAAAATAGACCTATACCTAGACTTACACATCTCCACCTTGAAGCGAAAGAAGCCTCGAAGTTTGTCTTGATTTAAAATTTAATTTATTTTCCGGTCAAGTACTGACTGGGGCACCATCTATGTAAGTATGAGTGTATGTCCCTTGGACAAAGTGTGCAGTGTGGGTAGTGACCAATATATGACGTTTTTCAGACGTCAAAAACTACACTACGAAAAGACGTCAAGTAACTGACGCCTTAAAGACAACATTTTTTGGTAGAGGACCTGCTGGTCATCCAAATGACCACTTTTCGACGAAAAAAAGACGTAATTTGATGACCCCTTGCTACCTGGGTACATGAAATATAGAAACTCCTGTTTTATTTGCCGATTTCGATGTTTTAAGACCTAAAACTCACATTTAATAAAATTAAAAAATTTTATTTTTACGTCTTTAATAGTCCTCCTTTTGTATGGTGGATTAAAAATCAAGTTATGTAATAACTCTCGCCCTAAACAAAATGTTTCAGGTAGTCCGCCCCTTTGACAATGCTGGAGTGCTTTCGACGGGAATCGGGCGTATCTCTTATGAATACATGCTATACTCTATCTGTTTTTTATCCTCTTATGAAAACTAAGCCCCCTAGATGTGGACTTGTTCACGCGATAAGGTCTTTCATTGAACGAAAAGTGAGGTTAAGCTTTCAAGCTACCCACGGAAAAATATGAGAGAAACACAAACTCATTTTTATCCGATTAGCCATGAAACTTGTTTGATTTTTAAATTCACGGGTACGAAATTTCACGTTTGTTAGTATTATTTGGCTTAAAATTTCCGCTCACTGACGCTCGCGTATCTTGATAGCGAGAAAAAACTCAATCAGCGTTGATCTGACCTAAAAGTCAGAAGATCTATCCTAGGTCACGGATTAGTTTGTTTCTTTTTATTTGTAATCGATCTTTTTTCATTGATCGATATGTATAGCAGTTTATTTGTGCCTGCTCTTGTTTTAGTTTCTCTCGTATCTCAGTAGATGGCGCTTCTTGCGAGAGTTTGCTCACTATTTACATAGGATTGGAGACAAAACCGTCTAATTAACTTCGCAAGAGTGTGACATTGACCAAGCAGTGTTCTGAGGAGTCTCATAAGGACGAACCAGTGTTGCCACGTCTACCGATTTTTCGGTAGATCTACCGATTTAGCCTTTTACTTTACGATATACCGAATTACTATAGTTTTCTACCGATTTTTTTTCAATATAAACTTGTTTTTTTTATACGCCTCGTAATCGCGATTAAAAAAAACACCATAAATAAATAAAAAATTATGTAAGATCCTTTGTAGAATAAAAATTTTATTTCAAACCATTGTTTCTAAAGTGTATTTATGGCGCCATCTCTTGGATTTTGCGACATACTCAGCCGGCAGCCGCAAGCGGCATTAAAGATCACGCTATTATAAACCCTGAGGTTTTTTTATAATATTATCTACCTAATAGGGACCTATTGCAATAAAGCCAGGCACAAATTGTGCTGGGCATATTGACAGTTTCACATTATAAGAACAACTGTCTTCTTTCAAAATAAGGCCATTGTGTATTATAAGAGCCGGAATTAATAGTGACGCCACAATTACAATTACAATTAATTCGACTTTGGTATGTCAATTTTGAAAGATCAACTGTCAGTTTTCAATGCGAAACTGTTAATATAGTGCCCGGCACAATTTGTGCATGGCTTTGTTGCAATAGGTCCCTAGTATGTACCTAATTTTTTTATTTAATTCTTAATTTTGGTATTTTGTCAGTAAAAACAAACCGTAGAAATACAATTTACCTACTAAATCAATCCAAATTATCGATAGTTCTCCAGGCACTACTTGCTGAGATCATTAAAAAATCTACCGAAATCTACCGATTTTTCTCGAAGCTTTCTACCGAAGTCCTCAGGGTCGAGGGTGGCAACACTGGGACGAACTGTCAACACTAATTTGGTGTCCATTAGATCTTGGACCCCCGTGAGGTTAAGCTTTCAAGCTAACCACGGAAAAATATGAGAGAAACAAAAACGTATTACCATTTAAAACAACAGATTTTAAAATATACTCCTTTTGAAAGTCAGAAATCATGTTTAAATAAGTAATTACTAATGGATTGCATCTCAAAGCGACTTACAGGAAAATTGGCACCGTCATCGTTGTAGTTGCTGGCATACATATCACGTAGCACATCCAAAGCTGCATCTGCTTCTCCACATTCCAGCAGGAATTTGGGACTTTCTGGGAAGAAACAGAGCCACAGTCCTAAAGAAAAATATAAATATTTTAATTTATTAGCAAGTTATGTTCATCCAACAGTTCCTCCGCTTTACTTTAACAATCATTATCAATTTTGTTGTGTTCGATTTATTATTATTATATATTATTAATTTGTTTTATTTATTGTAATAACTTTACTTGCTTAAAAAACCGGCTTAACTCTTAGTCTTCGAACTAAGCCATTATTGTCTAAAAGCTCAACTGTTTCTATATTTACTGCCGTGGAAGTCAATATTTATGGCTTTTTGTCTCTTTTTTGTCTGTATTTTGAACGTACCCAGGTGCCTTAACAATGCTCCTGACCATGTACCTAGTACCGCTAGTATGTCACTTCTCTAACAAATAAAGATAAAAGAATAATTTTAACACAAGTTGAATTTTTTTTAAATTTCTGTTGGCTTACCGATTAAAATGCTGGGTATAGCACATGTTGCAACAAAGAGATTCCAACTGGCGAATTTAAAATAAAAATTATCAGCTTGGTAGACAAAGTCCATAGGGATAATTATCCAGGCGATTCCTAAAATATAAATAAAAATTAATATCAAATTATATTTATATTATATATTTAGCCTAATATAAGTTACTTTATAGTAGTAAACTACGTAAGAATATTTACCTGGCAAAATAATAACTCCCATTGTCCAGAACATTTCCATCCAACATAATATCGTTTCCCGGTACTTCCCAGGCTGAAACTCTCCAAGGTATGGAAAACAGATCCCCATAGCTCCTGTTATCCTAAACATTATTGTAATCAGTGGCTAATGTAGAAAAAAGTTTCAGAGTGGGGGGGGGGGGGGGCGAAACCCCATAATGCCATATTTTATGCTATTTAAGTTTGTTTTCATGAAAAATGTGGAAAACATCTAAAAACGTATAAGCCTGACCCCCCCCCCCCCCCCCGCCACTCTTGTAATTATCAGACAAAATGAAGAGCTAAACTCATTATATGATACTTACGCAAAACCGTTGAGGAACCTCAAGAAGAGGAACAACCAGTAAATCTGAGAAATACTGGAGAGTAATCCACAAATTCCGTCCATTATTAGAGCACCAATAAGGACGACTTTTCTGCCCTTTGTATCAGCCAGGCAGCCCCAGAAATATGAGCCAAGCAGCATTCCTACAAAAATGTTATAAAAACAATGTAAAATTAAAATGAAAAAATAAAATAGAAAAAATAAAATAAGAATAGAAAAAAAGCAATAACTAAAATACAAAAAATAAAAAGAAAAAAGAAAAAAGAAAAAAGAAAAAAAAAGAAAAAAGAAAAATTAAACATAAAAAATGAATAATGAAAAATGAAAAATGAAAAATGAAAAATGAAAAATGAAAAATGAAAAATGAAAAATGAAAAATGAAAAATGAAAAATGAAAAATGAAAAATGAAAAATGAAAAATGAAAAATGAAAAATGAAAAATGAAAAATGAAAAATGAAAAATGAAAAATGAAAAATGAAAAATGAAAAATGAAAAATGAAAAATGAAAAATGAAAAATGAAAAATGAAAAATGAAAAATGAAAAATGAAAAATGAAAAATGAAAAATGAAAAATGAAAAATGAAAAATGAAAAATGAAAAATGAAAAATGAAAAATGAAAAATGAAAAATGAAAAATGAAAAATGAAAAATGAAAAATGAAAAATGAAAAATGAAAAATGAAAAATGAAAAATGAAAAATGAAAAATTAAAAATTAAAAATGAAAAATGAAAAAGAAAAATGAAAAATTAAAAATGAAAAATGAAAAATGAAAAATGAAAAATGAAAAATGAAAAATGAAAAATGAAAAATGAAAAATGAAAAATGAAAAATGAAAAATGAAAAATGAAAAATGAAAAATGAAAAATGAAAAATGAAAAATGAAAAATGAAAAATGAAAAATGAAAAATGAAAAATGAAAAATGAAAAATGAAAAATGAAAAATGAAAAATGAAAAATGAAAAATGAAAAATGAAAAATGAAAAATGAAAAATGAAAAATGAAAAATGAAAAATGAAAAATGAAAAATGAAAAATGAAAAATGAAAAATGAAAAATGAAAAATGAAAAATTAAAAATTAAAAATTAAAAATTAAAAATTAAAAATGAAAAATTAAAAATTAAAAATGAAAAATTAAAAATTAAAAATTAAAAATGAAAAATTAAAAATTAAAAATTAAAAATTAAAAATTAAAAATTAAAAATTAAAAATTAAAAATTAAAAATTAAAAATTAAAAATTAAAAATTAAAAATTAAAAATTAAAAATTAAAAATTAAAAATTAAAAATTAAAAATTAAAAATTAAAAATTAAAAATTAAAAATTAAAAATTAAAAATTAAAAATTAAAAATTAAAAATTAAAAATTAAAAATTAAAAATTAAAAATTAAAAATTAAAAATTAAAAATTAAAAATTAAAAATTAAAAATTAAAAATTAAAAATTAAAAATTAAAAATTAAAAATTAAAAATTAAAAATTAAAAATTAAAAATTAAAAATTAAAAATTAAAAATTAAAAATTAAAAATGAAAAATGAAAAATGAAAAATGAAAAAGCAAAAAAGAAAAAAAAGTTAAAAGAAAAGAAAAAAGTAACAAGAAACAATAAAAAATTTAAAAAAGAAAAATAAGGAGACACTCCATTAGAAACCCTTGGTTTACTTACCAAACATAGGCGCTGCAGTCAACCAGCCCTTGTCCACTGACGTCATCTGAAAGTCGCAAGTCGCAGCAGGAAGTACGAAGGATATAATCGTGATTCCTACTGCTGTGTTTGTGTATATTAGACCACATATTGCCAGCAGGGAAAAGTGGAATTTTCCAAAGCCTGAAAAAAAAATTAGTTTTTAAACCTCTGCCTCTGTCGAGGCGCCTAACTTTTTCCACTCGGAAAATTTTTGAAAGCGATTCCTAACAGAGTGAGAAAAAAATTTTAAGCCACAGACAAAGAATTGTCAGTTACCAATTATTTAGTATTCATTCTTTATCTCATAAATTACGAGTTTAAAAAAGTTACAATAAATAATTAGGAATAGGTATTTCTTTTTTGTTTTCTGTAGCTTCAAACTGTATTAATGTATAAATGGAAATATTTTCCTCAAAATATCAGGTTTGGTTTACTCAGTCTGAAGTTCGGAAGATTTTAGCGAATTTTCGCAGAGGAAAAAGTTGGTCGTTTGAGGATCCATATTAATCTTAGATGTACAGGGTGTCCCAAATTGGGCACTTTTAGGAGGTTTAAGGTACTTCTAGGGGAGACAGAGAAAAACTGACCACGCATTGCGAGGCTCAAATTTCAAGAGAAGACTTATAGTGAAAACCGCATTTTGAAATATCGTCTCGTCTTTGAGCTACGGGGGCTTTTTGAAAAGTCTGCATTTTAGAAGGGGGTCGATAACTTCGTTATTAATGGAAATTTTGATTTAGAGTAAATCGCAATTTTATAGACTCTGTCACGAGGAATTCACCCGCTAAATTAAATTTTAACTGTCACTTTTAGTTTTTGAGATATGACATAAAGTTGCATTTTTTCTTTTGGAATGGCCTATATTTTAATTAATTTTCGAATTCGTCATTGAATTCTTTTCAAAATGATGTATCATATGTCATAGTTTGATTGAGCAGTTTAGGAGATATTCAGCTTTTTCACTTATTTCTAGTGCGCTATGATTTCTTGCTGAGGAAGGTCAAGGCACTCCAGTATTTTTATTATTTTACACAGTCAAAAATATAGTAAGCCTGGTTTGGAAAAATTATAATTCAGCTGACGGTCCTCAAAGCCTAGTTATAAAAAGTAACAAAAATGATACATATTTCAAAATAAAATTAAAACGCTTTTGTGCAAAATAAATTCATATAAAAGCGTAATGTCAAATTGTTTAAACAATTGAAAACAATAACAAAACGTCAAGGCGCAAGGGCAGCTTGATTTGCATAGTATAAGACAACAAAACTATAGGAGCATTGAAGTAGGATTTGACCGCAAGGCTTTCACGTCAATGGCGCATGACGTCATTCAACGCACACTAGACAAAAATAAAAAACTTTAATTGTCTCCGAAACCGCACAATCAAACTATGGCATATGATACATCATTTTAAAAAGAATTCAATGACAAATTCGAAAATTAATTAAAATATAGGCCATTCCATAAGAAAAAATGAAACTTTATGTCATATCTCAAAAACTCAAAGTTACAGTTAAAATTTAATTTAATGGGTGAATTCCAAAAGTCTATAAAACTGCAATTTACTCTAAATCAAAATTTCCATTAATAACGAAGTTATAGACCCCCTTCCAAAATGCAGACTTTTCAAAAAGCCCCCGTAGCTCTAAGACGAGACGATATTTCAAAATGCGGTTTTCACTATAAGTCTTCTCTTGAAATTTGAGCCTCGCAATGCGTGGTCAGTTTTTTTCTGTTTCCCTTAGAAGTAAGGTGAACCCCCTAAAAGTGCCCAATTTGGGACACCCTGTACTTATGATAAAAAATACACCGCGTGGCCAGCCTTCTTTCTAGGGGAACAGACCAACGTTGCCAGTTTAGCTAAAATATCAGTATAATCCGCTACTTGGTTCGCGAAAGGTCAACTTTCAGTTTTATGTAAGTGCATTCAGCAAACGGGGTGATAAACAACCAGAATAATACCTTAAAATTCTGCTTGTTCCTAAATGTAAATAATTCACTTACTTTTACAAACTAACAGAATTTTAAAGTGTTATTCACAGTGTGCCTGAACGAAGTATAGGTTACAGAAAAATGGTTCGAAAAACTAATTGCACATTTTGAATATGAACTCCTTCCTGACTTCAGAGCGATATTCGAATAAATCCTAGCTGATCCTCTTTTTCTAGTTAGTCTAGGCGCTGGCTCCTGTCACGTGCGACCTAATATGTGCGCTCAGTTTGACTGCGGGATATCGTTAAGCACCCATAGGTGTATAAAAAAAGTTTGGTCACGTAGTCGAACTCATGGTCGTTTGGCCGCCATCTTTGAAAATGGCCGCCAAATGATAGATTTTATTTGTTTAAGCGTATCTTCCTACTCAGTCATCCGATTAAAATTTTTACGGCTTGTTATACTCCTATTTTCAAGGCAAATAAATTTTGTTATTACACATTTTTTATTAAATCAAGTAGTTTTTGAGATATACCAAGAATATTAGTATTTCCGCTCCCAAAAGAATTAAAATAATACCCGTGCTAATTTTATTGTAGCTACAATATTATTGATATTTGTTTTTTTTTGTTACATAGAAGGCTTTAAACCTTTCACAGAAGAGGATATATTTATGTTTTTAAAATTCAATGGATGGTACCCCTAAAGACTGCCTTAAAAAGGGTGGTTTCTAAAACTGTTTACAAGATTAGACAAAAAGTGAGTTTGCAGCAAAACGATGCATCCTAGCACTTTTAATTCCGCATCTTCTGAGTATTGTAATATCTTTAACAATTTTTAAGAAAAATATCGATTTTGGACCGAAAACATGGAATTTTTACAAAGTTATATATTTTAGCTGGCTTGTACAGCTAACTATCAAAGCTAGAGTGCTAAGTGATAGATAAGAAGAAGCGAAATTAAAAGTACTATAAAAAATTAATTTTATCGTTTTTCGCTAGGATGCATCGTTTCGCTGTAAATTCACTTTTTCTATAATATTGTGAAACTACCCTCTTTCAGGCAGTCTTTAGGAGTACCATCCAATGAACTTTAAAAACATATAGTCCCGAAACATAATATCCTATTCTGTGAAAGGTTTAAAACCTTCTTTTTAAAAAAAAGCAAATGTCAATAATATAGTAGCTACAATAAAATGGTATATCTCAATTTATCAAAAACTGTGTTTTGACAAAATTTGTTTTTCCTTTCAAAAAGGAGTAAAACAAGCTTTAAAAACTTAAAATAGGACCACTGGGTGGGGAGATACGCTTAAACAAAAAATCTTTTAATTAAAATGGCCGCCATTTTCAAAGATGGCGGCCAAACGGCCATGAGTTTGACCACGTGACCAAACTTTTTTTTACACCTATGTGTGCTTAACAAAGCCTTGCAGTCAAACTGAGCGCACATTAGGTCACACGTGACAGGAGCCAGCGCCTAGACTAACTAGAAAAGTGAATGAATATGAATATCGCTTTGAAGTCAGGAAAGAGTCCATATTCAAAATGTGCAATTAGTTTTTGGAACCATTTTTATGTAACCTATACTTCGTTCAGGCACACTGTGTGGTAGGCTAACTAATATTTAATTTTAGGTATTTTTTTATGCATTTTTAGTCTAACCCCAACAAAGGTAATGGTAGGTTCACTGTGGTGAACGCAGCATGGTTATGGAACGCGAGAATGTGGTCGACTGGATTTATAAATTCAACTTCATTCAAATATCAACTATCAGTTTACAATGCGAATCTGTCAGAATAGTGCCCGGCACAATTACTGCCTGGCTTTATTGCAAGTCCCTATTATTTGTATATTTTAAAGGGAAATAAAACTGAAAGAATGTTAATACTTGTTTTATAAAGTTTCAAGGGACTGGGTTAAAAAAATACATCCTGCCGCATGCAATTAGCATTTAAAAAAAGTAATTTGTTTAAAATAACTACTTGGTTATCCAATGGCGTACATCGGGGGGGGGGGGAGTGTAAGGGGTTTATTCCCCCCCAAGATCCATCAAATATTGACCCTCAAAAAGAAAATTTGGAAAAACGAAATAATAAAATGTATTGATGCGCGCCAAAGCCCCCAAAATTCAATTTCTTTTTACCTACGCCACTGTGGTAATCAAACTCATTATAAATACTAATGAGAGTTCGATTTTTCAGGTCAAGTTTAATACGTATGAAAATTATTAAAAATCAGCTGAGAAGTTGTCCACATAAATTCATTTACTTTTAATTAAAAATAATTGATCTGAAGGCATTGTTACAATTATATTATATTATTTATTGCAAGTGTCCGATTTAGTCTTGAATGTCACATTATATATGTACAGGGTGTCTCATTTTCGATGTTTTTGAGGGCTTCAGGTATTTCTACTACTACTACTATGTCGGTTTAGAACGTTTTTCTACGTTGTCCGATGTCTATTCTCCACCTCCTTCGATCCTGACAATCATCTTCTGTCTGGGTTTTTTGACTTTGGATTGAGTGTTGCCATTCCAGTTTAAGACGACCTAATTTTCTGCGTGCATCCATTGTACATGGCCGTACCATATCAGTTGTCTTTATGTGATGTCATCCGTTATGCTTCCCTCGATTCTAATTCTTTCTTTTATGATCTGTTCTAGATATTCTCATTGATCTTCTTGTTGCATCCAATTCGACACTTTCCATTTTTGTTTTGTATTTTTCTGTTACGCGACAAGTCTGTCCCATATAACACCGTGCTTTTCACCATTGTTTCATATATATTAAATTTTACATTCTTTTTTATATCTTTGCTCCATAAAAAACTGTAAAGACATGCAATAACCTTTTTTGCTTTTACTATTCTCTTTTCCAGATCTTTACAGTCTATTCCTGTCTTATCAAATGTGACACCCAAGTATATATGCTCATTGCGTGGAGATATTGTTTGTCCATTGTCTAGTTCCAACTCACTTGATTCGCTCCCAATAAGTACTGTGTCTTGTCCAGGTTCACTGTTAACCCACACTTTTGGTATTTTTTCATTAACTTTCGCATCATATACTCCATGTCTACTTTATCTTTAGCTACAATTACTTCATCGTCAGCAAACTGTAGTGTGTATATGGTTAATCGGTCGTTAAGTTATATTCCTACTAACTTTTTTATTTATCACATTTTCATTTTGGTGTAAATTGTTTTTTTTTAGGCTTTTTCATAAGCAATAGAACTGTCAAATTGAACTTTATGCAGGTGCGTCTATACGGGGGGGGCCGGCCCCACCCCCCCCCCAAAGCTACGATTTTTTTGAATATTTTCCACATATTTCATGAATACAAACATAAAATAGCATAAACAGCCTCATGGGGTCTCACCCCCCCCCCTCCCAAAACTGTCTCGGGCCCACCCCAAAACTTTTTTCTCTATACGCCACTGACTTTATGTGTCCCGTTTAGTTTTTGAGATAATAAATTAGCTTAATATTTTCCTATGAAATGACCTATATTTTATTAAAATTTTGTTAAAAGCGTAAAATTTCCTTTAAAATTTAGTAAATTACTCGTGTCTCTGAAATTTTTTTGAAAATATTTTTTGATATATTCTTTTAATTACCTTGTTACTTTTTAATAATCTCTTAATTTAATAATTTAAAAATATTCTAAACTTACTAAACAAAAATACAATGAATATAAAGAAATAAAGGGCTTTCCATAAATAAATAAAAATTTTACGTAATTTCTCAAAAACTAAATGTGACAGATGAAAAAACACTATCAAAAAGCAGTTTAAATCACAATAAAATTTTCATAAATAAAACAGTTATAAGTCAACATCAAGATGCGGTTTAATGGAAGAACACAAGTAGGGTTCATTTTTTCTCACCCTGTACAGTTTACACAGTGGCACCCCTGGGAATATGTCTTCGGTGGGGCCCGATGCGTCATGATGTCGTATTTTATGCTATTTTTTGTGTTTATTCATTAAAAATGTGGAAAATATATAAAAAAAATCTTAGGCTTGGGGAGGGCCGGGCCCCGAGGCCCCCCTCCTAAGTGCGCCCATGGTTTACAGAATATTTTTAATTAGTAATTTTTTAATGAAAATATCTCTATAACGAATCAAGGTGCCACTTGACCCTCTTTCTTATTTACAGTCGAACCTCTCTAACTCGAACCTCTATAACTCGAACCCCTCTATAACTCGAACCTTTTAAACGGTCCCTGCACTTTTTACATGTATTTTAACCTATGTAACTCGAGTTTCTATAACTCGAACTCTCCATAACTCGAACTGTTTTGGTTGTCCCTTCAGGTTCGAGTTATAGAAGTTAAATGAGGGTGATTTTACTTACCCGTGCTTTCCAAGGCCCGCTCAAAATCCTCCCCCTGTCCTTCTATAAAATCGAGCCCTAAAAAAATAAGAAACAACCTAATTTTACAAAATTTCATTAAATTCAATTTTATTATATAAATGTACAAACATTTATCATTATCAGTTTAAATTTACTTCTTTTGTTTTAAAAATTTTCCCAATCTTTTGGTTTTAGTTTGTCACTTATAAAGAGTAAAGTAGGTATTTATAAACAAGTGAACCGATTTTAATTAGACAAAAAAATATAGTCTTACAACTGGGGTCTTTTTCAGGGGGAATATAAGTGATGTCACCAAAATGTATGTATTTTTCTAAATTTAAATGCACCATACTTTACTAAAAACTAAAACAAACTAACCAATAGTTAGTTGTGAATTTGATATTTATTAATAAAATATTTGACCATAAATTACGCCAAAGGGCACCGTAGAGCTTTAATAAAAATATTTCATTTTATTAAATCTAACTTAAACTAAGTAATTAAAAAAATTTAGTTAAAAATAAAAATATATTTCAGTTTAAATACTTTATTTTTTTTAAAAACTTATATATTATATTGGTCCTCTGTAAAATTTTTAACTATACAGGGTGTCCCATAACTTAGAAGCCATAGTGCAGCAGGTGATAGAGGAGGTTATTTCCTTTCAGCAGTATCACAGATATAGATATAGATAAAAAGTTTAGTTTATAACATGGGCTCAACACACATCTCTTTTTAAGATATTTTTAGAGTTAGAGGAGTGGGGGGAAAACGGTTTTAAAAAAAGAAAATCTGTCACAGCCAGCTGAATACGCAGCTAATTATGATTTAAAAATGTAGTATTCCTTTTTTTGATAAAATTACAAGTTGAGGAGTTACAGGCTGTCAAAATAACCTCCAAAAATGCATAAAGAAATGTAATTTTTTTAAAAAATTAATTTTTCCTTACCTATTCTTTTAAAAAATATCACAAATATTTTATTATTATGTCTCGCTAAAGACTTTTTATTAACAGCAAATATTTTAAAAAAATTGAGTTTAATATGGCACTTATAAAAGATTATACCAAAAAAATAGTTTTTTCTAAAAAAAATTGACCGACTATTTTTTTTTTTTGAATAATTTTTATTTCAATTTTTTGCTCTTGTTTTAATACACGAGTTTACCCAATTTCATATTTTTACTCCGTTTTTTTTTAAGTTGTTATCAAAAGTAAACAAAATTGCCAACTTTAATGCTCTGTATCTCGACAAAGAAAGAGTTTTGACCCATGCATTATGGGGACTTTTTTATCAAACATGACCTTCTCTATCACCTGTTGGATTATGGTTTCTAAGTTATGGGACACCATGTATTATTTTAAAAAACAATTGAAAAATATTATTGACTAAAAAAATCAGATAGTGACCATAGCAAACATATAATATACACAAAAAATAATAAACAAAAGATCGATATATATTATTGATTCTTACTGGTATGGAGGCCTAGAACTGAGAATTATCATAAAAAATTTGCACTACTTTGCTAAAAACAATTTTTCCATGATTTTGGCGTGCAGCTGGAATTTTACAATAATTTTTATCGAACATTTTTAAAGAAAATATTGGTAATATTTGCATATTATTTTATTTTTGTTTGCATAAAATTTTATTACCTATTAAGATATCTAAATTTTGGAACCTCGAATGTTTTTTCTGCACCAATTTAACAAAGTTTTTTTTTTACTATGGCATAAAACGAAACAAACATTTGTAATTCTGTATTTTGATTGTTTTTTGACCATAATAAATAAGCAATTGTTTAGGTAAAAAATAAGTTTTATTTGCTGAAAAAAGTTTCGTATTTTTTTTAGACTTGCACCAATTTAGCAAAATTTTGTACTAACCCATGGCTAATTTATCCGCACCAATTCAAAAAAGTTTTCGTCATTAACACAAAAAAAAGTCCAACGAAAATCTTACTATTTTTTAAAATGAAAATATCAAAAAATGTTTACATTGTACACTAACACTAATATAAAAAATTAAACACTTTTTTTTAACACTTTTATTTAGATGAAGAATACGAGGATGCCAGTGTGTCTTGGTCGAGAAATGACAACAAAATAATCAGTAGGTATTCCAGAATTGGTCTTAAGTTTCATAAATAACACTGGTCAGCAATGAGATTTTTCATTGTCACCTTCAGTTTAGGATATCATTCTACACTACAAGGTATAGAATCCATGGTAGACCGCCAAAAACTCAACACGTAAAAAGATAATAAAAATACTAACAGGGTTGGATGGGCTCAAACAAACCGGCCCTGACAATTTTTTTTTTATTCGGCCCTCGTTTCGGCACAAAAATTTTACGGCAAAGAAAACGAAGCCATAATGTGTTATTTTTGTTTTTGATATTATTGAGGTTTTGTTATTAAATAACATGCTAATTTTAAAGGATGTAATGTGCATTTTGAGAAAATAAAAACTTCATATAAACCTATGTATGCATGTCCTAAACATCCTAACTTGTGAGATACAAGGTGTTTATTAAAGACTTTCAGAAAATCTCCTTTTTTATTAATATCTGTGATACTGCTCTAAATATTTTTGTAAAGTTTTATATTCTGGATGCCTATATATTAAACACTAAGTACCTACCAATTAACATAATTATTATCTAATTTTTTCACTAAATAAAAACGTACAAAATTTCAACATAAAACAGTTAACGTTAGTTAAAAGGCTGCAAGTAATTTTTTTTCGAATTTAGGTTTTTGGTCTCGACGGATTTTGCATCATGTCCTATTTAATAAAATTAAAAAAAAAACAAATAGCAGTAATTGTAGTACTGCCTTATGAACAATTAAAACTTTGAAGTCGTTTTTTTCCGAACCACACTTTCGTCACTTGCGCTCTTTTAACCACCGGGGGCAGAGCAGGTATGCTAATTTTTCATATGGTAACGACTTTTTTAATAATGAACTTGATGCTGCAATTTTATCTATGATCTCCTTAATTTGAATTGAACAAAATACCAATTTTTCAATCGGTTAATCGATTTCTTAGATTTTTTATGTATTTTAGCACCAAAAATGATCTTTCGCAACTAAGATATACGATATTGGCATGGCCGTACCGAAGGGGGGAATCGGGGAAATCAATCCCCACCAAAATAGTCAACAAAGTGTCTTACAAGAGATATCACAACAGCAACACAAATAAGAAAAAAAATTGGATAATATTTTTATTACATTTTTTTAATCTCCCGGTTTTTTCTTCGGGATTTTGGTATTGTAAAAAGATATTAATAAGTTAGTGCCATTATCTCCTTGATACATTATACTGATTTTAATATAAAAGTAACCGTAACAATCAAACGAGTAACGCAGGCCTGGAATTACTACATACAGATTTTTTAAATTTAAATGTTTAATGTTTTAATTAGTTCGTTTTTCAAATATACAAAAATAAATATTAATAATTTGGAATAGATACATCGGGCCTGTGGCCCAACCGTCCCTAAATCGTACCGGCCCACCGGGCATTTCCCGGTTGCCCGCTTGTCCCTTCCAACCCTGAATACTAAAATACAGAAAATTAAATAATTTTAATGCGACATTTTAAAGAAAATTAAAAAAAAATTGAATAAAAAGACAGATACAGTGAAACCTCTCCTTGCGGACGCCTCTATTAAGCGGACACTCCCTTTAGGCGGACAAATTTGTTGGAACCAAGCTTTTTCCTATTTCAGAAATTCACTTCTATAACTGGACACTCTAATAACCGGAGGCGGACAATTTTTTTTGGTTAAAAAATTCTGAAACCTCCCTTAACCGGACGCGAACCTCTGACAACGAGACGGAACGCTGCAAGACATGGGCATAAATATTATGTAGTATGTTGGCAACAACGCACTCTGCAGCCGGGGAGACTAAATACTTCTGCCGTATTTACAACATTTTATTCGGCGGGACTGCTGTGTTTTATTTTTATTGTTCAGTTGGGTAGTGATAGATCTCTTTGAAATGGCGCCTAGTAAAAAACTTCTTAGCTTAACTATAATCACGAAAGATCACTGAAAAATTTAATATCGAAAAAACTATATTAAAAAAATATATTAAAATTTCGCAGTTCTCTCTCATAAGTGAAAACCTCCAATAAGCGGACAAAATCGAGGAAACCGTGAGTGTCCGCTTATAGGAGGTTTCACTGTACCTGAAACCCGAGCTGAAACCTTGCAGAAATATCCAATTTGGGAAACCCTGTATCAAAAACATTCAACTAAAGGTAGACCCCGTATAGAAATCCTAAACTTCATCAGACACAAAAAGTATTATACTGGGGATTTCTTTCAAATTCGCAACAATGTTGCCAGTACTTTTATAACTTGTAATTTTGATGTAGGTACATAAGTAAAATGGTAACTAATAAAAATCAAAAAAATATTTTGTTTTTGAATTCGGCTTACGTTTTGGATTGCTATACATGTATCTGTAATAGAATATGTTTACCATCCTATGTGAGAAAAGGATTGTTTTCATTGATTTTTTTTTGAGATCTTATCATTAATAACGTTTTTCTATACAATTTAATTCTAGGTTGTAAGTATAACCTCTAGATATGTATGTATGCATGTCTGTCTGTGTACCTATATGCACATATGTATACAAATGTTTGAAAAAAAGTTTTTTTTTAAGTTAGAATATGTTATCCAATAATCAATCGGTAAATTTTTGTTTACATAGGTACCTAAACTTAACAAAAATCATAAAACATTTGCTTTTAAGTCCCTGTTGTTATAGATCTATGTGGCGGTTTAAATCCTTATCTATTTTGAATTAAAAGGAAAGTATAAATTAGAAATAATCAGCTAAAGTTGGTTTTTTTCGAAGATTGTTGATTGTCGATTTTTATAGAACGTACAACGATTAGCACAAAATTGCAATTTTTGTGCAGTCAACCAACTTGAGCTTGTTTTTTGCAGGAACACAAAATAACTAGCGGCGATATCCTGTAATGCAAACCATTTTTTTAAACTGCACATGCGCACCTCTCTTTTTCTGTTCACATAAAATTATCTTCCTCTTACTAACTTCACACATGCTCGACCACAGCTGAGAGGGAGATATTTTACGTGAGAAGAAAAAGTACGGTAGCGAATGCGCAGTATAAAATATTGATTTGGTTTTCGGTTTTCTGAAAAAAACGGGACTCCATTTAAGTGTGAAAAACGTTCAACTGAAAGTAAGTTTAATTAAATTTCTTTGGTGTGAGGTTAGAGTTCATAAATAGTGTATTAGTTTTGTCTTCCTAGGTGGTATTTAAAAAGTTATTAAAACCAGATGACTAAACTGCACTTTTAACTATTAATTATTGTTCTCACTACAAATGTTTTCGGTATAAAAATAACTCTTGCTTTTAGTCCAAATTAATTTAAGTTAAATGTTTTGATCACGAAAGTTAAAAAAACCTTTTCTTTATATAATATATATATATATATATATATATATATATATATATATATATATATATATATATACATTAGTCTACAACCCTCTCCTGGGCAACTCTGGAAAACTCAAAAAGTGTTTTGATTTGATTTTACGCGAAAATGGAACGTCACAGAGAAAACCTTTGTTGACAAAAAAAATTGTGTGTGCTTAAGACCACATGGCAGAAGTGTAAACTTTAACAAGGCGAAATTAATAATACTGGCCTTCATCTGCATCATCATATTGCTCGCTGAATGTTCCTCTCACAGTTAGTCGACTCGAGCCGACTTCACCCGAATGAGCGTTACATAGCCGAGTCTGACGGCTCAGTTCAATTCAGTACCCACAAAAACTACTAAACGCGCCTAAAGAAGTTTACACTTCAAAAATTCCTTTACAATTTTTTTTAAAGGTTATAGCTCTAGACTTACATGTATAGAAGATAGAGAGCACCAAAATTGACAAAAATCAGTTTTTTGCATTTTACACAAAAACGGTAAGTCGTAGAGAAGAATTTTATTTAAGAGAAATATTACCCATACGAGTCTTCACAATCAATGTCCATAGTCTATAGGTCTACAACGACATGTTTAGAAGGTAGATGGCAGCTAAGTTGTCAAAAATTGTGTTTTTTTTTAGTCGTAGAAAGAAACTTTATAAACATAAAATGTTAAAGGACACAATTTTCTACATTCTTTCCTTTTGGGCCACAGGTTTACAACTACGTGTAGAACATATAGGGCGCCAAATTTGCAAAAATTATTATTTTATTTTATGTAAAAACGGTAGGTCCTAGAAAAACACATTATAGACAAGAAATCTCCAGGACGCCATTCTCTACAATTCACCAATGTGAGTCACAGCTCTATGACTTATGGTTTTTGCGTAAAACGAAAAAAAGTACATAATGGGCATTTTCGGCACCCTCTGTCTTCAACACATATGGTTGTAGAGCTGTAAATTGTCATTGTCGCATTGTAGAGAATTGTGTCTTGATCATTTTATGTCAATAAAGTTTTTTTTTATGACTTACCGTTTTTGCATAAATTGCAAAAAACATAATTTTTTCAAATTTTCTTCTAAACGTGTGGTTGTAGACCTATAGACTATGGAGACCGATTGTAGGGAATTCTACGGGTAATATTTCTCATACATTAAATTTTGCCCTACGACGCGTAAAATGCAAAAAAATGATTTTTGTTCGCTATTTTTCAGAAAAAAAATTAATAGCGGCAACCATGTAGACCAAACGTCACCCTTGCATCATTTATTGTTGCCTTTGAGAGGTTATCCGAATAAAGGTGCGTTTTCGTTGTTTTTTTTGCAATATTGATCACAAAATTAAGATTTTTTTTATTAAATAACTTTAAAAATGCCTAAGAAATGTGACAAAAGTGAAGAGAAGTGGCTGGATTTATCATTTCACCGGTAAGTTTGAATCTCTTCCAGAAACCGTCATATTGTTTACGATTTGGTAAGACAGTGGTGTGGTTTATAACTTTTTTTACAAAATATTAGTGATTTATTTTACAAAGAAGTTTTAAGAAACATTATTTATTGTTGCAAATTCCCTTATTTTCCCACCTCTAGTGTTTGGGTTTTTTTGGAAAAGCTTTTGAATTTATTCTGGCAATAATATATAAAAAAAATATATTTCTTATGTAAACAACCATTTTCACTCTGTAATGTTATGTTATGTCATGCTACTGTACAGTTATTAAACATTTTAAAAATATTCAAATTTATGAGTTTACTAGATTCCCCACTGATCCAAACAAGAGAGAGCTTTGGAGGGAGATTCTTGGCCTTAATAAGGAGAAAATTCTGTCAAAATGGGCATTCTTTGTTCTGACCACGTTGATCCTCAGTATGTTCGTTTAGCACCTAGTAGGCACTATCTTGTACGAAATGCCTTGCCTAAGGTCAGGTGTTAAAGACTAGTTCAAATTAAGAAAACGACTTACTACTAGTGGTTGGTAGTTAAATATTCAACTATCTCTTTTTATTATAAAGTATACATAATATATTATCACTGGTTGTTTTTGATGTTCGATCATCATATAATGATGTAAAAAAGTAGTTAGAATTAACAAATATAACTATAAGAAGAAAAAAGGTAGTACCTACTTTTACACAGAAAAAAAAAAAGAGTTTTAACTTCCTTTTCACTTACTTACTGCATAGTCCCTGGTGATTAGTTAAAAGAGAGCCTTGAGTCAAATGGATTAAAATATTGTTCTTAATTCTTATATTTGCCAAATTTAATAATGTTTGTATATATAGGGTGTCCCATAACTTAGGGGCCATAGGCCAACAAGTGATAGAGGAGGTCATGTCTGATCAAAAACTTGTTGTTGACAATTTATTTAACTTTTGTGATAATAACTTTAAAAAAACGCAGTAAAAATATGAAATTGGGTAGTCTTGTATTAGAACAAAAGCAGTAAATTGAAATTAATTTTAAAAAATTAATTTGAAAAAAGTTAGTCAGTCAATTTTTTTAGAAAATACTATTTTTTTGGTATGAACTTTTATGAATGCCATATTAAATGCAATGTTTTTTAAATATTTTTTGTTAATAAAAACAAGTCTCTAGCGAGACATAATAATAAAATATTATTGATATTTTTTAAAAGAGAAAGCAAAAATTAATTTAAAAAAAAATATTATTTTTTATACATTTTCGAGGTTA
Source organism: Aspidapion aeneum (assembly GCA_963576565.1). NCBI lineage: Eukaryota > Metazoa > Arthropoda > Insecta > Coleoptera > Brentidae > Aspidapion > Aspidapion aeneum. The sequence goes on from OY755047.1 coordinate 13,514,282, forward strand.
TTTTGACAGCCTGTACCTCCTCCACTTGTAATATTATCAAAAAAGGAGTACCACATTTTTTAATCACAATTAGCTGAGTATTCAGCTGGCTGTCACAGATTTTTTTTTGTATAACCGGTTTTCACCCACTCCTCTTTAAAAATCCTATATCTTAAAAACAGATGAATGTTGACCCCATGTTATATAAACTTTTTCTTGGAAATAACCTCCTCTATCACCTGCTGCACTACGGCGCCTAAGTTATGGGACACCCTGTATAATAATCACTTAATTATAAATAATATTTTTTCATTTTTATTTTATTTGGTAAATAAAAATTAAATAGATTTTTTTATGGAAATCAAAAGTATTTTGTTGATAAAACTGAATAAGTCATATTTTTTAACATTTGCAAATGTAAAAAACACAGACTCATACCAAATATTTTCTAAAAAAACTAATTGCTAGAGTTTAATAAACTAATGAATGGATTTTGGTAAAATAAACCAATGAGTGCTTTTTATTTCGAGGCAAGAGTTTTGCTGATAAAATATAACAAAAAATCTATATTATAAATATAGGCTGTCCCATTTTTATCATTTGGGTGGTTTCGGGAACTTCTAGAGAAGATTGAAGAAAAAACGACTACACCTTAGTGTGCTTTAATTTGAAGAGAATAATGATGGTAAACATCGCATATCAATATTATAAACATAGAAACCGAAAACACCCAAAAGTGTCGAAAATGCACTAGGGGATCAAATAGACTCTTTAAATCCTGATGCAAAAATTTTGATAAATATCTCAAGGTCTGAGTATATAATTCGGAGTTTTTGACTTTTTTTAACAGAACAAATCTACTTACTGTAAAAAATTTACTAAGAGCAATGTATTACCAAGGTGAAAGAGTAAAAAGCTAAAAAAACACCTTTGACAATTTGAAATAAAAAGAAACACTTTTACCTGTGTTTTAAATTTTAGGGATTAAAGTAACACTTTTCTATATCCAGAAAAAAATAATATAAAGTAGATTTCTTATCTTTAGGGAAAAATAATAAAAATCAAAACTACGGATATTACCAGCTGTAAATAAGTTATTGATTTCTTATATTATAAATCGATAAAAAAATTAATTCTGTAAAAATAGAATGGCTGTCAAAGCTGTACCGGTAATATTTTACACTTATTTAAATTTTATAATTTTGGGTGCAAAAATTTTATAGGAAAATAATATATTTATTTTATTTTCAACAAAATCTGCACGCCCATGGTTTTTTCCTCGATTTCTCTTTTATACCTATTACAGTGTTGCCTGCGAGGATTCGGCAAAATTTTCTGAGATTTCATGCATGATGAATGAATTTGCGTATTAAATAATGGGGATGCGTCTTCTAGGGTTCCTTGAATTTCTTTGCCCTGTATAAATTTTTCAGATTTCTTTAAAATTTTATTATCTGAGTGTTTAGAACTCTACTGAGAACAAAAACTTGGAATATTGTTTTGATTTTATTGTTTTTTAATAAATTGAGTCTTATATTCTGACGACTTGCTGAAAAGCAAATTTATTCAAAATTTCAAGTTCACACGGACTAAGCAAATTCTTCATTGCGATTCGTTTTTTTTTTGCTTACTGCTGTTTTGTTTACATAATTACACTTTGTAGACATATTCTTATAAATCAAAATACAGAACACCCAAATTAATCATTAAAAAAAATTGCAACTAAGTCGTCAAAAAATATTGTGGTTAAAAAATTTCCGAAAATAGAAGGGTGCATGTTAGTTTGATAGAAATTATCTCCAGAACTGCGTTCAAGGGTACTTTTTGCAAATAGACATATTCAGCGGCGGCACGTGTCAAAACAACATGGTAGTACCAGAATTTTGAGTCAATAAAAAAAAATCTAGTATGTTTGTATGTTTGGGGTTTCCAATTCAATTTTTTTTTAATAGAAACTTACCCATGCCCACCCGAAAATGGCTCAAAATTTATCAAAAAATGCTGCTGAAATAATTGAAATGTATTGTAAAGGGCGTAAATTAAAACTTCCATGCTCCACGAACAAAAACATTGCGAGTAATACGACTAACTGATGGCCGGCGCCCGGCACAAAATTTATCTGATTTTTCCTGTTTAAACAAAGCTAAAATGCCCTATCACTCTCGCTCATATAGGCTGCAAATAAAATCTATCTCTATTCGAAAGAGCCAAGAGAAAAGGGCAGCGTGTTCGACGCTGCTTTGAGTTTCCGTGGCCCATTCCCACAAATGAAAACAACGTTAAAAACACACACTTTTTTAAGTTTGATATTAACGTGGTTTTCAAAATAACGTTAAAAAGCGACCTATTAAACTTAAAAAAGTGTGTGTTTTTAACGTTGTTTTGATTTGTGCTATGTGGGTTCATCGCTTCACCGTCGTGTCGCCTCGACCCGGAGTGTGATCCACTGCATTGCACAGGGCTGCCGAATTTTATATAATATATAAATGAAAAAGAAATGCATAAAATAAAATAAAAACCAATAAAGATGTTTTCAAAATAAAAAAAAAGTCTTTTTGCAGAAAAATACGGTAGTGCCGGGCTCCTTCATGGCACTAAAGTCCATCACACACAAAAATACATAACACATAACATAAGTTCCGACCAATTAGCTACGAACTTTTCATATGAAAATCCAATATGGCCACGGCTATTCGATCGCTAATTGGTTGAAAGCCCTATGCTACGCGTTCTGCAGCCTATGCAATTTTGTGTGTGATTAGTTTTACTTATAAAGTTAATTTCATAATTTTTAAGATAACTTTTTTTCGTTGACTTATGTTATTGTTATGGTAACCAGCTGATACGAGGGCTGTTTTCTATATTTTGCATATAGAAACATAAATAATTATAGCTTAACTCACAAGCCACCACTGTTATAATAGACATATGTCATTTGTTATGGAATTTTGAAAATCAGCGACCCTTATGTCGTATAAATTGATATATGACTCGGCAACACCCGTTCTGTCAAACAAAAATGAAAAAATCACTTTTTTTTCTGAACTTCGGCCGACTTGAATGTTAAATGTTAAATTTTAACTTTTAATAAATACTTACAAAAGATGGTTTGCTCTTAATAAAATCCAGATGTTTTTTTGTAATTTTTTTTTATTTTTGATATATAAAGAGCAACCTTTGTGTCGGCTGGGGAACTTAATCTTTATTTTTAGTGACTTTAAAGAGCTGGCTAATTGCTTTAATTGTAGGTGTTAAAAATAAATATTACACAAAAACTAATGAAAATATCGAAGAAAAACTTATTTTTAGAAATATAGCAGCCATTTTGTTTAGTAGTGACAGATGTCAAATTTTTTTACAGTTTTAAATTGACTTGTTCCTGCTTAAGGTGAATCCTTTAAAATTGATTTAATTTCTCCTAAAACAGGAAATACATTTTTTCTTATCTCTTGGATTCCGAAACCGGAAAATTGGGGACCCTTCAAAAAAATGGATCTATGATAGATCTGACACCTTCCTAGCTAGCTTATTAGCACAGTTCAAGTGAAGCTATGATAATCGGCCTTAAAACAGATTTTTGTAAATATCTCAGAAACTAAAGCTCCTACGAAGTTTTTGATTATAAAACATATTGAGCCAAATGTAGTCTACTATATTCCGAAAATTTCATACTGATGCGATGCTCCGTTAGAAAGTTAGCATTTTTTTAATTATTTAATTGTCATTAGCATTTAATGGATTTTTACCACAATCTAATGAGCTTGTTAGAGTGTCGAACACCATTTTTCCTGAAAATTTTATGAAAATCGGTTCAGCGGTTTAGAAGCTATCATGTTACGGACAAAAAAAAGATACACACACACACACGCATAGACAGACGTCACGACGATATTGCTAGGATAGGTCAAAATACACCCAAATAACACTTTTTCGGCGTTATATCAAAAAAAATACCTTCTCTAGTTATTGCTGTGCGGGCTAGGAAGGTAAAAATTAGGTTCCGGTGCTAGTAAGCCATGCTAATTATAAAAAGATATATCCTATTTGCATCTTTTTCTTGAAATACCCTACAACTTTATTCAACTAAGTTTGATTCTTTATAAAAAACTACAAAAAAGCAATTTACAATAAAAATTAAAATTTTTATAAATAAAAAAAACATAGTTCCCCTTCCAAACTACAGAGTTTTCAAAACCCCCCTGTATGCGTCGCTAGATCAAGTTTTTTTTTAAATTAAGGCTTACAGGAGGGGTCAGATTGCGGGGTCACTTTTTGCTATTATTTTTAAAAACCTCTCCCGAAACTCCCAAAAATATAAATATCGTATGATAAACACTCTTACAAAAAGGAGACCAACGTAGCTTACCATCCATTTGCTCAAACCATTACTAAATTCACCAAATTTTTTAAAAAACCTAAATGTTTAAAAATAAAGACGATAAAAAAATTCCACTACTTAGGTAATTTTCTCACGAAACTTTGAAAATACTTCTGGTCTGTCTAAATAGAAAAAAAGTTTTATTGTTCGAAAACACAATTAACCAGGGCTATAACAAGGAATTTAATAGAATATTAAAAGACGTACAATAGCGTTTTTTTGAAGACTACAACCTATTAATAGCTACTTTACTCCAAGCCTCAATATAATATTATATCAAATTGATTTTTTGTGAGTGTTATACTTCACTGCGTTTGGAAAAAACACCAAAGCTTTCCTTGTTTTTTATTCTTGTTTTCAAGTTCTAAAAATGCTCAATGCCATTATAATTATAATAATAATTTTTTTCCTTACTACTACTACTATGTCGGTTAAGAACGTTTTTCTACGTTGTCCGACGCCTATTCCCCACCTTCTTCGATCCTGACAATCATCTTCTGTCAAGGTTTTTTGACTCATTGATCTTTGGACTGACTGTTGCCATTCCATTTTAGGAAGCCCTCTTTTGCCATTCTAGGACCTGCTTAGGTAATCTGTCGTCGTTCATCCGTTGTACATGGCCGTACCATCAGTTGTCTTTTAGTGATGTTTTGTTCTAGATATTCTAATTGATCTTCTTATTGCATCCCCTTCGACACTTTCCATTTTTGCTTTGTATTTTTCTGTTAAGCGACAAGTCTCTATTCCATACAACAGCGTGTGCTTTTCACCATTGCTTCATGTATGTTAAATTTTACATTATTTTTTATCTCTCTGTCCATAGAATACTGTTAAGACAACCAATAACCTTTTTTGCTTTTACTATTCTTTTTTCCAGTTCTTTACAGTTTGTTCCTGTCTTATCAAAAGTGACCCCCAAATATACATATTCATTGCATGGAGATATTGTTTGTCCATTGTCTCGTTCTAGCTCACTTGATTCTTTCCAATACATAAGTACTGTGTCTTGTCCACGTTCACTGTTAACCCCCACTTTTAGTATTCTTCCGTAGTAACTCATCATATACTCCATGTCTTGTTTTTCATTAGCAACAATTACTTGGTCGTCAGCAAACTGTAGTGTGTATATGGTAAATCGGTCGTAAAGTTGTATTCCCATTCCGTGTACTTTACGTTTCCAGTTTTTTAGAGCTACTGCGATATATATTTTTAAAAAAATTGGAGAGATACAACATCCCTGTCTTAAGCCTTTCGTTACCAGGAATTCTTTTGAAAGTCGATTTCCAATTTTAATTTTAGATTTTGACCCTTTGTATAGTTCTTTTATCGCTTTTATATATGTATGACTTATATTAGTTTGTTCTAACACTGTCCATAATTTTTCTACTCGAACGGTATCATATGCTTTTTGTAGGTCCACAAAGGTAACATGAGCGTCTATATTTCTAGCACTACTTTTCTCAATTACTTGTTTAAGATAAAAACATTATCACTACAAGATCTGCTTGCACGAAACCCACTTTGCTCTTCTTCTTCTTGGTCATGAAAATCATTCTCTATTAGTTCTCTAAGAATCCTACCGTACAATCTACTTAGAGTACTGTTTTTTTTTTCTTTACACCGAATGCAACATCAGTCAATTAAACATTAATTTTCTGCTAATAAAAAGAAAGCAATGATTTAATGTATATTATAAAATGATCTTTAAGTGTTCTGTAAATTAATCTTCGTACATTAAATCAATTACCCTCGTAACACCCGACGTCCCAGGAACGTACTTTTTAGGTCCCTTTAGGTCGCAACATCCCCATACCTTCCAGTTTACTTTTCATTTTCATTCAAATCGGTCAAAATCATATTCAAACGTGAATAGCATACAATTATCTTTTTACAATGCCATTTTTATGAACATAACCATGATTTTTAAAGTTTTATACCTCTAAAAACACCCATTATTTATTTTTGTCGATATAAATTTCTTTCTGGGTCTTACCACGGCCACATTATTGCAATTAATTAATATATATTAACAAATTATATTAATATTGTTTTGTTTAAATTTTTTGCCAAACTTTGTCCTTTCGGCAAGAACAACCTATCATAAATACATTGTATTTATAGGCCTATAAAAATGATCGCAAGGACAAGGCCTTATCGAGTCTGTAGGTGATGTTTACAAACTTGCTTTGCATAATTGATGTCTTTGACTTTTTAAATTCGTTTAATCACCACTCGTAATCAATGATTTAAACATTATTATTACATATTACTTATGTATAATACATATCATTACTTTACGCCAACCAGTGGCGACTCGTCACTTTACGAATAGGTGAAGCGTCCATCACCTTCTATAGTTCAGGCCCTACGCGGTCCGATAATGCGTTTAATAATAGAAGCAACACACTTGGTTTGGATAGACATCGGACTCACCCGAAGATTTTTCGAAAGAGAACCACCCCCCCAAACCTGGCACGGTGGTGGTTACCCCCTTAAACGTGCTTTTTGACGGTTTTTTGCTAATTACTCGAAAACGGTCAACTTTTCTAAAAATATTCTAAAGAGCATTTTGCAAGCGGATAAAATTTCCTTTTTAACCATCTTACTTAGTAGCCTCTAAAGGCAGTGGTGCACGTTCCATAAACCTACGAAACAAGGGGAAAATGTTTAAAATATATTTTTTTTATTTTTTTTTGTGGAAATTTGTATCCTTAACACATTGTTTTTTTTTTAAGTATTTTTGTTCAGAAACTTATAGTATACACTTAAATATTTAAAAAGTTAGACAAACTTTTAAAAGTAGCTGGCTTGGAATAAAAATAAATGTGTTTGCAGAAATCCTCAAATCAAACAAAAATTTTAAACATTCATTTTTGTAACTCAGTAAATAATACTCAATGTAAGTAAAAAATTATTTTTGATTAGTATTAACTTAAAACTTGTTAGTTGAAATCTTTTAAATTAAATTTAAATCTCGCCCCCCTCAAAAGTGTTTTTTTACAGTATTTTTCTAATTATTTGCAAACTTTTAACTTGGCTAAAAACAACTAAGTAATATTTATTGAGGCTGACCAAAAGTCCTCTCTAACGATGTATGTATATTTAAATAAATGAGAGGTGTGGAAAAAACATTATTTTTTTTAATTTCCTTTGAAAACTCATTTTTAAAGCTGAAGAAATTTCCTTTCCAACGATTTATATCACTCCCCCCTCAAGGTAGCGGTCAGTGGCGTATATAAGGGGGGGGGGCCCGGGGCAAAGATTTTTTTAGACATTTTCCACATATTTCATGAATACAAACATAAAATAGCATAAAATACGGCCTCATGGGGTCTTGGCCCCCCCCCCAACTGTCTGGGCCCCCCCCCCCAATCTTTTTTCTATATACGCCACTGGTAGCGGTAGATCTAGCATAGACAGACTAAAAATGAAGAAATTTGGTATACACTTGAATCATCATTTAAGACAACCATGTTGGAACAGTACTAATATACACACTGCGTTCAATGAGAGAAGCAAAACACTTGGTATGAATATACAGTATACTCCCCCGAAAATATAATGAGGGGGAACATCCGCCCACTTTTGGTGGGGGGTGGTGCTCCCCTTAAATGTTTTTTTCGACATTTTTTATTACTTGGTATACCAGATTTGACCATTTATATACTGCTGCGTTGAGAGGGAAGTGATGTACATCGTTGGAAAGGAAATTTCTTCGGCTTTAAAAAGTTTTAAAACCCGACATGTGGGACGGTAAAATTAAAAAAAAAAAATCCACACCCCTCATTTATTTATATGGCTATAAAAGGTGCGCCACTGATGTAAGGGGGCGTGTTATACATCGTTAGAAAGGACTTTTCATCATTCTCAATAATTGTTACTTAGTTGTTTTTTTGTCAAATTAAACGCTTGCAAATAATTGGAAAAATACGGTGAGCCAAACATCATGCTATCTGGAAGTGCTGTCGCATTGCAGAGCCAGTTGAACATCTTAGGAGTCACTGCAGAGACCAACATGTCTTGGCACAGTCACGTTGCAGATATAGCTGAAAGGGCGTCCCAAAAGCTTGGGGTGCTATTTCGTACAAGACATTTGTATACACCAAGCCAACTGCTGACACTCTACAAAGCCCATATTCGACCAACTATGGAGTACTGCTCACATATATGGAGTGCGGCACCCAAACATACCTTAATGCTTTTGAACACCGTGCAAGAACGAGCTATCAAGCTGATCAATGACCCCGCACTTACCCGTAGCTTGGATAGTCTCGAACATCGAAGAACTGTGGGCGATCTATCTCTCTTCTACAGGAAAATGCTCTGAAGAGTTGGCACGTATGATCCCCCCGGGAGTAGCACCTACTAGGCGAACACGTCGAACAGACGGTAACCATCAATTTATTGTCAAAATAGAGGCACCAAGAACCCCATTATATCAGAATTCATATCTCTGGAGAACAGCATCGCTGTGGAATAAACTCCCTGCGACCTGAACCGTTTCATAACCAACACACACCAACATTTCCGCGCACTTGCCGCTTCTAGAGCGTGATAGGTATCTCCTTGCGAGTGCGCATACCCGTAAAAAAAAAGAGGGCACTTTGCTTTTATACTGCTGCGTTGAGAGGGGGGTTTATTTATTTTCCCAAGGTCGCCAGTTTACAATATATTTGCTCCATGGATCGTCTTTCTGTCTGATATTCTGACCGGTAAATTTCCATTTTAACTATGCTACCTCTCCTATGACATCACTTACATTTGTTTTATTTCTTACTCATTAATTCATTTTTCTATCTATTAGCTTTACATAAAACATTTGTCTCTCCATTGATCTTTAGGCTTTTGTGACTTTATCCATGTTTGATTTTGTAAGTGTCCAGGTCTGGGATCCATATGTGAGTATAGGAAGGATACATAGGTTATAAACTTTCGTTTTAAGATACTGAGGATATTTTTTATTTTTTAATATGTAGCTTAATGTACCCAATGCTGCCCAGGCCAATCTTACTCGTCTCTTGATTTTAGCCGTTTGGTTTTTTTTTTAGTTTAATGGATCCCAGACATGGACACTTACAAAATCATATCCATGTTTGATAGGTAACAAAAACCCAAAGATGAATGAAAAGACAAATATTACATGTAAAGCTAACAGATAGAAAAAGGAATGAATGAATAAGAAATAAAACAAAAGTAAGGGATGTCAGAGGAGAAAGTAGCAAAATTAAAATGGAAATTTGCCGGTCATAAAATTAGACAGAAAGACGATCGATGAAACAAATGTATTGGAAACTGGAAACCTTTGGAAAATAAAAGAAGTAGGGAAAGACCCCAAATAAGATGGACGCACAATTTGAAGAAACATGCGGGAACTAGATGGATGAGAAAGGTGACAGACAGGGAAGTGTGGAATATATTAAGGGAGGCCTCATCTCCAAAGATGAATCAAAGAAGGCTAAATAGATAGATAGATATACAAAAAAATAGATAAATAGATATATAAAAAAAATTTTCTTTACAAAATATATCCCTCCTAATAGTACCTACATACCTCCTCTGACCGTTTTTTCTTATTTACTTAATCTTTAAATGTTGGAGAAAAAATTAAATCACTATTAAGTACTTACTATTTTCAAAGGTCAATTAATTCAAAAATCACGGAAAAGGCAATGAAAAAATCGGCAAAAATTAAAAATTTTGCACATCTTTTTGGTTGACATTGACCTACTCACGAATGCTTTTACGTTTTTTTCCAGTAAATATTTGTATTGAAAATTAATTGTATCTTTATTCATTACCAATATATTTCTAGGTAGTTTACCCAGTTAATTTTGAATATTTTAACTTTGTACGTATCCCTTTAACAGTCAAGGGTAACCATAATATATATTAAATAAAATAAAACTGGTAACCTTTGGGATCACAGCAGATAACATCTATGGTAAAGGGGGGTGGGTTAATCTTAGGTCACTATATAACGAAGTTCCTTCTAAAGGTACCGACATAGATTTTTACGTTTTAAAAAACCTCCTAGACAATTGGTTACCCATTAGCGTAGATAGATTAGTAGTAGTAAATTTTTTTATTAAATAATGTCATTATTTGTCAACATTCTGGGATTTTGTCACTGCCATACACCTACCAAAGGAACAAAAATAAACGTTGGCTATTCATTAAAAAATACTCTGCCAATATATGGGACCCTAAGCTCACACTAGGTACTATAGTTATAGTGTACGTGTGAGCTAATATAACTAAAAACTGAAATATATTTTATTCAACTCCACACTAAATTACCTTTTGTTTGCTACCACACAAGCCATGTTTTGACTTAAACTCAAATTTTTGAAATCTACCACCACCCTTAAAAATAACAAAAAACTAAAATGTATTTTGTTAAACTCCGGACTCAATTACCTTTCGTTTGATATCACACACGCCATATTTTCACTTAAACCCTAATTTTTAAAATATACCCCCACCCTTTTTTTAAATAAATTAAAATGTATTTTATTTAAATGCAAACTCAATTCCCTTTCGTTTGATATCACACACGCCATATTTTCACATAAACTCTAATTTTTGAAATCTACCCCCACCCTTTTATTTGGTTTGTGTTCGGTGGATTTTCTTCATTTTTAAATGGGGCCATCTTGACCCAAGTTCCAGCCTAGGTACCAAATTTCATTAAAATCGGCAAAGCGGTTTTTGAGTTATGCGCGTTGGTCGTTACGGACAGACAGACAGACATACAGACAGACATACAGACAGACATACAGACAGACAGACAGACAGACAGACGGCGCAACAAAAAAGTTTCAAAATCATCTGAAACGCAAAGATATATAAAATTTTTTTAAATCGGAGCAACTTTTTTTTTCTCGAAAAAATTAGGATCACCATAGCTCACACTACTATAGTATAGTATATGTGTGAGCTAAAAAAGGCAAAAAACATAAAACGCCCATTATTTGTTGCGTGGCCGGGTGCCGAAACTCGTACGAGAAAAGGTTTTGCCTTTTTCGGATACCAAAAGGTAAGCAACACATAATTTTGTAAGCTTTGCCAGCGATGGTTTATCCAACAGGTACACACCGAGGGCATGGGCCCTAAGGTGGTCTACGATCCCTAGTTCCACCTCCAAGACTGCTGAAAACTCAAGTTCTCCGTTTTTCAGCTCCCCTGGTTCAGCGAATTGAAAATTAAAGCGTTTGACAAGTTAAGGGATAAAATGTTAATTTTGCTATGTACTAGTCGATAAGTTTAAACTATTAAACAATAAAAAAGTTATAAATCTTTTATTATCATTGTCGTTTTTTAACTTAGCTTCAGACAGTCCTGAACTTACCGACGAACAACGAACAGATAAACGAACTAAACGACGAAGCAAACACTAGCTTGAACGGGATTACAAACGCGTTTGCAAACCGTCCTGCAAATCCCAGCCATTCCCATAAATTGTCGGTTTTTCCCCAACATTAGGAAGGAATAAAACTGGAACATGGGAACATCACAAACGTTTTTGCCTCGTCGAATTAAAAACAGGCCATTAATAAGGCATCGTTGTTCGTCGAAATGTTCAAGTCTGTAGGAGCTTCATATTTTGTTTTATTTCTAACAAAACGAACAATAGATATATATAGATAGATAGATAAAATCTTTTTTACTACATTTACCCACTTTACAAAAAGCTCTGCATCTTTTTTTAACTTTATAGTATCAGTAGTTGCACGCAGAAAATAAAAATGCATTAGTAAGAAATTGGTGGGAGGATAAACGGGAATTTTCCAAGTCCTTGTAGGACATTTTACCTAATTTCACTTCCTTGACTGTAATATTCTACCTTTTTAATAGACCTGACGGTTCTACTACGTTATACCTCGCTCGTCAAAACGCCCTATATAACGATTTTTTTGTATGGAAATGATTCTTTGGACTATTTTTAGTCGATTTAGATACGGGAAATTAAAAAAAAATATATGGTTTTTTTTTAAATAATTTTTTAAAAAACGTTACATAGTGATTTTCTCTGACTTGTTTTGGTTGAAAAAAATCAATTTCTATCACTGCATCGTCAAATTTTCGACATAAATTTGTAAATTAGCTTAGGATTAATAATTTAACAATTTTAAATTAATTACATACCTAGATTTTCGTGTTTTTTCGCGGTTTTTTCACATAATTTGAAAATTTGTACACTTGACCTTCCCACAGATGTTTTGACACATTGATAGAAATTTTTTGCTGGGCCAACTGTTTCCGGGTCATTCGGCCATATCAAATTTCCCAATTCGATTTGCTTACGCTGACTTACCCTCAGATGCACCGTAAGCACTTAAGCGCGATCATGGGTTTAATCGCGATTAAGTCCTTGTTGCTCACATACAAAACAACAAAGATTGAAAATGGATTAGCAAAGCCTTGTTACGGGGCATCTGAGGGTTAAAGGCCCAAATTATAGGAAATTATTTATTTAGAACTATTCACCAAGAATTGGCGCAGCCGATTCTTGCTTATTTCTTGTGCGGTTCGGTTCCGTTCAGTTCGGTTCGGTTCGGATCGGTTCGGATCGATTCGGTTCGGTTCGGTTCGGTTCGGTTCGTCTCGGTTCGGTTCGGTTCGGTTTGGTTCGGTTCGGTTCGGTTCGGTTCGTTTCGGTTCGGTTCCGTTCGGTTTGGTTTAGTTCGGTTCGTTTTGGTTCAGTTAAGTTGCGTTCGGTTTGGTTTTAGGTTAGGTTTGTTGGGTCTTAAAGTAAGTAATTCAGCAGGAGTCGGCTGCGCTGACTCCTGCTGAATTACTTTAAAACACAACCAACCTAATCTAAGATCGACCCAAACCGAACCAAACCGAACTGCTGAATTTCTGTAAATCATCATTATCATAATTGTTTCTGCATTTTTTTCATTATAAATGCTCAATAGTCGATTTTGGACGATTTTACGGAGTCAAAAGTGCGCGACAAATTAAAATGTTGGAGCAAAATGTAAGGTCGAACGTTAGATTTCAAAAATATGGTGTAACCATTTTTCTATGCGTAAATACATTTCTAAAAAACCATAACTTTTTATCGCCTCTTGCCAGACAGTTGCTCACCTTATTTTTGGCTAAATTACCATTTATTTAAAGCTCAGTCGATTGTGAGCCGTCCCTCTCTTTCTCTAAATACGTCAAATAAATTTTTCTATAGCAATTTGTATGAGTTTTTACTAATTTTTTAATTTTGAAATTTCTAAAAAAAATTCGAAAAATCCGCATTTTTTTTCTTGAAAACAGTATAAAACGACCTCAACTTATCATTAAAAAAAGAAACACCCATGTTCAAGCATCGAGGTATAACGTAGTAGACCCGACCTGACTACTGCCTTTAAAGGGAAACAAGACGCATTAAAGATTAGGTTTAAAAAAATTTGGATACCAAATATTCTTGTTTAATTAGCCAAAAAATATAGTATTTAATCTCTTTGTTATGACATAGTAAACAGACACCAATCAGTGACAACTCATGTTGTTGACAAGACAATTTTGTTACAAATTATGCCCCAAAGCCAATGGGTAATCAATTGTATACGAGGTTTCTTGAAACGTAAAAATCTATGACGGTACCTTTAGAAGGAACTTTGTTATATAGTGACCTTAGGTTAATCTGGTGGTTCTCTGAATGGATTTGGTGACCTGGCCATTCAGGAAATCACCACATGGGTATATGGAGTGCATATTTGGACCTAGCAGCTAGTGCGGGCACATTGTTGTTCTCTTAATTATGTCAAAGGGTTTATGACCCACCAGTGGTCTGAGACTAGAACATTATGTGGTATATCATGATGACTAAGTTTCTGGCCTAAAATATAATTTGAAGTCTATTGGGTTCTATATACTAGATAGTATTTAAATTATTATCTGAGTCGAACACAGTAGGTACGTGGTGCACAACGGGCCCAGAAAGGCGTGCTTAATTGCCAGGTTGGATCCTTTATGGGTGCTAACCGCCACTACCGTACATTCCTACATGCATAAGAGGGGGGAGGATCAAGTGACCAGGTTTTGACGTCACAATTTTTTTAGTAGGCAATTTCACCTATAATAATAATAAAAATGAACACTAAAAATTTTAAGAATTTAGAATTGGCTAAATCATAATTATTTATTGTTCTAAATGTCTTTATTACCCATTTCTAGTAAGATCTAGTTTTACTTAAAATGGCTAGCAGCAATATAGTATTCAATAACAAATATTGACATTGGTTAACAATATAGCAGTTATAATTTTTTTATAGGAAAAATTGCGCGTGTTTAAAATTTTAATGACATATAATTGCTAGGGTTGCCAGCAGTGGCGTATATAGAAAAAAGTTTCGGGGTGGGCCCGAGGCAGTTTGGGGGGGGGGCCCCAGACCCCATGAGGCCGTATTTTATGTTTGTATTCAGGAAATATGTGGAAAATATCTAAAAAAATCTTAGCTTCGGGGGGGGCCCGGGCCCCCCAGGCCCCCCCCTTATATACGCTACTGGTTTCCAGGCTTAAGAACTTGTTTTTTATCAACGAAACCTAATTTTCGGGACATGCATCTGTGTCAAATTCGGCACATTTTTATTATGAAAACAAAATGTTACATCATTTTTTTAAGGAGGGTCTGTACATTAGAAGGATTAGCGGGAGATTGGTATAATATGGCAAACTTTTTATTAGAATATTCATAAAATTTTTACGTAGATTTGCAGAAGGCATATGATAGTATACCACTAAATCTACTTTGAAAAGCGTTGGGAAAGACAAACAGAAGCGTACAACTGATTAAGGCCATCAAAGAGTTATACGGCAATAGTAAGGCAAAAGTTCAAATAAAAGCAAAACTAACCAAAGGCTTTCAAGTAAATAAAGGTCTTAAACAAGGTTGCTGTATCTCGCCTACGCTCTTCAAGATATATTTGGAACAGGTCCTTAAAGTCTGGAAGAGAAAATGCCAAAACAGGGGAATTCCGTTGGATGAAACCACCTTGTATACTTTATGTTTCGCCGATGATCAGATAGTGGTGGCTCAGGATTATGACGACCTCGAATATATGACACGAAAACTAATAGAAGAGTACAATAAGTGGGGACTAGAGGTTAATATCAATAAGACAGAGTATATGTGTATTGGTGGAACGAAACAGGATCTAATCTTAAATACTGGGCAGCGAATTCAGTCCTGTGATGAGTATAAATACTTAGGTCTAAAAATTACAGTTGACGGAACACTAGACAATGCTATAAAAGATAGAAACGTACAAGGAAGAAAAGCAATAACTTTATTAAATGGAATAATTTGGGACCAAAGTATATCAAAATATAACAATAAGTTTATATACAACACCATTGTAAAAAGTATTATTACATACGGCTCAGAAGTATAGCCAATCAAAGATAGAACAGAAAAAATGCTTTCCGCTACGGAGATGGACTATTGGAGAAGAGCAGCGGGGAAATCAAAAAGAGAAAGAGTTACAAATCAAAGAATAAGAGAAATAATGACAGTGGGTGAACGTCCTTTAGTGGATGAGATAAGAACAAATATTACAATGAAAACCAAGTGGCCGAAGAAAACGCGGAAGGCCGAGGAGAAGCTGGAGAGAAGGAATAGACAGTGAAATAAGAATAAGAGGCCTAGATGATGAATTATGGGCAAACAGAAACGAGTGGAGATTGGGTATCGGAAGACGTAGAACGGTGTGAAACCGATAATATATATATATATATATATATATATATATATATATATATATATATATAAGATTTTTAAAAAGTGCCATTTAAAACCTGTATGCCATATTAAACCAAAATTCAGAGACTTATTATTCTTCAAATATTTAAATTAAATACTCTAAAATTTACTTTAAATGTGAATTTACTACGTAAAGTAAGAGACATTACTAATACATTCTTAGTTTGGATAAACGTTTAAATGTAGCCACATTGTAAAAAATATTTTAAAATGATCAATATCGTATATCTGCTGCTGAGGCTAAAGATAAGCTGCAATGGATTTGCTTTCCTTATTACACATTTGCTGTACTTCCGTCTCATCGTCACAACATGCAGCTGCATCAAAAAAGCGCACGTAATTTGAAATAAAAGTGGTGGGTCATTTTATCCTAGTGTGCCATATTATACCAAATTTCCCAATATAACATTCGCACCTTTGCAACTGAAAAAAGAAAACGTAAAAATAGCGGATAAGGAAAAGACTCGTACCAAAAATCTGAAAGGAACAAAAGGAAGCTAATAACGTTTTTTATGAAGGTTTCACTTCAGATTCTCATTAGTTGAGAAAAAATAACAAAAATTAGGACATTTTGACGTCCCGAAGAGGGACTTTTCAGAACTCAGGACACGAGATCCGATTGCTGGCAAGTCCCGACAAATCGGTACGCATGGCAACCCTACTAATTGCCTCCTAATATGCACTACTTAGTGTTCATTACCAAGTCCTAAGTACTAGACAGTTCATAAATCAAAAATCTCAGCAATAAATGTTTCCTAATTTAATGCCCCACCATCCAAAATTTGTAACGACAAAGCGCGTTATGTTTAAAAATAAATGAATCCATGATGTATCTGATAGCTACCTAGCCCATTAGCCTACTCCAAGTGAAGTCGAAGCTATATCAGCCTTGAGAAGAGTTTTATGTTAATATCTCAGAAACGAAAGCTTTTGGTTATAACACAAAATATTGTTGTGTGTCTACTATATTCTGGAAACCGAATATTAATGCAATGCTCCGTCAGGAAATTGGCTTAATTTAAATTTTTAAACTGTCAAAAAACAGTGTTGTATTCTACCTGAAAATTTTATGAAAATTGGTTTAGCGGTTTACGATCTATCCTGTTATGCACACGGACAGACATCACCACGATATTAAGATCAAAGGTCAATATACACCCCAATAACACATTTTAGGCGTTATCTCATTTTTTTGTGCTGAAAACAATAACTCCTGTAAAAGGGTAAAAAAAACGACAAATAGGTATATTTTTAATTATTAAATATTCGTTCAATATCTTAAAAATCTCTACAATGTTAACGCCATAAACCATAAAAAATAAGTTTAATTTTTTCAATGGATAATTTGATCCCTGCTCAGCTATTAAAGTTTGTTGTACCCACTAGAAAAAGCTCTATTTTTAGACCAATAACATTAAAGTGCTTTTGCAGAAATACACCAATCGATACTAAAGGCAATCTGATAAAATCGCAAATACAAATTACACATAATGAACAATAAACATAACATAATAACATAAGAAGGGTACAACATATGATTATAACCTCCCAACTGTACTGTACAAATTATACAATAGGGACTTATTGGAATAAAACCTGACTTTATTTTGACACATTTACACAGATAACTAACAGCTGACCTCTCAAAATTGACACACCAAAGCCAAATTTAATAATAAAGACCCTAACTTTCATTTAATAAATGCCGACACTAATAAATCCGGTTTTTAAATACACCAAGGCCGAATGTTGAAAGAGAGCAGTTGCTTTTTATATGTAAATCTGTCACCATAGGGTCGATTTTAAAATAAGGTCAGGTGTTATTCCAATAAGTGTCTAATAAGACCTGACAGGACGCGAACAGGACCCAATAGAACACGTCTCAAGACCAGTGGCGGCTGCTATAGGGAGGGCAACGGGGTACTGCCCTCCCAAAACTAGACAACAAACACTATTTTTAATTGATTTATTTAAAAAAAGTTAAATCTTCCCTTACGACATGATTGTCTAGTTCTTTTTATTATCTGTGGTTAACATCAAGCGATTAATTGGGTAAACTTTTTTAGCGTAAATAATTACAAGCCGGCAGCGCCGCGCGGGGCAAGGTATTAATTTCACTCAATTTTCAGCGGGGTATGGGTGGATGTTCTCGAGCGGGAGCGAGAGGAATGTGTATTTTAGTTAAAGTCGGCCATCATTATCGTGCGAAAACGTCCGTTCCACATGCTACGAAGTCGGTTCCATTCTTAGTCATGTCTTTTTTATCATTAGCTAGAATTACTTGGTCGTCAGCAAACTGTAGTGTGTATATGGTAAATCGGTCGGTAAATTGTATTCCCATGACGTGCACTTTACGTTTCCAGATTTTAGAGCTACTGCGATATATATTTTAAAAAGAGTTGTGGAGATACAACATCCCTGGCTTAAGCCTTTTGTTAACAGGAATTCTTTGAAAGTCGATTTCCAATTTTAATTTTAGATTTTGACCCTTTGCATAGTCCTTTGATCGCTTTTTTGTATGTATGATTGATATTAATCTGTTCTAACACTGTCGCTTCTTTTCTCAATTACTTGTTTAAGACAAAAAAAACATTATCACTACAAGATCTGCTAATTGATAAAACATATCTTAAAATATGACATATTTATTATTTGGTAGTCCTTCAATTTCAAGCTTTAAAAAATTCGTTAATAGTTCACCAAACTCGGCAAATGCCAATGATAACAAGGGCCCTTTAAAAAATTAAAAGTCATCGATGCAACCAATTATTATATTTTACGCTTTTGAAACGTAAATTGCCGTGTCATTTATCATTAAAAAAAACTTTAACTAAGTTCGACAATGACCTTTTTTTAATTCTCAGAGACGACTGAAGGAAACCACAACTTGGAGCAATTTTTACCTTCCTAGCCTGCGCAGCCTACCAGTGGCGTATGTAAAAGAAAGTTTCGGGGAGGGGGGAGACCTCATGAGGCCGTATTTTATGCTATTTTATGTTAAAAAAATCTTAGCTTCGGGGGGGGGGGGGGGCACCCCCCTTATAAACGCCACTGTTTTATACGATTTTTTTTATGAGATAACGCTGAAAATGTGTTTTTTGGGTTTATTTTGATCTATTTAAGCAATATCGGTTTGGAGTCTGTTCGTGTGTGTATGTCTGTCCGGAGCACGATATTTCCTAACCGGTTGAACCGATTTTCTTAATATTTTTAAGAAAGCTAGTGTACAGCGTGTCCCATTTTCGATGGGATTAAATGGGAAACTCGGTTATTATTAAAGATATTGATTTTCTGATTGCACCTCACCGTGCTCTTTTTTGGAGCCCTTAAAAATGGTGTAATCAGATTTTTGCATTAATTTTAATTAAATCCTTGTATCTCGCTTATTTTGCAAGATATTTTTATTCTGTAAAAGCCTTTCTATAGCAACTTTTTTAGAGCAAAATAATGACGTTGTCAATTTTTTAAAATATTGTTTAGTTTTTGAGATATGGTATTTATCATAAAAAAATTAAATACGGACCTGGATTTTTTTTATTACTACTTTGATTGGTTCCATGCTAATATTATCGTAAAATGATAAAACTTTAATATTTTTATGATTTAAGGTTAAAAAAAAACTATTTAATATTTGAAAAAAAAATTATAGTCCGAACCTGAAAATTTCCGTTATTATAAATTAAAAATTGAACTAGTTGAACGATTTTTAGTTTATCTGTTTTGAAATGATAATTAAAAGATTTATAAATAAAGTAAAAAACGTTAAAAAGTTATTAAAATAATATCATACTAATTATTTGATGGTAGCACAGCAGGTCGTGAAATTTACAAAACAAAAGCTTGGAATTGACATTGTCATTTTACTTGTCATTTTTGTGAATGGCTTACAATTATTTTAAACTGGCTAGAAATCGACCTTATCCAGATTTAACAAAATCCCAATATTTAAATGGCAGAAATATTTTTATGCAAAATGCGTTAAGAAAAATTACTCAAAAATGCCAACAATGTCTTACACATAATGGTAGTGAGAAAAATTAGTTATTTTTTATAATTTTTTTATTTTTATTTTTCGTAGACTTTGTTTCAAATAAATCTGTAAATTAACGTAAAACCATTTTAATATGCTAAGTATCAAAACAGTTAAACTAAAAATTGTTTATCTAGTAATTTTTAATTTATATTTATGTTGGAAATATCCAGGTTTGGACTAATGTTTTTTTTAAATATTAAATATTTTTTTTTACCTTAAAACAAAAATTTTAAAAATTTTTATTATTTTATGATAATACTAGCATGAAACCAATCAAAATAGTAATAAAAAAAATCCAGGTCTGTATTTAATTTTTTATGATAAATACCATATCTCAAAAACTAAACAATATTTTAAAAAGTTGACAACGTCATTATTTTCTTCTAAAAAAGTTGCCATGAAAAGGTTTTTACAGAATAAAAATATCTCGCAAAATAAGCGAGATACAAGGGATTATTAAAAATACAATTTTTTCAAAAACTCCCTGTATTAGCGAAACTACGGGGTATAGCAAAAATCTGATTACGCCATTTTTAAGGGCTCAAAAAAGGAGCACGGTAAGGTGCAATCAGAAAATCAATATCTTTAATAATAACCGAGTTTCCCATTTAATCCCATCGAAAATGGGACACGCTGTACAATACTGTTAAGAGCTGATTAGATTATGGTCAAAATTCATTAATGTTAACACAGTACTGTTTTTTCAGTATTTTGACCGTTTAATTTTTTTTTAAAATGCTAACTTTTTACCGGAGCAACGCATCAACATGCGGTTTTCGAAATATGGAAGAACACATTTTTTTCAATAATTTATATTATTACTAAAAATTTTCTAGGAACTTTCGTTTCTGAGATATTTACACAAACTTTTTTCAAGGCGGATATAGCGTGGAGTTCACTTGGAGTGTGCTTACAAGCGCGGATCTAGGTCAAAATCTAGGGGGGTAAGAGTCGGCGAATTTTTTTTTTATAATATTATTTTTATTTCTAGGGGGGGGCAATTCTTCTGTTTTCTTTTTAATTATCAGGAAAAAGTGCATATTTTTTTTCTAGGGGGGGTAATTACCCCGTTACCCCCTCAAATCCGCGCTTGTGTGCTTAAAGGCTATAATAGGAAGGGATCAGATATTTTTTTTAATATTCAGCACGAATGTAAGGGGGGTAGATGATTCATTCCCGAATCAAATCTTTAATTTATAATCAAAACACATCCACCAGATCTAGAACGAATAAAATTTAAAGTAATGTAAAATTAAACTAAGTATGGTAAAATTAAGAGTTAAAATATAGTCTGATAATAACAGAGTTATTATTTGCAAGGGGGCATTTTTGGCAATCGATTGTTGTAAAACACACCCCCTTTGAGGGGTAAGCTTTAACCTCATATTTCCAGTATGGAAAATGGGCCGTTTTACTTGTGTTACAGGTATCTTAAATGTTTTCACAACCAGTCAAAAATTTTGAAAATCCATCGATCTGTTTTTGAGATATTTGGTTATAAAAAACTTCTTTATTTACATTTCTGAAGAAAAAAAATATAGGTATTTATTTTTTATGAAAGAAATATTTTGGCCCACGAATAAATAAGAACATTTTGGCGTGACTAAATTCCTTAGTTATTTTTTTAAATTTAATTTTTTTTTGTTACTATCTCAAAAACTAATTTTTCGATGAATGAAAAAGACCCTGTTACCTTTAAAAAACAACCTATATATATATATATATATATATATATATATATATATATATATATATATGTTGTTTTTTAAAGGTAACAGGGTATATATATATATATCCTCTCCCAACTCTTTTCAAAATGTATATCGCAGTAGCTCTAAAAAACTGGAAACGTAAAGTACACGGCATGGGAATACAACAAACCAACGACCGATTTACCACATAAACACTACAGTTTGCTGACGACCAAGTAATTGTAGATAACCAAAGAATACCAAAAGTGGGGATTAACAATGAACGTGGACAAGACACAGTACTTATGTATTGAAAACGAATCAAGTGAGCCAGAACTAGACAATGGATAAACAATATCTCCATGCAATGAGTATGTATACTTGGGTGTCACATTTGATAAGACAGGAACAGACTGTAAAGAACTGGGAAAAAGAATAGTAAAAGCAAGAAAGGTTATTGGATGTATTAACAGTATTTTATGGAGCAGAGAGATAATAGAGACTTGTCGCGTAACAGAAAAATACAAAACAAAAATGGAAAGTGTCGAAATGGTTGCAATAAGAAGACCAATGAGAATATCTAGAACAGATCACATAAGAAATGACATCATAAAAGAAAGAATGGGAATCGAGGGAAGCATTACGGATGACATCACTAACAGGAAACTGATATGGTACGGCCATGACAACGGATGAACGGCGAAAGATTTCCAAAGCAAGTCCTAGAATGGCTACCAATAGGGCGCAGAAAAAGAGGGAGTCCTAAACTAGAATGGCAACAGTCAATGAGTCAAAAAAACCTGACAGAAGGTGATTGTCAGGATCGAAGGAGATGGAGAATAGGCGTCGGACAAAGTAGAAAAACGTTCTAAACCGACATAGTAGTAATGGGAAGTAAAATTAAAGGGAATAAATACATTTAAAATATAAATTTTTTAACACCAACCTACACAATTTTATTTCTTATGCAACTACACTGACTGAGGAAGCCAACTAAATACTAATTTAATTAATATCAGGTTTACAATCCAGCTATCAATGAGAATACGTTATTCTCAGCTACTCATATTGTTTTTTTTCTAATTAAAAATATATTTCAAAAAAACAAAAAATAAAGTTTTATATAGAAATAGAAATATGTTGTGATAAGTTGAAATTGTGATAAGTACAAGTTCATTGAAAAAAAATGTGTGTACAGATATTATTTGTAGAAAAAGAATAATAATATACAAAAACATAATGGCAGAGAAACTGTACGAATACCAGGGTATGGCTGGTCACCTTCACGGAATAAGGGACAATTTTCGAAAAAAAATATCCACGTGGAAAGAACGAAATCCGGAAGGGATGAAGGGTTGGTTCAAAAGCAAATTTTTGGATATTAGTGGAAAAGGTGGTTCTCCTGGTGAAAGTTTTGAAGATTACTCGCATATATTTAGGTAAGACGAGTTTTAAAAAAAATATATTAAGTTGCAGTATGGTCTCACCATATAATTGCCAAAAAAACACAGTTAGATTCATATTTTAGTAACAAGAGCACGGAGTTGCAGATGAAGCCATGTAGATGCCAAAAAACCACAGTCTGAGTTGATATACAGAAAAATATTAGCGATTTTCTAGGTTCTATAGGCCATATATTGCGATACTTTTTTATATTTTACAAAAATAAAGATTTTATAAACAAAAACACGTAGTTGCAGTAGTATTTGATACAAGGCGCTAGCGCTACCAAGTCCACTTTCAATCCCTGACTTCGCATGCGCAGATCTACCAATATTATTTACCTCATGTATTAGAATAGATGAATACAGGGTGATATTTACTTGAATGATTCTATATATATATTTATCGGTTTCACAACGTTCTACGTCTTCCGATACCCAATCTCCACTCGTTTCTGTTTGCCCATAATTCATCATCTAGGCCTCTTATTTTTATTTCATTGTCTATTCCTTCTCTCCAGCTTCTCCTTGGCCGTCCTCGTTTTCTTCGGCTAGTTGGATTCCATTGTAGTATTTGTTTAGGTAGTCTTTCATCATTCATTCTTTGTACATGTCCGTACCACACCAGTTGTTTTGTTCTTATATCATCCACTAAAGTACGTTCACCCACTGTCATAATTTCTCTTATTCTTTGATTTGTAACTCTTTCTCTTTTTGATTTCCCTGCTGCTCTTCTCCAATAGTCCATCTCCGTAGCGGAAAGCATTTTTTCTGTTCTATCCTTGATTGGCCATACTTCTGAGCCGTATGTAATAATACTTTTTACAATGGTGTTATATATAAGCTTTTTGTTATGTTTTGATATACTTTGGTCCCAAATTATTCCATTTAATAAAGTTATTGCTTTTCTTCCTTGTACGTTTCGATCTTTTATAGCTTTGTCTAGTGTTCCGTCAGCTGTAATTTTTAGACCTAAGTATTTATACTCATCACAGAAGTGAATGATTCTAACCACATGAAAATAGAAAGTTTCAAAAACCTAACCGAATCAAATCTAACCGAACCGAACCAAAGGAAACTGTACCAATAATTTTTTTCAAAAAAAAACTTTCCTGACTTCCTGCCCGGGATCCTAGAGGATGTGAATCCGAACCGAACCAAACCGAACCTAACTAAACTGAACCAAACCTAACCTAACCAAACTAAACTACAACACGTACTGCTAATTAGGTTTAGTTGGGTAGGGTTAGGTTGGGATAGGTTCGGTTCGGTACGGTCCGGTTCGGATTCACATCCTCTAGGATCCCGGGTAGAAGTCAGGAAAGTTTTTTTTTTGAAAAAAAATATTGGTTTAGTTTGCTTTGGTTCGGTTAGATCTGATTAGGTTTCGTTAGGTTAGGTTTTTGAAACTTTCTATTTTCATATGGTTAGAATCATTCAAGTGAAAATCACCCTGTACATCTATTCTAATACATGAGGTAAATAATATTGGTAGATCTACGCATGCGAAGTCAGGGATTGGAAGTGGACTTGGTAGGGCTAGCGTCTTGTGTATTTGATCATTTAAACGGCACTTAGCAATTTTCGCTATATAAAATCTCATTATCCATAAATATTTTTTCAGGAAAAAGTCCAGAAAAGAATTAGTCAGAGTGTCAGCCGCCGTGATGGGTATAGAATTCTCGTATGCAGCTGAAACTGCTTTTGTCTCCCCCACTCTCCTAAAAATTGGCGTTCAGCATCAACACATGACTCTCGGTAATATATGACCGGCTAGTCTAAGTCAACGTAAGAGAGCTCTTAATAGTCTAACTGTAAACAGCTCAATCAACAAATCTTGTACCTATTTAAAAAAATATCTTTATATTGTTTAATCTATACCTATTTATTTTCATGTTAATTTAAGTAGAGGAGAGCGGGGCAAACTGACGATGTTAAGGATTAAAGCTTCCTAGATAATACCCAAACCCGGTTTTGACTAAAAAACTTCGTTTAATCGTTAGATAGACGTTTTGGTTTACAAATAAATTTAAAAAAAGACACAAAAATTTAAACCTTAAAAACCTACACATCAAAAAACGTAAAAAATGCATTTTTGTCATCTTGTCCCACTTGCGGGGTAAGTTGACGAGCCTATTCGGGCAAGATGACGACTAGGCGCATTGGTCCCAAATGAACCTCCCCTTCTTTTCATATGAGCTGCACGCCTCATGCCCCCAAACCTCGCATCTTCCATATTTAATCAATTCCGCTTCTGGAGGTTTAATCCATTCTGCCTGGTACCCTAAACAAAAATATTTTCGTGTTTTTTTTATTTCTGGTAGGTTTTGGTTAAAATCATTAAAAACTTTCTTTTTAACTTTTAAGACTTTGCCATGAGTTTTCTTTTTATTTTCTTGTTCAATTTTTTCCAAGCTTTTTTTTAAGCTCTTCTTTATTGCCATAGCCAACTTGTCCTAAGGTACAATTTTTTAGTAAAAAATAAAAACAAAAAACGACCAAAGATGGTCATTTAAATGTTCTTATATTGACAATATAATAAATAATTTCCTAGTTACTAACAAATAATATTCGTCCCTTATATTTTCTCCGCAAAAAAGCTTATTTTTCGGCATAAAATTTTATAAGCGACCAGTCGAATTAGAGGTAATGAACCACTGTACTATTATTATTCATACGTGCCCCATCTATATTTATTCGATAAAACTTTGACTTTAAAGACTTCTAGCAACACAGTGATAAACTCTATACAATTTGTTAATTTTGTACGGTAAAAAATTTTGTATACAATGAAAACACGTGCTTTTCTTGAATAAATTGATTTACCTTAAAACAATTTGTTTTGAATTAAAATATTTCTTTTTAGTTCAACGCAGCGTTTAGTCTTGAAATGAGACTTTATTTTTCTTCTTTAATTGTTTTGTTTCAGTATACTCCATTTTGTAACAAAGCAAATTGTCTTCATGTATGTAATATTTTGCTTCCATAGAAAACGGTTCCTTAGATTCAGTTCCAATTTATAATAAAACAATAAATAAAGAGACATTTTTTGTGCTATATGAAGAAAACATTCTCTTGGTGAATGGGAAAGCACAAATTATTTTACTTCAAAGCAATTGACTTTGATCTAAGACAATTTTTTTTACCGTGTGTGTTAAACTGAGTTTGTTAACTTGCCCCGTTCGTCATCTTGCCCCGCTCTCCCCTACTTTATTCTATTTTCTTTTTAGTGTGGGCCCTGTCACCTCTCATAGGTTTCTTTTTAACTCCAATTTTGGGTTCTCTAAGTGATAGATGTCATTGGAGGCTGGGCAGAAGAAGGCCTTTTATATTCTTTATGAGTCTGGGGGTGTTTCTAGGTAGGAAGATTTAAAATACTAAGTGAAGACGCTGGCGAATTTAAATGCGCATTTGTATCTGGAACTGGCCCTGCAGCACGCAATTGGTTGATCAATAATTTGATTGGTTGGATTAATAAACGAACCAATCGCGACCAAACAAATTAATCAATCAATCAATAGCGTGCTGGAGGGCATACTACAAAGGCGCACGTTAAGTTAAGGTTATTTTATAAATTTATTTATGTACATATTCCTTTTTTGTTTTTTAGGTTTAATTTTAGTACCAAATGGGGAAAATATGGGCTACTTTATGGGCGACCAAATACCACCAAAATTAAACACCACCGTTTTTGCATCCCACAGAACCTTTGCAGGATCTTCAAATAATTTAATGTCTAACAGTAACGTAAGAAACATTCTAAAACTCACTTAAAACTCCAAATTAAGAAACTAATATTTTAGGATACCACTCAGAACACGTCCACATTAATTCAAACCATCACAAATGAAACTTTAAATTGGAGAATACCTTATAATAACTCTCATCCCTGGGGAGTATTTTTTACAGTTTTAGGAACAGTGTTGCTCGATTTTGACGCAGACGCTTGCCAAAGTCCTGCTAGAGCTTATCTCTTGGATGTAACCATACCAGGTAGGTGGTAAAGTCATCGACTTTTTAAATTGCCAGGTTTTTTTTTATAAAAGTTTATCATTTAAAGACATCAGAAAGAAAAGTTTGTTAAATATGTACATATACAGAGAGAAGCAAAGTTCACTATTTATTTGGTTGGTTTCAACCTTGTTTTGCTAATTTCAAATGGGAATTTTTCATATTTTTTAATGCGGGAATTTAAAATGTCCCTGACTGTACCTATACGTTTTATTCACAGATTATTAGTTAGCAGTAAACCGGTCTATTTTTTAAGCGATTAGGAACAGGCTGAATTTTTAAAAATAGTCATTTTGTGAGAAATACAACTTTTTCCTCTTTAATGGACCGGTGTACTGTAGACAATTATTATTATGTATTATCACTCTCTTTTTAAACATTGGTATTATTGACATTTTTGGAAACAATTTTAGAGGACCATGCAAAAGGATTGAGCACTTTTACTGTGATGGCAGGCTTAGGAGGCTTTATGGGGTACGCTCTTGGTGGCGTCAATTGGGATGTTACTGCTCTTGGTAAGTAGTAGTAAAAGGCACTTTTTTTTCTTTGCCATAAAAAATGTGTGTTGAAAGTAAATGGCAACACTGTCCTGCAAATTGTATGCTTGGTTTAGTCAATTTCATGCTGGAAAGATGACGTCGCCTGCGCACTCTATTAAAGTCGGGATCAAACGACTCGTGTACTTGGCGAATAATTGTTACTTGCGTATACTTGCCATGTCGTGTGAGTGGGTTACCTGTACAATTATTTGTCACTCGTTGGTTTTCCATTTGTGGTCGGTAAAAATGAGCCGAGCCAAAGGGCTCACGATTATTCGTACACTTGCCAATAAAATAGCTATCTGTACTTGTAAATTGTACACGTCGTGTGAGCGCCCTGCTTGCTATCGCAATTCGCAAAGCTCCTATACTTGCCAAGTACGCAAATAATTGTGTATTTGTCAAGTACACCAATCGTTTCAGCCCGCCTTAAGAATCATTTATCTGAGGGCACGGCAGTGCCCGGCCAAGTTCGTGGCGTATACTGCTGTACCATCTTTTCTTGAAACATTTCAGCCCATATTTGACCTATCTAAAACTTTACTTCGGAATAAGCTACAAAACTCAAACTTTGCACATTCGTAGATCTCGTAGAGTTAACAACACCTCAAAGTTTCATGGACTTCCATAAAATAGTAAGGTAGTTCCGAAATTTCAAAAAACGTCGAAATTGTCACTCACTCACTCACTTATGTATAGATCATCAAAATTCTACTGTACTTCGAGATATGCTACAAAGCTGAAATTTGGCAGACTGAAACCCTTGGAAAAAATCAAAAAACCTCAATATTTTAATTTACTCCCCTCCCCTATACATGTAAAGTTATGTGAAAGTAATATTGCCCACTTCCAGAAATGCTGAAGAGCTGAGCTTTGGAAAGCCGATACGAACTATTATAAAAACTATAGAAAAAAATTTTAAAAACCCAAAATCTTAATTAACTTCCCTCTCCTATAAATGTAAAGTTACGTAAAAGTAATATTGCCCACTTCCAGAAACGCTACAGGGCTGAGCTTTGAAAGACTTATAGAAACTATGATAAAGCTATAGAAAAAAATTTAAAAACACCAAAATTTTAATTTACTGCCGTCCTCCATAAATGTAAATTTAGGTAAAAGTAACATTGTCCACTTTCAAGAAAGCTAGAGAGGTGATCCTCAAAAGGCTGATAGGAACTAGGATAAAACCATAGGAAAAAATTTAAAAACCTCAAAATTTTTAATAAGGCATTACAAAAGTTTTGAACAATATTCCGCATATTTTATTACTTTAAAATTTAAATATTATCCAAATCCTTTAATAAAGAGTGAAATCATAACAAAAATACAAATTTCAAAATGAAAGATTCTTACTAATTTGAAAATGTTTTTCTAAAACTTGGCTATTACGGCTGCAAATGACTCTTAGGCACAGTGCTAAATTCAACATAAAGAAGTTTGGTTGTAAAAGCAAAGTTTAAAAAAAAACATTTCCAGAGTAGTAAGAACATTACATTTTAAAATTTGTATTAGAGAACTTGGCTTTACATTTATCTCAATTCTTTTTACGCAATACCATTTCTGTATACTTGGCTTTTTTTTACATGAAATGTTTTGTTATGATAAGAATTTTTACAAAGAAAAAAGCTGGGCATCTGGGCAGGCTGTTATTCGTCACCTAAAAAATACAACGGTGTTTTGTGGGAGATAAATCTGTACCCTGAGCTTATTTAAATTCTAGAAAATAAATAATTTGTTATTTTTAGGAGCATTGTTAGGAGGTCATGTAAAAGCGGTCTTTACCCTCATAACAATAATCTTCGTCACTTGTGTCTCCTACACGATCACGAGCTTCAAAGAAATGCCTCTCTATCTTCTAGAAGAAAAAGGGAACTTGGAAAGTGAAGGCTTAAATTATAATAATTTAGAAGAAACGGGGAATTTGCACATGGAAGCTGGCCAAAGTTGTTATGGAGCTTTGGGCAATAATCAAGAAAACGTGAATGGAAGATCTTCTTTAGAAGAAGACCAATATCTTAAACCGGTGAGAGAAAAATATGAATTTAAATCTGTGGCTATTTGGTAAAAGCTAATAACTCGCTTTTTTGCATTTTTGCTATAACGACAAAAATTTAATTGAGAAAAAATCAATACATCCCCAAGAAACATTTATATGACTTACAACCTAATGTGACCTGAACCGACGTCGGATTTAGTGGAATTTTAAGTTGCAAGATTGATTATACGTTAAGCGACGTCGCATTCATATCAAAACCGACGTTATCAAATATACGTCTCGCGACGTCAAATAATGCAACGCAATATGCCATTAATTTCCCAACGTCGGTCTTACGTTCGTTTGTTCGACGTACAAAAACTCTGACCAGCCCAACGACCAACAGACGTCGGCGTCGGGTACGTCCGGTGAAGACCCTAACCTCAGACCTAAAGTAGCGTCTAGTTTGGTTGGTGTATTTTCCGTAACTTTTACTTGACCTATTCCACGTCCGTTCATATGGCCTACGCGTCACATGTACAGCCTACTGTCATTTATAGATGCCCATAACCTAACAACAAGTGCATTTGTTTGGTCGAGAGATATTTTGGTCAGGACGGCTACGTTTCAGGACATGACGTAGTTTTATATCTTTTTTGGATTTTGGAAACCATAATACCCCATCCTCTTCCCACAGGTGGGGTACGGGTTTTATTTCCCTTAGATTTTTGATATTAAAACAAACATTTCTAAAAAATAAAAAAAAACAATGATTTCGGTGGCTAGTTAGCTTTGGGACCGTGGGCTTTACCTATTATAGTAGAAAAAGAGCGGACGTTGAGTTCCAATCCGTTGGTAGGCCGACGCAAAATCATGCGGGGCGAACGTCCGAATTTAATGGGACGAAATACGTTTGCCCGACGTCGGACTTCGATTCTTTGGTTATCTTTCACAACTAAAAGTGGAGACCCGGTCCGAATTGGTATATTATTAGTTCACATTAAGTCAGACACAGTAATTTGCCATTCTGAAAAGGTTAGCGTCTGTCGGCCATTATAAAATATTTTTTCTTTTTCTAATTTTAAGTAGAAATGAAAGAATAATTGTAAAATTATTAACAAATTTGAGTTTAGTGAGGCAGCAAAATATTTTTTTTACAAAAATAAAAAAAACAATAAAAATTAGATTTATTTAACAAATATATATTTTAGTAAATCCTGCATATTTCAGGAGCGCTTGCTTTGTTTGAAAGTATTTTAATCACATTTATCAATAAACATGCCTTCGTTGTAAAATTTTTGTTGGATTCCTGCTTTAAAATATAAATTATTAATATTGTAATACCCCCTTTCATGCATGACTATAATTGTCATTTGTAAAATGCACCCATTTTTATGAGACTTGTTATAATAAGTGTAAAATATTTACTTATCAGGTATAATTTTAGTTACTCGACAGGAATTCGTTTTAGCAAAAACTATATGTATTCTAGGCAATGGAAACGAAACCAAACGCAACTTACCTGTTTGCGACTAAATTTAAGTGACGGAAATCCAAAGTACAATTACGTTGTTAATTGGTAAACTCTATTACCTATAAGGTCAGATGCTGACGTCGTAGCGACTCGAATTTGTATTCCACATTTAGGTGCAAACGAGGGTCGTCAGGCAGTCGAAACGACGTCGGCACCCGACGTCGCGTTTATCGCAAGCAACGTATGGGTAACGTAATATGACGTCCAAATGCTGCTTGGGTCTTATGTCCTAAAGAATATAGGGTGGTCCAAGTTTACAGGTACATTAGTTTAAACAGGTGATCGAACAAAAAGTAGAGTTTTATATCAAATTTTTTTTTAAAAATGTTACCTAACCTCAGAGTAATAAATTACTCTAAGTACCTAACAAAGATACAGGGTGTCAAAGTTTTAGAAAAAAATGGTTTTCGTTTCGTCATAACTTTTAAACCTTAACATGGATTTGCACTAAATTTCGTACACAGACTATTGTCGGACATCTCTAAGTAGCGATTGTATTTGTTTGCTAAAATTCTCCAGTGGCGTAGATATTGGTGGTAGGCATCCCATTTTACCCTCCCAATCTTTGGCGCCACTGAATGTTTTAAAAACAAAATTATTTTTTATTATTCCCTGTTTAATTTAGCACAAAAAAGTGCTTGTACAAAATTTTTATTTTTGGCTTAGTTTTTGAGATATTTAATTAAATTTAAAGTGATGAAAGCACGTTAAAAAGCAAGCCGATACTAAATGAAATAAACTAGATCGATTTCCATTAAATTTTGCACACCGAATAACGTAGGAAATCTCCAAGTAGCAATTAAGTTTATTTCAAGAAATTGACCAGTGGCGTAAATATTGGGGGTAGGCAACCCATTGTAGCCCAATCTTTGGCGCCACTGCATTTTTAAATTTTTTTTTTTTTATTTCTGTTTTAATTTAGCAACGAAAAACTTCTAAAAACCAACAAATAGATAAAATTTATTTCTTCTCTTTTAGCCACGGCATTACTTGCAGTTAAGACTTCGTGACGACTTTCCTTAAGCTGACGGCACGCCTCTTCAACACGTTACACTAGTTCTTCGCGTGTTTCTACTGTCATTTCATAAACAATATTAGCTCACACTACTACTATACTATAGTAGTGTGAGCTATGGTGATCCTAATTTTTTCGAGAAAAAAAAAGTTGCTCCGATTTCAAAATTTTTTATATATCTTTGCGTTTCAGATGATTTTGAAACTTTTTTGTCTTGCTGTCTCTCTGTCTGTCTGTCTGTCTGTCTGTCTGTCTGTATGTCTGTCTGTAACGACCAACCCGCATAACTCAAAAACCGCTTGTCCGATTTAAATGAAATTTGGTACCTAGGCTGAGTCTTGGGCCGTGGTGGTCCCATTAAAAAATTAACGAAATCCACCGAACGCAAGTCACATAAAAGGGTGGGGGTAGATTTCAAAAGTGAGAGTTTATGTGAAAATATGGCGTGTGTGATATCAAACGAAAGGTAATTAAGTCTGGAGTTAAACAAAATGAATTTTAAGTTATTTAAAAAAAAGGGTGGGGGTAGATGTCAAAAATTAGAGTTTAAGTGAAAATATGGCGTGTATGATATCCAACAAAAGGTAAATAAGTCTGGAGGTAAACAAAATACATTTTAGTTTTTAAAAAAAGGGTGGGGGTAGATTTTAAAAATTAGAGTTTAAGGCAAAACATGGCTTGTGTGGTATCAAACGAAAGGTAATTGAGTCTGGAGTTGCATAAAATATATTTCAGTTTTTAGTTATATTAGCTCACACGTACACTATAACTACAGTACTTAGTGTGAGCTTAGGTGCCCATAGATTGGCAGAGTATTTTTTAGGTATCCCCACACATAAAAGTCTAACGGCGTAATCTCTGGTGATCTTAGTGACACGTCACTAAGCCTCTTCGTGCTTACATCACTTTAAATTTATTTAAATGTCTCAAAAACCAAACCAAAAATCAAAATTTTGCAAAAATATTTTTTTTTGCTAAATTAAACAAGGAACACAAAAGAAGAATTTTATTTTTAAAACAATCAGTGGCGCCAAAAATTGGGAGGGTAAAATGCGAGGGGTGGCTCGGTATTTCCTTTTGGTGTACAGGTTAGGGGAAATACCTGGAAATACTTGGGAAGTACTGGGAAATATACTAGAAAATACCTGGACCACCCTGTATAATATTTTTTTTTAATTCTTCCAGCACCGTCCTTCCATGGAACGTCAAAAGAGCATAGCACCAGATCCCAATGCCTCTCTTTTTATCTACCTGCAAAGTATTATCTACATGCCTTATTCTATAAGAATGCTATGTTTGACCAATCTATTTTGTTGGATGGCGCATGTTTGTTACAGTTTGTATTTTACAGACTTTGTTGGAGAGGCCGTTTTTGAAGGAAATCCAACTGTGAGTTACGTACTTGAATTTCACGATTTTTTTTTGCTAGTACAAGGTTTTCCCGTATATTTTTACACCATATCTAAAACGTTTAGTTGAATAGATATCAAAATATGATAAATACAAAAATTCATAATTTTTTACGAAATTTAAGAATAATTTTTATAAGCAATTGTTTTTATTGCTGTCCAAGCCACCCTATGATAAAACGGCCAAAAAACTTAAATAACATTTTTTTAGCATTAAAATACAAACAAATATGATATGATATGATATGATACATCGTTAAAATCATAAAAAAAAGTTCTTTTAAAAAATAAAATAAAAATACAGGTTCGTATATCAAAAAAGTAATTTAATAGTAATATATCGAAAACTAGTCTTAGAAACTACCAAATTGAAGAAAGTCAAAAATGCAAAAAAAAATCCCTTACGATTTTTTTGTAAAAACTATACTTTTTGAGATATTTAATAAAATACTCTGCCAATATATGGGCCCCTAAGCTCACACTAGGTACTATAGTTATAGTGTACGTGTGAGCTAATATAACTAAAAACTGAAATATATTTTATTCAACTCCAGGCTAAATTACCTTTTGTTTGATACCACACAAGCCATGTTTTGACTTAAACCCAAATTTTTGAAATCTACCCCCACCCTTAAAAAAAACAAAAACTAAAATGTATTTTGCTAAACTCCGGACTCAATTACCTTTCGTTTGATATCACACACGCCATATTTTCACTTAAACTCAAATTTTTAAAATATACCCCCACCCTTTTTTTAAAATAAATTAAAATGTATTCTGTTTAACTGCAGACTCAATTACCTTTCGTTTGATATCACACACGCCATATTTTCACATAAACTCTAATTTTGAAATCTACCCCCACCCTTTTATTTGGTTTCTGTTCGGTGGATTTTGGTCATTTTAAAATGGGACCATCTCGACCCAAGACCCAGCCTAAGTACCAAATTTCGTTAAAATCGGCCAAGCGGTTTTTGAGTTATGCGCGTTGGTCGTTACAGACAGACATACAGACAGACAGACAGACATACAGACAGACAGACAGACAGACAGACAGACGGCGCAACAAAAAAGTTTCAAAATCATCTGAAACGCAAAGATATATAAAAATTTTTGAAATCGGAGCAACTTTTTTTTTCTCGAAAAAATTAGGATCACCATAGCTCACACTACTATAGTATAGTATATGTGTGAGCTAAAATAAAAAATAGATTTGAGCAATTTTTCAAAAAACGCCTGTCGCTCGGGATATAATAGTTTTTTTTAAAATGTGAAACCAGATTTTTTATCTCCCCCAAAAACTGCTCATTTTATCTAATTCAAACAACCTTGTAGTTCTGAAGCCGGGTCTAGACATAACATTTTACCTTACGTCTTGCCTGTCAGTTAAAAGGGTCAAGTATGACGGTTGAAAGACTAGCATACACACTTGATAGTTTTAACGTACTTTTTTAGATCAGTTTTTGATACACCATGAAGCACTGCTTTTGTCAATAAAGTTTTTTGTTTTAAATGTCTATGACTTAACCGTTTCAGTAGCTAAACATAGTTTTTTAACCAACTTTTCAAAATGTTGTGCTGATTTAGTTTGGTAACGTCCCCTGAAGATGTAAATTTCTGCTTACGAAATATGTCGGGACTATTTGTCTAAAAACAAATTAAAAATTAGTGGAGGAAGACAATAACCTATTTGATTTCCTAAAAAATTATCATATCTAATGTCGGACGGTTCTTAGAAACTACCAAATTAAAGAACGTCAAAAATGCAAAAAAAAAATCCCTTAAGATTTTTTTGTAAAAACTATACTTTTTGAGATATTTAATAAAAAATAAAAAAATAGATTTGAGCAATTTTTCAACCTTGTAGTTCTTAAGCCCGGTCTAGACATACAATTTTACCTTACCTGTCTGTCAAAAGGGTTAAGTATGACGGTTGAAAGACTAGCGTACACACTTGATAGTTTTAATGGTTTTAACGTACGTTTTTAGATCAGTTTTTGATACACCATGGAGGAAGCACTGCTTTTGTCAATAATGTTTTTTGTTTTTTTTGTTTTAAATGTCTATGACTTAACCGCTTCAGTAGCTAAACATAGTTTTTTAACCAGTTTTCCAAAATGTTGTGCTGATTTAGTTTGGTAATGTCCCCTGAAGATGTAAATTTCTGCTTACGAAACATGTCGGGACTATTTGTATAAAACAAATTAAAAATTAGTGGAGGAAGACAATAACCTGTTTGATTTCCTAAAAAATTATCTTATCTAATGTCGGACGGTTCGTATACCAACTTCTAGGTTGCACTCGAAAGAAATTAAAATTGTATGCACTACCACAAGAAATGCCGCTAAAACTGACGTTTTACCGGAAACAAAGCCTCTACCGGTCAGTTCAACAGGTCCGACTTCAATCCTGTTCAGTTTAGGCAAAACGTACGTTTTATTGTCTACACAAACGGTTTTGCCTGATCCGTTTTACCTGATCAAGTAAAACGTCAGGCAAAACGTTATGTGTAGACCCCGCTTTATATAGTTACCGAGATAGCAATAGTGGCCCATGGCAATTAAGACACCCTGTATATATAAGATCGGAAGGCCGGTCTAATTCCAAAGACCATGCCATGATATGACCAGTGATTTTCTGGATACGACCAGTCATGAGACTCTGAATCTGGATCCACCTCAATATGGGATTGGATATACCATAGAACTTTAGTTACACATTATGTGGAACCTTATCGAAAGGTATAATAGGAAACAAAAAGAACTTTATCATTGATTTTAGGCACCAGAAGGTACGATTCCAAGAGAACTGTACGAATCAGGAATACGTTTCGGATGCTGGGGAATGTCGATGTATTCGCTATCTTGCGCATGTTATTCAATGGTCATTGAGAAACTGATTGCAAAGTTCGGGTAAGAGTATACAAGGGCGCACCCAGTGGGGGGGCCTCGGGGCCTTAGATTTGTTTACATTTTTTCCACATATTTCATAAAAAAACACACAAAATAGCTTAAAATTCGACATCATGAGGCTTCGGGCCCCTCCCCAAGAGGTCTTGCCCCCTCCCAAGACATATTCCTGAGTGCGACACTGAGTATATATTGCTATTACAGCAACAGGAATTCAACATAATTATACAGATGTAAAATAAATATATAAAAATAATAAAATGGTCCATTTTGGATAACTGTACTTTATTGATTCAAAAACTGGGAAGAACAATAGGACCGACCTAAACTCTGGAGCGGTCCAAGACTTTAAAAAAGGCGGGGGAACAATTTAGATTTTATGAAAATGTATATAATAATATTTTTGCTTAGGTGTGTAATACACCAGAATGTAGGTACCTCTTATACTTGGAGTTCTCTGGACGAAAG
Source organism: Aspidapion aeneum (assembly GCA_963576565.1). Classification (NCBI taxonomy): domain Eukaryota; kingdom Metazoa; phylum Arthropoda; class Insecta; order Coleoptera; family Brentidae; genus Aspidapion; species Aspidapion aeneum. Next base: position 13,551,427 of record OY755047.1, read on the forward strand.
CAAGGGTAGCCCCCCTGCCCCCTCTCCCCCACCAACTGGTACCGCCACTGCTAAACCCAAGTTTTTATTACTTTTAGAGCAAGAAGAGTGTACATCGGAGGTTTACTGGTCTATTCTACAGGAATGTTTATGATGGCTTTAACAAAAAACAAATTTGGAGTGATTCTATTTAGTTGGACGGCTGGTGTTATGTACTCAACCCTATTTACCATGCCTTATCTGATTGTAGCGCATTATCACGCCAAAGGCACTGTAAGTACTTTTCTTCTTCTTCTTCAAGTGGCAATACAACCCCTGATTAGCCAAACCCATCCATGCTGCTCTTTCTGTTACGATTCTTCCGTTTCTTATTCCCATAGCCTTGATTTCATCTTTGAAATCGTCTATCCCTACAAAGCACAAATTAAAACGATGTTAAAAACACACACTTTTTCAAGTTTAATAGGTCGTTTTTTAACTTTATTTTTAAAACCAGGTTATTTCGGTGTGGTTTTATTGTAGTTTTAAAAATAACGTAAAAAAGCGACTTATTAAACTTAAAAAAGTGTGTTTTTTTCACGTTTTTTTGCTTTGTACTATGGAGGTCCATCTTTTTCGTGGCATCTCTCTTTTGTGCAGGTCTCCAATTCATTATTTTTTTGGTGTTCTTGTCTCATCCATTGTCTACGGTATTCTTCTATATATACATAAATTAGTCTATTGGTCTCTATTGGTCTCGAATGGTCCAGAGATTCTCATCTACTCCTCTCTCTCTCTGGTGTCTCTATTTATTTCTTCTTTCTAGTTCAGTCTGCGTCTTCCTCTCTTTTGTTCTTTCCTGCGGTGCCCCATTTAGTATTTTCTCCATTCTTTCGCCATTCTTTGTACGTCTCTTGACCATCTCAGTTGGTTAATTTGTATGTCTTCCGTTATTTTGTGTTTAACATTCATAATTTCTCGAATACTCTCATTTCTCACTCTTTCCAGTTTTGATTTTCCGGTAGCGCGTCTTCAATAATCTATTTCAGTGACTTCAAGAGACTTGCGAGCTTTTTCTTTCACGGGCCATACTTCACTACCATAACTGATGACACTTTTACTGTTTACTGTTGAGTTGTCTAATTGCTTGTCTTCCTTGGTTATTTCTGTGTTTGATTTCTTCATCTAAACTACCGCCATTAGTAGTGATGTTCACTAATTTGTACTTTTTGCATTGTTTTATCTGATGTTGTTGTTCCACGATAAGGTCCGGTTGCTCCCGTTTTCTGAAGATTTACCTCCAGCCCCCACTTATCATATTCTTCAATTAATTTACGATTCATATATTGTAAATCGTCGTAAACTTGAACCAGGACTTTTTAATCATAAATGGTATTCCCATCTGTTCACACTTTCTTCTAAATAGATCTTAAGCAATGTTGGTGACAAGCAGCAACCCCGCTTAAAAACCTTGTTGATGTTAAACCCCTTTGATAATGTCTGCCCTTTCTATATTTTGCTTGTGTTGTCTTTATAGAGTTCTTGAACAGCTTTTATTAATGTTATGCTGATGTTGGTTTTTTCGACAGCTAATGCTCTACCTTTGATAAATATCACGATGTTTGCACTATCCTGTAAGTGTCCAGGTCTGGGATCCATAGGTAAGTACAGGAAAGATACATTGGTTATACACTTTCGTTTTGAGGTGCTGTGAATATTTTTTATTTTTTAATATGTAGCTTAATTTACCGAATGCTGAACAGGCCAATCTTAATCGTCTCTTGATTTCAGTCGTTTGGTTTTCCGTTTTTAGTTTGATAATTTGTCCCATGTATATATATATTCCTCTACTTGTTCTATTTTCTCTTGGTTTATTCTGATCGTGATATCCTCATCTGTGTTTGTTATGACTTTAGTTTTAGTGCAGTTCATACTCAAGTCTATATTTTTAGCTGCTGTCTCCAATTCGTCCAGCATTTTGATCATTTCTTCTTTCTTATCTGTTATCTTGTATGTTTTTTAGTTCTATTAGTTTTATTAAATTTACTTACCAAGAAGTTTAGGTCTAAGTCTAAAGTTCTAAGTTGCTAAAACTTAGTTACAAGTTATGGTAAAATTATTAGAACAGTGCAAATACGTTTGGAACGGGAAAAATAATAACAGCATGAAAGAAAGGTTAAGAATAAATTAGACTCGATCCGAATTATTAGGGACTTATTGCAATAAGGCCAGGCTGTAACAGTCCTAGACAGTATTTTGACAGTTTCACATTGTAAATCAGCTACGAGCTTTTATTATAGGGCCTTTGTTTGTTATAAGAACCGGAATTACTACTGTCTTCCTTGGAAATAATCGACTTCTTCTTGAATTCGACTGTGGTATATCAATTTTCTATATAGATCAACTGTCAGTTTTCAATGTAAAACTGTGTACAGCACTATTACTGCCTGGCTTTATTGCAAAAAGTCCCTTTCATCGAAGTTCTACTGTATTAAAGGGCGTATACACCAAAGTGCGAACACGGCGCGTGTCATGTGCTCCGCTCGCTCATGTTAGGCACTTTTAGAACCAGTGGCGTAGCGTGGGGAGGGGCGCGGGGGGTTTGTCACCCCCCTCCCCCGCCCGAGGGTACTGGTGCCCCTTGGGTGCCCGAAGCGCCCTTATCTTTATGAAGGAGCAGGGCCGTCAACGGCAAACGAGACTAAAGAGTTGATGACCTTTTTTTTTTTTGGTCGCAAGAGTTTTAATGGGCGCCCTTTTCCCCCCGCCCCTTCAGGTACGCTACGCCGCTCTTTAGAATATCTATTCGTAAATTATTGATGGAGATCCCAATATACTTTTTATATTTTTTAGTTTGAGCTAACCCAAGAAGGCGTAGAAAAAGTCTCAACTCAAATTCGTGGCCTAGGAACAGATGTCGCTATAGTTTCCAGCATGGTTTTTCTAGCACAATTCATTTTATCGATTTGTATGGGTACCATTGTGAGTGTTTCGGGTACTACCACCGCCGTTGTGAGTGTGGCCAGTACCTTGGCGTTTTTTGGCGCAATTAGTGCCAGCCAAGTCGTTTATCTGGATTTGTAAGCCGCAATTGTAAAAAATTCTGGGGGACTAAAAATGTTTTAATACATTTGCGCATTGTGCATTTTTTGCAAACCGTATCCGCTTTGATCCTTTCTAGGTTCGGCCTTGTTTGGAAGAATACTAAAATGTATTGTTTTAATTTAAATGTAATTTTGTTTCTCTTGTATATTCATAGAGACTTTTTAAATTATGGTTCTATTTTTTGGTAAAAATTTATCATTTAAAATCTGGGGGCACGGCAGTGCCCCGCCAAGTTCGCGCAGCCTCTTCATGGACTTCTATAAAGTGGTAAAGTAGTTACGAAATGTCAAAAAACTCACTTACACAATTTGCCACTCACTCACTTACTCATGTATAGATCATCAAAATTCTACTGTACTTCCAGAAATGCTGAAATTTGGCAGACTGATAGAAATTACTCCCCTCCCCTATACAAGTAAAGTTATGTAAAGCACATTGCCCTCTTCCAGAAACGCTAGAGAGCTAAGCTTTGGCAGACTGATAGGAACTATGATAAAACTATAGAAAGAAATTTGAAAACCCCAAAATTTTAATTTACTTCCCATTATTATAAATGTAAAGTTATATAAAAGTAACATTGCTCACTTCCAGAAACCCTAGAGAGCTTTGGAAGCCCTATAAGAACTATGATACCTCTAGGAAAAAATTTCAAAACATGAAAATATTAGTTTACTTCCCTCCCCTATAAATTTAAAGGTATTTAAAAGTAACAATGCCCACTTCCAGAAACGATAAAGAGCTGAGCTTTGGAAGGCTGATAGGAACTATAATAAAACCATGGGAAAAAATTTATAAACCTCAATATTCTGCATATTTAACTACTTTAAAATTTAAATATTATCCAAATCCTTTAAAAAAAAAAGGTGAAATAATAACAAAAACATTTTATGTAAAAAAAGCTAAATTTAACATAAATAAGTTTGGCTGTAATAACAAAATGTAGAAAAAATTTCCAAACTAGTAAAAACCTTTCATTTTGAAATTGGTATTGAAGAACTTGGCTTTACTTTTATCTCAATTCTTTTAACGTAATACCAATTTTGCGTACAATTATGGACTTTTAAGAAGTTTACAGTACTTTCAGTAAAGATGGCAAAAACAAAGCCCCCTTTTATTAGTGCTTACATTTTAAAAGAACTGAAATGTTCAAAGCCGTATTTTAATAGCATCTCATGCCATTTTTAAATTTTTCTTTATAGCTTATTTTATAAAGAATTTCACTATCAAAACTGTTTCTTTTGTCACTTTTCGCTTTTGAGATACCAATATATAAAGCCTCAGACTAAGAAGTCTCTGTTTATTAATCTGAGCATAAAGATCGCTTTTTTGCGAATTTTATATATTTTGTACCTATTAAGCCCTTAAGCTTTGTCTCTACGGGGCTGCAATGGAAATAAAATTACTTTTATCCGATTTGTAGGAAATTTTTGACGGACACTACAAAATCTTCCACTTATTGAAAAATAAATGTAAGTAGTTACTTTTAGAGATATAGTTAAGCATTTTCTATTGGTAATTAAAAAAAAATCACAAACTATTTTAAAGCCAGCAAAAAATTTAAAATAAGTGTTGTTATTAATATAATATCATTACCTACAAAGTGGAAAAATAAAATTTAAATAGCCACAAAACTGCAATTTTTATTGCATCAAAAATGTTATTTGTGGTTGTATTTTTTCTTTAATTTATGTTTTTAACCTACTTTGTTGATTAAAATTTGCATTTTTCAAGCAAAACATCTTAATACCTTTTTTATACGACTGTCTTGTAAAAGGGGGTTTTGCGCACGGAGAACACGATCTGAAAATGGCATTTTGCGCACGCTGTGTGCAAAACGTTTTGCACACGCTTATGTCATTTTTGCGCACGCCTATGTCATTTCTGTATACGGGTCTCCCGCCATTGTGATTTTTGTTGTTGTCACCCATCAATATAAGTTGGCTTAGTTCCGTAGCAACCGTCACTGCTCGTATGTTTTATTGATTAGATACGTCAAAAAATTGTTGAATTTTTAAAGTTTTGTGGGTGTGCTTTCGGACTGTTGGGCCGTCGTCGTTGGCCGAACAGCCCGAAAGCACACCCACCAATGGACGATGGCCGCGAAAGCCTTTTACAATTTTAAAGTTTTGTTGTTAAAATGTCGGAAATCACAACAAGTCAAATTAAAATATGATTTTTCTTTCTTTATTAGCAGTCGTATAAAAAATATTGTAAAAAACTCGTTTGAAAACCTCTTTGCACACTCCCTCGACTTGTAGACCTCGCCTTCGGCTCGGTCTACCAAAAAACACAAATAACATATTGTTACGAAGAAGAATTTTAAATTATAACTACTAAAATGTCTTCTAAGGACTTTGAAAATTGTAAGACATACAATTTTGTTAAAGCCGAAAAAAAAATGTTTTCAAAATTTATTTTGAAAATATTAAATTTAACTACATTTATCTGAAACATCCTGATAAAACTTTCATATTTAAAATCCAAATATTAAATTATGTATGATTCAAATGTGTGGCACTGTATAAAATAAAATAAATAATCTAAACATAACTGCTTACATGATAATTACCATCGTTTAAACAGCTCTCGAGTTCTTCTTGCTCGTAAGGTTGACAGATCTTAATAATGATGTCACTTCCTGCCCATGCCACTGCCTGTTTGACGTTGCTGCGTCTTTTCGAACTAATCATCACTTAAAACGTCTTTGAACCGATTTGAATGACGCAATAGTGGAATAATCATTAACGAATGTTAAAGAACGTCTTATAACGACGTATTCTTGTTATTTTATTTTTTTAATTATTCCTGGTTCTTAAGTTAAATGTGAAATTAGACATTTTAGAGAATTTTGAACCGATTTTGATGACCAAGTACTAGAGGATACCCTCTTTGTCGGTATAAATTAGTTTGATGTCTAGGAGCACATCCGCTAGTTAATTAATTTTAGCTCACACATATACTATACTATAGTAGTGTGAGCTATGGTGATCCTAATTTTTTCGAGAAAAAAAAAGTTGCTCCGATTTCAAAAAATTTTATATATCTTTGCGTTTCAGATGATTTTGAAACTTTTTTGTTGCGCCGTCTGTCTGTCTGTCTGTCTGTCTGTCTGTATGTCTGTCTGTCTGTCTGTGTGTCTGTATGTCTGTCTGTAACGACCAACGCTCATAACTCAAAAACCGCTTGGCCGATTTTAATGAAATTTGGTACCTAGGCTGGGTCTTGGGTCGAGATGGTCCCATTTTAAAATGAACAAAATCCACCGAACACAAACCAAATAAAAGGGTGGGGGTAGATTTCAAAAATTAGAGTTTATGTGAAAATATGGCGTGTGTGATATTAAACGAAAGGTAATTGAGTCTGCAGTTAAACAAAATACATTTTAATTTATTTAAAAAAAAGGGTGGGGGTATATTTTAAAAATTAGAGTTTAAGTGAAAATATGGCGTGTGTGATATCAAACGAAAGGTAATTGAGTCCGGACTTTAGCAAAGTACATTTTAGTTTTTGTTTTTTTGTAAGGGTGGGGGTAGATTTCAAAAATTTGAGTTTAAGTCAAACCATGGCTTGTGTGGTATCAAACAAAAGGTAATTTAGTCTGGAGTTGAATAAAATATATTTCAGTTTTTAGTTATATTAGCTCACACGTACACTATAACTATAGTACCTAGTGTGAGCTTAGGGGCCCATATATTGGCAGAGTATTTTAAAGGGTTTGCTAAGTTATTTTTATATCGCCAGTTTATAAATAATCGTTTAATTACAAAAATAGACTAAATGAGTTTTCTTTTAGAATTTTACTTAGGAAAATACTCCAATGTTTTAGGAAGAACAGTCAATAAGCCTTGAACATTCTTTATACAGGGTGTCTGCCTGTAGAAGTTCTGTACAAAATCTTACAGCACATTTTCGAGGTCAAAATAAGCAACTTATTTTGTGCGAGATACAGGGTGGTAAATTTAACAGATAAAAATCCTAGTTACATTTATATAAAAAAAATAACGTAATAATATTATAATCAACCTTTTTTACAAGCTTTTATTTAGCTTCAGATGTTCTGTCTAACTATCTAACTATCTACTAACTATCTAACTAACTATCTATCAAATCTTGTGAAGCGTTTTTGACACACTTCCCGTTATCCGATTTGAATTAAGTTTGGTACACACATAGTGGTCCCATGACAATACAACACTAAGAAAAAAATATCCTCCCACTCCTACCCCCACCCCCTTCCATAAAAAAATTTGTTTTTGACACACTTCCCTTTATCCGATTTGGATGAAATTTGGTATTCACATAGTGGTCCGATGACAATACAACATTTAAAAAAATATCCTCCCACCCCTACCCCCACCCCCTTCCATAGAAAATGCGTTTTTGACACCCTTCCCATTATCCAATTTGGATGAAATTTGGTATACATATAGGGGTCCGATGACAATACAATATTGAAAAAAAACTCCTACCCCCACCCCCATCTATAGAAAAATGCGTTTTTGACACACTTCCCATTATCCGATTTGGATGAAATTTGGTATACATATAGTGGTCCTATGACAATACAACAATAATGAAATATTGTCCTCCCACCCCCTTGCATAAAAAATCCGTTTTTGACACACTTCACTTCAAATGACTTTTATAAAATTTGGTATATGCATAAAGGTCCGATGGCAATACAGCCCAAACAAAAAATATATTTCTACCTCTACCCCCACCCTCTCTTTCCCCCAATAGAAAAATGAGTTTCTAAACAACTCACGATCAGCAATTTCATTATAATCTAGAATAAACTCTTCTGTTCTGTTATTGAACAAATATTTTCATTTAATAGAGTAGATAGCTGAGACTAAAAAGTAGAAAGTAAATTGGTAAAAAAAATTTTTTAAATCAGAAGCTTTTATAAAATGCACTAAAAATTAAAAAATAATTTTCTAACATTCTAATATTATCATAATAATAAAAGCCATAGCCGCAAATCAAAGCATAAGTTAATCTAAATTTGTGATTTAAACACTTAAAGAATATTCAACATAGCAGGTCATCAAAGATATGTTTGATGTGCCGCAATGCTATGCCATTGCCATACCTATGTCAAAGAAATGCTGGGGTATCTTGGGTCGGGTTGGGTGGGTTTGGTACCTCTGCATTTTTCTGCTAGATTGATTCTTGCAAATAGTGATATTTAATTGATGCAGATATCTTATCGTGCTAACATCGTCAAAATTTCCATCAGTCGGCCATCGCTTTTATTATTATGATAATATTAGAATGTTAGAAAATTATTATTTAATTTTTAGTGCATTTTATAAAAGCTTGTGATTAAAAAAAAATTTTACCAATTTATTTTCGATAAGGTTTTGATAAAAATAAATAAAAAAATAAATAAAGCAGCGAAAATATAACTATGATCTCTGGCTAAAGTAAGCCGTTTTTTATTATTCGATGCCAGACTGGAATTTTCAAATTATTTTGAATAATTTTTTATTGTTTTCTCTGCCTTTAAGAACCACAGTTGATCAGCAAATTAGAGCCAATTAGATTTTTACCTTCCTAGCTCGCGCAGGAAACCTAGCTCGCGCAGGAAAGCAAGCGCCGATCTGGGTCAAAATCTAGGGGGGGCAATAGTCGAGGAAAATATTATTTGTAATATAATTTTTTTTAGGGGGGGGGGGGGGGGTAATTCTCCTGTTTGTCCTTTAATTATTAAGAAAAAGTGCATATTTTTCATTCTGGGGGGGGGTAATTACTCCGTTACCCCCCTCAAATCCGCGCTTGCAAGAAAGGCAAAAAGGGTATTGTAACGCCGAAAATGTTTTATTTGGGTCATTTGGGTGTATTTTGAGTAGACGTGTAACATAAAAAAATTGTGTTTTTACATAAATTAGTTTAAATATTCCGCAGTGGCGCATCCAGCAATATGTCTTGGGGGGGGGGGGGCGAGAGTTTTGGGGGGGACAAGACCCTATGATGCCGTATTTTCTTTTTTATTCATGAAATATCGCACACCTGCTGATAAAGAGTCACAACTCAAAAATCGCCGTTATTGAGATAAATCATCGAAATAACTTGTACTTTCTTCCATAAAAACGTCACATTTATGTTTCGACAATTCACCGCGAAATGGCGATGTAACTCTTTTATTTTGTCCAGTTTAGCTGAGGATGCGTTCCTTTACAGTGTCACTTTTGACTTTATAACAGGGTGAACGTGGAGTTTCATCCTGAAAAGAGTCACATTTCGTGTTGTGAAGGTTTTCGTGTGAACTATTGGTTAAATCCGAGGTTAAATCTGACCCATATAACAAGTAAAATACTGTTCTTTCTTGTGTTGTGACTGTTTTTTCGAATTGTTCAGTGTACTTAGAATTAAGGAGAATAAGAAAAAAATCTTTTGAATTAATTAGAGAATAATCACATTCCAAAGTTTCTTCTTTATTTGTTTTCTTTTTTTTTATATTATTTACCATACTGCGTGACATCCTGATTTACAACGTCATGATGCCTTGTTCTAAAAAAGTGTCACAATATCGGGTTTTTGTCTATTTTTTAACTAAAAACGACAAAAATAATTTTTTCTGAAAAATGTACTGCACTAATTACATTGAGTTAATAGGTTCCTGTTGATATAAAATAACATGTTAACTCGTAATTTGTCATGTAAGTGAAAAATGAATCTCTCTAATGAACTAAATTCTTTAACTTTTGTCAAAACAATGTTTTTTGAGTTGTGACTATTTTTTAGCGGGGGTGCGATATATAAAAAATATTTTCAAAAATTTAGCCTTAGGGGGCCCAGGCCCCGAGTCCCTCCCTGGGTGCGCCCATGTATTCCGATGCGATATGAAACAAACCTAAATATCTCGAAATCGGCGTACTTTACAGATTTTAACAAAAGTACTTTTTTAGCTTCAAAATGTTCTGGTAATAAAATATTTTCTGAACACAAAAAGTCAAAAACTACGCTGAGAAAAAAATTGTGGCCATTTAAATCTATCAAAAAGTGTCCCTATTCGGGTTTAGCAAAAAAATATAAATTCAAAAAAACGATTTTTATATTTTGAATTTACCACCCTGTAAGTAACTCGTTATAAAATATAAAAAAACCTCTTTAAAAAATTGAATATATACGATAATAAGAGCTTTCTAAAAGTAGGAACAAGTTAACTAAATATTTAAAAATATACTTGATTTATTTTTTCTTTTTCATATTTTTCCGATTTTATTGACAAGAAAACTGTGGAAAAACACTTAATGTCAAATAGAAATACGCGCGATAATACACATTAATGTTCTAGATATCGGTCTACACACTTTTCGAAAAACATTTTTCCAATGCAAATAAAACTAAACAATCGACTAATAGTCACTCTGGCAAAATGCTATGTTTTTTTTAACTCCGATAACGTTTTTTAATTGCCTCAAAGTCAAACCGTTGGAATAGTTATTATTATGGATTAAATAACAAAAATATTCCATCAGGGACGGATCTATGTAATAGATTTTCCGGCCAAACTAAAACGCCTTTTATTTGGGTTAGGTCAAAAACTGATGAATCATTTGTCCCTGATTAGGTTGAAAGTTCAAAGTGTAGCAGGGACTATAACTGCTAAATTTACTTGTAACTACTAGTCGCAGATGGGTACAAAATTGATAGGTATACCTATAATGTACGACATGCTTCAACTTTTAGTTTTGATGCCCAAAGCGCACTTACGAAATTATACAGTTTTGTATTTTCATCGATCAGGTTATTAGGTAATTTTATACCCAACTGCGATAGTAGTTATAGTTTTTGCAAAGTCACCTGAAATGCTCCTAATACGGGGTTCTATCGATTTCATGAAATTTTGCTTCAATCTGCCCTTCAAAAGTTATCCAAATTCATATAAAATCTTCCTGGTATAATTTCAACCCTACCAACAGAGAAAAGGCGCGCTCTTTGCGGGCCGAGCACAAAGTATTTGTTTTCTGACCGACCCAGCACAGGTGGATAGACGATACCTGATTGACAGATTTTTTGAGATGCGCTTTTAATTGCTTTCAGGTGTTCTTTTCGGGATCCCTTTAGTCGGCAGTATGCAGAGTTAGAAAATAAATCAGTGTCGTTTCTGTAGGTGTAGGAATAAAAAGTTTTATTATGTATTTTTATTTCTTTAGTTTACGCCATAATTAAAATAAATAATTTTCATGAGTATATCTACCGCCGCCCATGTCACTTTCTTTAAAGGATATGCCGATGGTCGCCTTTAACCTTTGTTCAACTGACTTTGCAAAAACTTTACCATTTTTACAATAACTTGCGAGGTTCTCAAATTAAATTCTATTTTTGGACAAGCAATTTTTGTATAAGAAGCCCCAAATTGTCCCTCCACGGATCTGTATTTTAGACTTCTAGAAGCTTCTCTAGACTTACAGGTAAGCCGTCACACAGTGCGGACAAAAATAGGGTTTTTGGACAATAATCAATATCTTTGTTGTTTTTCAAAAAAGTTAATTTTTTTATAGGCTATGTGATAAAGTGTAGTCTAAAGGTTAAAATAAGTAAAACTTTTTTAAATATATATATGTCATTTTATTTAAAATATTTAAAAAATAAATTAAAGTACATTCAGTTTAACGTACAGTTACGTTAAAAATAAAAATCAATTTACTTTTGTGTTAGAAATTAATTTTTTTATTTGGATTCATGGGCGTAGTTAGGAAGGCTTGGGGGGGCTAAGTCCCTTCCAGAAAAATTAAATTAATTAACCCCAAAATAATTATTTTTACCATACACACACACATTGCACCCTCAGTTTCTTTGTTCTTAAAGATGATTCTAAGAAAGCCGTTTTAGACCGTCCACGACTCGGTCCGGGTACGGCCTCTGTTTCCGAATCTATATTTTTTGATTTTTCTGAATTCCTTTTATAACAAAATTTTTCAGATATAATATCTTTATTTAACCATCCAAAATAACGGTTTTGAAAATAAATTTTGTTTCGTCCCGATAGCTTCCATTTGAGACTGAGACTTTTGCAAAAATTTAATGATGCTTTATTTAGAATTTGGTTATTTTTGTCAGAATATTCTTCTAAACCCAACAAGGGTTGAATTTTTTTGAAAATATTTAACACCTTCAGATTTTCGTTAGAGGCCACTCATTTAACAAGTCTGAATGTTTTATGCTTATGCGTTCTAAAAGTAAGAAAAAGTGATAAAATAGTATATCATCTTATCTTAGGGACTTAAGTGGCACTTTTATGAAGAGAAGAAAAAATTGTATGTAGCTACAGTTCGCCGAGTGCTCAAAAGATACTTTAGTCATTTTTGGGCCTCGTTTTTATTAAAATTATTTTGCAAGAAAAACAGACTTCCCATTTTTACGTTTTATCTTTGAACGTTACTTTTTATCTACGGGATAAAAAGTAATACTTTATTCCTAAAATTTGTGATAAAAAGCGCACTTTTGATCTCCAAAGTGCAAAAAAACTATTTTTTTTTTAAATATTCGCCCACACAAACACAAGATTAATTTTTGGCAGATATATTTTAAGACGGATAGCAGTATTTTTATAATTTTATTGACTACCTCAAATTATTGTTTTTGTGCGTTCCCATTGACAAAAAACGGCCAATACGATCTGCGATTCTAAAATATTTAATTTTCCATTTTGCTCACATTAGTATAAGGTGACTTATAGCCCATCGCACCGACTCTTTTACTCGTTACTTAGCCTTAGGTGTTCCTTATTACGTCAGATTATGATTATATTAAGAAACGCTTTGAGCTAAGTAACGAAACAAAAGTCGGTGAGATGGATCTTTACTACCATAAATATATTGGGATTTTTTTTAAAATTTATTACCACTTATAATCACCGAATAATAAGCCTCATATCTTCTCCAGATTTAGTGCCATTTTTGACACCTTGCTGCCGCCATTTTTGACATTGATGAGAGCTGTCACAATTTTATATTTGTCCAAATGGCGGCAAGACTGGTTTTAAGGGTATACCTAAACAGGAGATGATGTGAGGCCTCTCAACCGGGGTGGTAACCAATTATTAGGATTGAAATATATTATTTAAAAAAATACAGCACCCTTAGTAGCAGCCAGTAGCAAAAAATATTTATGCTACCTTTTTGCTTATTTATTGGACTAATATTTAGGATATATGCCAGACCTTGCAAATCTTTGCAATTTTTTATAACCTTAATAAAATTTAAAATATATTTTCTTTGTAAGCATAACAGTTTTAATTAAATTATTTTAAAAGCGAGACGTCAATTTGACAAAATTTTATTTAAACAAATAGCGTAAATATATATCACTGTAATACTTAAACAAAAAATTTTTTATATTTAAATGCAGAACCAGTAAAATTAATTTTCAGAAAGATATTTTATACGATTTTTTTGTACCTGTTTTAAAATAACGACTTTAACTATTTATTTTCTTCACTTTCGCAAGGGTGACTAAAAAATAGGTTATGATTACAGATAAACTGGACATTTATCTATACTTTTGCAATATTAAAACTTTTAAAATGTAACCTCAGTTTTTCGAATATTGCCCACAGGACTCCGCACTGTGCGTCATATTTAACGTAATATCTACTTTTTTATTAAGTTTTCCGAAAAAAAATCCACTAGATTAGGTAAAGTCCGGCACTGGTAACCAATCGAACAATAGAGTTGTTATACTGTAGTCAATGCGTCTGACAAATCTTGACGAAAACGATTCAAATTCTTACTTTGAATCATTTTATCCGTCAACTCCTAATTCCACTTTCTACTGCTTTCTATTAGGTGTTCCAATTCAATTCTTAATTTGATAAATTACAAGTGCGTTTGACAAAGTATATGAAGGTATATGATCTAAATGTGCAAGACAGAGAAAGCAAACAGCGTGCTTTCAATGAAAAGGCGGCTCGCGAAAGCGTAGGGGAGTGGCTATATCCTTTTCATGTACTTTTGAATTGTATACCTCATCTCTCGCACTTGGGACTTCTCAATGAAAAAATTGCAGTAGTGCACTGAATATATAATGTTTCCTTATTCAAACAAATGTGTTGCTTATTAATAGGTATCTGTAAAATTATTTATTAGAATTTGTAACCTTTGAACAATTAGACATTTTTTTAGGTTTCCGTGACTCTGTTTACCATGGAATGTTAAATATTTGATTTAGGAGCTATTTTATTATGTTTAAATGTAAAACATCATATCTAATAAATAAAGTCAATGGTTCTGTGGTTTACAGTTTCCAAGTACCTATATGACGCTTTTCCAAGTCATGGGCTACTTGATCCCTACGTTCTTCATTTATTCCATCGCTATCCAGCCTACCCTTATATATATATATATATATATATATATCAGTTAGCCAGGAAGGAAGCCTGGACCGATTTAATCAGGCCTGAACAAGCTCTGGGTATTGCAGACGATGTTGTTACCTCATTCTAAGAAGTTTATCAAAAAAACCCTGTAAGAAGAAAGCTAGGAGGCTCACATTACTTAGTAGGAAGAAGCAAAAACATAATTTGACCTTGTACATCGAGAATATAAGCAGGTGTAGTCCGGGAGCCAACAACCGAGGAGCCAAGATTAATAACCCAAAAGCATGCTACAGTTGGAACCAGGACGGCGCGAGCAAAAATATCTCAAAAGTCAACTCATGAGGACTGCGACTGTTGCGCTGAAAAGGAAAGAAGTCTATCGTCTATAACCAAGTTCTGCTGGGACGATAGCGATGTTAGGTAGATGCAAGTCTAACATGTAGCAAGAGCACCCTTCGGAAGGGGTGTAAAAGCGTGGGTCCACTGTGTATACTTGCTACGCCGTATAAAGATCCCTGCCCTCGACAAAGAGGTGCCAGGCAAAACTAAGTCCTCTTAGAGAAAGAAAACTTGCATCTTAAGAGGCACGTGCATCAGTTTGGTATATGGTGTACGGACAAATCGGGGTTTGCGAAAAGGGCGCTCCGTGTGCCTAGTCGTTAGACCAAAAATGGTCTCCCCACCACTACTACTACTACTAGGAAGGAAATCTACATAATGGTGCATGTTTATACTTTATACAAGGGTCGCTGAAATTTGTTCGAAAACACGTTGTACGAAAACCATTTGTTCCAAGACAATAGTTCGAAACAAATTTCTTCGAATGGAAAATTGTTTTTTTCTTTCTTCTTTAAACGGAAATTTGTTCGAAAACATTTTCTTCAAACGGAAATTTGTTCAGGAACATTTTCTTCGAACGGAAATTTCCTCGAAAACATTTTCTTTGAACGGAAATTTGTTTTGATATGGAAATTTTTCGAAAATGATTTCTTCAAACAATTTTTTCGAAAAAAAAATTCTAGACCTAGCTTGCCAAACTTAACACAACTCATACAGTTCGATCGAGGAGTCCCTTTCTCATACATTTTTGGACCAAAAACTTCCATGACTTTTTTCCCGGAATCCTTGAGGGTGTGAAAAACAACCGAACCAAACCGAAACATTTTTTGGAAAAATGTTTCGGTTTGGTTAGGTTCGGTTAGGATCGCTTTGGTTCGGTTTGATATCAAACCCTCTAGGATCCAAGGATAAAAGTCAGGGATAGTTTTTTTTTAATATGTTAGAAAGTTTAGTCGGACTATATGAGTTGTGTTAAGTTTCGCAAGCCAGGTCTAAAACACTTTTTTTCGAAAAAAATGTTTTCGCACAGACCTAGAGTGTTCAAAGGCTCGAGCGCTTGCCGATTTACACAATGAGTGGCAATTGATGCAATCATTCAGAAATAAAGATACGAAAAATGCATAGATACCAAATTTAAATTTTGTCAACTGTGCGCCGATGATTTGACGTGACGAATATATAAATAAAATAATATGCATAAAAGTATAACCAATCTGGACATTTTACCTTAAGGACCGCAAACAGATAGACTTTTGGTCATTGATATTAGATAGTTTAAGCAAGGCCAACACAAAAATAGAGGCCACGACCCTGAAAAAATCAGCTGTTCTCCCGGGGCTGAATTTTACATTGGGTCTTATGGGAGGTCAGACGTTTTTTTATGATATTTTCAAAATGGCACTACAGATTTCCGCAAAATTTCAGTGAAATATTCTCAGACACCATCCCGATATTTCACCAAAGGTTTGTAAGGAAGCAACATGATTAAAAGGTTAAAATCTTCAAGATTTAGCATTCCTTATTTTGAATTTAAATTACCCGCCATGTACCACATGTCAACTGTTATATTTGACATGTATTTGACTTTATCATATGTGATTGTCACATTCGCTTCTGCTTTAAACTTAATTTTTGTGTGAGCTAATGAAGCGGCTATGAAAAATTAGGGCTTACTATACATTTTAAAAAAATTGTTCTGCCAGAATAAAGTAAAAACAATGTAGAAACAATCTCAAAAACGGCTTTATTTAAAAAAAATCAAATATCCATGAACCGTCATTTCAACTTCAATATTTTAAAGACAATCAGCTGTGTCGTAACGTGACCATCAAAAAAAAAAATCAGCCCCGGATGTGACGTCAACAAAGTGGAGGATCGTGGCCCGTCCATTTTGATAGCCCTGGTTTAAGTTGTGCTACGTATTTTTACGTAAAACTGCACGTTAAGCGCTCTACGTTTTGTTCTAAATTTGAGTTTAAGTTGAATGTTTTTACGTTACCATAACAAGTCTACTAATAGCAGAGAATATGGAATTCGGCACTGTGTTTTTTTGATGTTACAATTTTGTTTTTTGTCTTTTCAGCTACAGTAGGAATATATTTGCAAAGAATCGTTTGTACTGGAAGCGGACATTATCGTCTGGGCCTCATTTTTCGATCGGTCAATCAACCAATTCTATTCTTTGGTAACGTTAAGGTGCCCGCAGACTGCTGTAAGCTAACGTAAATACGTAAGCTCCTAACGTGACCTTAACGACGGTGTGACGAAGTGCGCTTGCGTAACTGTCAAATCTCATGCTTACGTAAAAATACCTAGCACAACTTAAACTATCTATTGCTATTTTAAATATTTTTGCATCACGCATCTTAAGGTAATATGCATATATGTTTGAAAGCAACCAATCAGGACAATTTTTCTTAAGGACCACGAGAAGTTATATATTGGCAGTTATCGACTTAGAAGATCTGAACAATACTTCACCCAATATGATCGCCATCCTTATTAATATGCTTCTAGCTTTGAGAACCTCTCTACAGGTTCTAGAACTTTTTATACTTAATTAGGAACAGGTCAAAACCATATTGACTGGATACAATTAGGTGCATCTTAAGACACGTAGTCATTGGCGAGCGAACCCAGTACTGTATCATTTTATCGTCATGGTGTTCCTGTTTCTGAAACTCACGATCCGTAGTGTACAGCGTGTCCCATTTTCGATGGGATTAAATGGGAAACTCGTTTATTATTAAAGGTATTGATTTTCTGATTGCACCTTACCGTGCTCTTTTTTTGAGCCCTTAAAAATGGCGTAATCAGATTTTTGCTATACCCCGTAGTTTCGCTAATACAGGGAGTTTTTGAAAAAATTGTATTTTTAATAATCCCTTGTATCTCGCTTATTTTGCGAGATATTTTTATTCTGTAAAAACCTTTTCATGGCAACTTTTTTAGAAGAAAATAATGACGTTGTCAACTTTTTAAAATATTGTTTAGTTTTTGAGATATGGTATTTATCATAAAAAAATCAAATATGGACCTGGATTTTTTTTATTACTATTTTGATTGGTTTCATACTAGTATTATCATAAAATAATAAAAATTTTAAAATTTTTTGTTTTAACGTAAAAAAAAACTTAATATTTAAAAAAAAATTAGTCCGAACCTGGATATTTTTAACATAAATATAAATTAAAAATTGCTAGATAAACAATTTTTAGTTTAACTGTTTTGATACTTAGCATATTAAAATGGTTTTACGTTAATTTACAGATTTATTTGAAACAAAGGCTACGAAAAATACAAAAAAAAAACAAATTATAAAAAATAACTAATTTTTCTGATTAAACCATGATGTGTAAAACATTGTTGGCATTTTTGAGTAATTTTTCTTAGCGCATTTTGCATAAAAATATTTCTGCCATTTAAATATTGGGATTTTGTTGCTTGAATGAAGCAGTCAAACATATCACATTTTTCACAATCTGGATATGGTCGATTTCTAGCCAGTTTAAAATAATTGTAAGCCATTCACAAAAATGACAAGTAAAATGACAATGTCAATTCCACGCTTTTGTTTTGTAAATTTCACGACCTGCTGTGCTACCATCAAATAATTAGTATGATATTATTTTTATAACTTTTTAACGTTTTTTACTTTATTTATAAATCTTTTAATTATCATTTCAAAACAGATAAACTAAAAATCGTTCAACTAGTGTGTCTTGCAATTTTTAATTTATAATTACGTTGGAAATTTCCAGGTTCGGACTATAATTTTTTTTTCAAATATTAAATAGTTTTTTTTAACCTTAAATCAAAAAAATATTAAAGTTTTATCATTTTAAGGTAATAATAGCATGGAACCAATGAAATAATTAATAAAAAAAATCCAGGTCCGTATTTAATTTTTTTATGATAAATACTATATCTCAAAAACTAAACAATATTTTAAAAAATTGACAACGTCATTATTTTGCTCTAAAAAAGTTGCCACAGAAAGGTTTTACAGAATAAAAATATCTTGCAAAATAAGCGAGATACAAGGAATTAATTAAAATGCAATTTTTTCAAAAACTCCCTGTATTAGCGAAACCACGGGGTATAGCAAAAATCTGATTACACCATTTTAAAGGGCTGCAAAAAAGAGCACGGTAAGGTGCAATCAGAAAATCGATATTTTTAATAATAACCGAGTTTCCCATTTAATCCCATCGAAAATGGGACACGCTGTACACATGGACAAACCTCGCAAAACGACGTCTTTGTGTTCGCTCTACAAAGCGACATCTGTAGGCTTACTGCGAGCGACTCGATGCGTGCTCGCGCACGTGGTTTGTAACACGTCCAAATTAGCGAATTGTGGTTGCTGTATCGGTTGCAGTTACAGGGTTCGTTTACTAATGTGTACTCGGCTTTAGGTTCTTAAATTCTTAAGAATATAAAATCACATTTTTATTAATAAGATGGTAAATGCATTACATTGAAAACCCATAACTAAAACCACATTTAACAAGTGGAAAAATCCAATCGTAACTTTTTTTATGTAAGAATTTTTTAAATAATTTGATTTCTATTAATTTTTTTATTGATTGAATTATGTGTCAATTTGTTTTTAAAGCGCAAAATGTGTTCATTAATAAACTCCGGAATGTTAATCAAACCTATTTTTAACATTTTTGGCGAATCGGTTCTTTAATTAGCCATGTGTGATGTTATATATTATTAAAAAGGAAATTAGTTAACAAGTATTACAAAAAGATTTTTAAAAAATCATATATTTTGATCAACTTTCCAAAAATATATTTGACCAATCACAATCATCCTTAGAAATACTTGACACCCTACCGTTAAAAAATTTACCATCACTTTTTTCTGGATCATAATCTAAATTATAATCATTGTTTATTTCTAAATTTTGAAGATCGTCTTCTATTGAACCTAAATCGTTAAATAAAACATCTCTACCTGAATATTCTAAATCTAACAACACAGATTTTTTATATTCTTCAATACTAAACAATTTAGGCCTTATATCTAAAGTTTTATCCAAAAATACTAAACTGTCTTCAAAAGTTTTTAAATTATTAAAAATTTGTCTTTGTTTTCTTGTTAAAATTTTTTCCAACATAAACACTAAATGGTGATGAAAACACTGATAATATAGATTATAAGGTCTTTCATGAATTGTGTAATTTAAACAATCTTGTTTATTAATTAGTTTTTTATAATCATCAAATTTGAGTGTGCTATTGTAACAAATATCTACCCATTTTTGTGCGCACTTTAATGGTGTTATATCTGTACCACTAAATAGAGTTGGATTGGACAGAATTCCGTTTGCTACCATAACTCCCTTAACTTTGGTTTTTTCTTGTAATATATGACACTGGTGTAAATTTGAAATACCACCATTGCCTATCACAGGTATACTAATACTTTCAACTATTAGTTTCAAAGATTCTTCTTCAATAGGTCCAGTGTTATTGTCTGGAGTCCTTGCATGAATAGTTAAAAAACTAACTCCACATTTTTCTAAATTTCTAACTAAGTCAACATTTTTTTTGTTATCATTTTGAATTCTGGTTTTAACACTAATACTAAAAGGCTTTGGTATTCTATTTCGACACTCTTTAACTAGTTCATAAATTGTTTGAGGATTTTTGAGTAGTTCACAACCCAAATTTTGTTCTTTGGCCCACCTCTGTGGGCAACCACAATTGAGGTCAACTCCATCACAGTATGGAGACACCATGTAACTTGCTCCTGCAAAATCCTTAACAGTATTTGCTGCGAATTGTACAATTAATGGAGTATCTAGGGAGTTACTAGTAAATTCATTGTTTCTTGCTTTTTGACTTTTGCAAAAGGAATCTGCTAAAATCATGGGAGTAAAACATAGATCACAGTCATACTGTTTAACTAAATTTCTAAATTGGAGTTTGCTGTAGCGGACCATTGGCGCGCAAGTTTTTACAAGAGGTTTTTCTTCAAATAATTTTAGAATGTTTGTTTCTGGGCGCTTCTCCATATTAATCACTCCTAAAAATAAATTTTGTTTCTTATTTTCTTTTCTAATTGTTGACTGTTTATTAGTATTATAATAATTATAATAGAGTTCGGTTTAGAAAACTTTTATGAAAATCGGTTCAACAGTTTAGAAGCGGTGGTGTAACGGACAGATCTACGCACACACACACTAAAGCTACGTTTACATTTGGAGAGTTTACTGGCGAAAAGTACTGGCAGCCACTAAACTTGCTTTGTTGGAGAATTTACTCTCGGAAAGTACAGGCAGCCACTAAACTTGTTCATTGTTTTGTGTTTACGCGTTTTCAAGCTTAGTTGCCAAGCAGTTAAAAACAAAATGGCGGTAGTGCGTGCTGCTGTTAAGTTTGTTGTGTGTGAAATTGCCAATAATTTAATAAATAAGTTAGAACGCAAAAAAACTAAGAAAAAACGAGTTAGAGATTGGTACTTGCATCAGAACGACTCTTAAAGGAGATATCAACTGAAGATCCCGATTCTTATAGGAATTTTATGAGATTATCATACCAAAAATTTAAAGAACTGTTTAACATTCTTTAAATTTCAAGGCCTATTTCTCCCCAAATAAATTGAAAGTCACATTACGCTATCTGGCCACTGGTGACAGTTTTGCTTCCTTGCAGTATGTATCCAGACTACCGAAATGTACTATTTCAGTTTTTTTACCGGAGGTTGATGATGAACTTGATATTCCACAAAATTTCATATTTTTGATATATGTTTAAAAAGGAAATTATCTGATTTCCATCCCATTTATTCATTGTAAAAAACGTGGACACTTTCTCACAGAACGCTTGCTGACATGTGTTTACATTTAGAGAGTACTGGCGGAAAGTACTGGCAGCCACTAAACTAGCCGGCCCGTCAACTTTTGGATATTACTTGCAGGAGAGTAGCAAGTGTATACTTTCATGTAGTTTACACATGGAAAGTTTAGTGGCTGGCAGTACTTTCCGCCAGTAAATTCTCCAAACGAAGACCACAGGCAAAGAAGGCGCTATGTCAATTTTTAGGGAAATTGAGTTATTAGTGCCATCTATTGGAAAAATTTCATGTAATATTGACGAACAGGCTCAAAAGACGCCAGTTCCAATGCTTTAGAACGGGTTTTCTCGAAATCCCGTTTTTTGACATAGCGCCTTCTATGCCTGTGGTCTTCAAATGTAAACGTAGCTTAACACACACAGAGGCAGACATCACGACGATATTGCAAAAATAGCTTAAAATACACCCAAATAACATATTTTAGGTGTTATCTCAAAAAAAATAAATATATATGTTGAAAATAATATCTTCTCTAGGCACTGCTGCGCGGGCTAGGAAGGTAAAAATTGAACACAATTTTCCCACAAACTTAAAATGTTCATTTAAATAAGAGTGAGCTTTAAGTTTACAATTATAATACCTATAGGTAATGATAATCTTTATTTTTTTAAAGAAATTAAATTTTGAACAAGTTTTACTACATAATTATAGCAGACGATACATAGTTTTAAAGATTTTAGGAATTATTTTATAAGAAAAGCTCTAAATAAAAGTCTAAATTGTTAAATGCTTATTTTATTGTGTCTAAATACCTACCTACTAATAATGAAATAAAAATGTTTTAATATTTCTACTGTGTATTTCTTAATCGTAAAACTTACATGAAAAAAAAACAGGCACAGAAACTGTATTAGAAAAACAAAAACAAATCGATCTTTGTTTTAGTTGGGTTATGGCGTAAAAAAATTGTCGGTGAAACTTGAAAGTAAAAATAACTGAGGCCGAATAGCCAAAATTATTGTAGTAAGGGACTGTTCACATTTTATGTGAATTGCAAAAAACTAATATTGCAAAAGAACAATAGAAACGGTGTACAGGGTGTCAGTTACAAAGGGACCATTCATAAAATACCGTTCTCATTTTTTCGGCTCTTAAAAATGCAAAAATCAGATTTTTGCCATAGCATGTAGTTTTTATTATACGGGGGCTTTTTGAAAAGGTAGTAAATTCAACAAAACGTGCAGGCAGATCTTGTAGTGATAATGTTTTTTGTCTTAAACAAGTAATTGAGAAAAGAAGCGCCAGAAATATAGAGACTCATGTTACCTTTGTGGACCTACAAAAAGCATATGATACCGTTCCAGTAGAAAAATTATGGACGGTGTTGGAACAAACTAATATTAATCATACATACATAAAAGCGATAAAAGAACTATACAAAGGGTCAAAATCTAAAATTAAAATTGGAAATCGACAAAAGAATTCCTGGTAACAAAAGGCTTAAGACAGGGATGTTGTATCTCTCCAAGTCTTTTTAAAATATATATCGCAGTGGCTCTAAAAAACTGGAAACGTAAAGTGCACGGCATGGGAATACAACTTAACGACCGATTTACTATATACACACTAGAGTTTGCTGACGACCAAGTAATTGTAGCTAATGATAAAGAAGACATGGAGTATATGATGAGAAAGTTAACGGAAGAATACCAAAAGTGGGGACCAACAGTGAACGTGGACAAGACACAGTACTTATGTATGTATGTATGTATATCGGGAAAAGGCAACTGATATGGTACGGCCATGTACAATGGATGAACGACGAAAGATTACCAAAACAGGTCCTAGAATGGCAACCAGTAGGGCGCAGAAAAAGAGGACGTCCTAAACTAGAATGGCAACAGTCATTCCAAAGATATATATTTATCGGTTTCACAACGTTCTACGTCTTCCGATACCCAATCTCCACTCGTTTCTGTTTGCCCATAATTCATCATCTAGGCCTCTTATTCTTATTTCACTATCTATTCCTTCTCTCCAGCTTCTCCTTGGTCTTCCTCGTTTTCTTCGGCCAGTTGGTTTCCATTGTAATATTTGTTTAGGTAGTCTTCCATCATCCATTCTTTGTACATGTCCGTACCACACCAGTTGTTTTGTTCTTATATCATCCACTAGAGTACGTTCACCCACTGTCATAATTTCTCTTATTCTTTGATTGGTAACTCTTTCTCTTTTTGATTTCCCTGCTGCTCTTCTCCAATAGTCCATCTCCGTAGCGGAAAGCATTTTTTCTGTTCTATCTTTGATTGGCCATACTTCTGAGCCGTATGTAATAATACTTTTTACAATGGTGTTATATATAAGCTTTTTGTTATGTTTTGATATACTTTGGTCCCAAATTATTCCATTTAATAAAGTTATTGCTTTTCTTCCTTGTACGTTTCTATCTTTTATAGCTTTGTCTAGTGTTCCGTCAGCTGTAATTTTTAGACCCAAGTATTTATACTCATCACAGGACTGAATTCGCTGCCCAGTATTTAAGATTAGATCCTGTTTCGTTCCACCAATACACATATACTCTGTCTTATTGATATTAACCTCTAGTCCCCACTTATTGTACTCTCTATTAGTTTTCGTGTCATATATTCGAGGTCGTCATAATCCTGAGCCACCACTATCTGATCATCGGCGAAACATAAAGTATACAAGGTGGTTTCATTCAACGGAATTCCCATGTTTTGGCATTTTCTCTTCCAGACTTTAAGGACCTGTTCCAAATATATCTTGAAGAGCGTAGGCGAGATACAGCAACCTTGTTTAAGACCTTTATTTACTTGAAAGCCTTTGGTTAGTTTTGCTTTTATTTTAACTTTTGCCTTACTATTGCGGTATAACTCTTTGATGGCCTTAATTAGTTGTACGCTTATGTTTGTCTTTTCCAACGCTTTCCAAAGTAGATTTAGTGGTATACTATCATATGCCTTCTGCAAATCTACGTAAAGCAGATGGAGCTCTTGTCCGTATGCCATTTTCTTTTCAATAACTTGGGTTATACAAAAGAGATGATCTGAAGTCGATCTACCCGCCCTGAAACCAGCTTGTTCTTCTGCCTCCATATCTTTATATTCGCTCTCCACTTTATTTCTTATTATTTTGCCATATATTCTGCTTAGCGTACTAGTTACAGATATACCTCTATAATTGTCACATATATCTTTCCTTCCTTTTTTGTGTATTGTGGATATATATGACGTTTTCCACTCAGTTGGTACTACAGCTCCATTTAAATATCTTTGGAAAAGATTCCGTAATCTACAAAACAATTCTTCAGTGCCATATTTAATAAGTTCCGCTGGGATATTTCCGGGTCCGGCAGATTTACCGCTTTTTAAGGTTTTGCACACGTTTTTGACCTCAGATATTGTGAGGGGTACTGGAGATCCCATCGTTCTAATGATATTGTCTCTTTCGTCTTCCTTGAATTCTGCTCTATCTTCAGTTAAAAGTTTTTTAAAATGCTCATCCCATTCTTTGTCTGGTATTGGTGAAATAATATCTCTGCATGTTTCTTTTTTTGATCGATCTTATAGTTTTCCAGCTTTCGGTACTTCTCCTACCTCCTAAGTAAGAATCTATTTTCTGGCACTTTTGCATCCATGATTGATTCTTCTTATCACTGATCATTCTTCTCACCTTTGATTGCGCGATTTTGTATTCTTCTCTGCTTCTATCTGTCTTTTGGGATAAGTACGTGTGATATAATTTCCTTTTTTCCTCTATTTCACTTTCAATCTCAGCATCCCACCAGTATGGTTTTGTTCTTTTAGGAGTTTCTTCCACTAATCCTAGTGCTTCTTTTGCAGCTTGATGGATGCTTAATGTGATACATTCGTATTCCTCATCTGGGGTTTCACCTGAACTTGAATTAAGTTTTTCGTTCAGTCTCTTTTTGTATAAGTTTTTTACGCTGTCATGTTCTAGGCTTAGTAGATTATATTGACAGCGATCAATTTCCTCATTCACTGTATCATCAAGATTTTGTTGATGAAGGCTTCGGCCTTGATAAGGAAAGAGAATTTTGGTCTCCAGAAAATAGTGATCACTTCCGCATGTTGATCCACGCTTTGTTCTGACATCTTGAATTTTTAGTTTTGTCTTTTGTTTAGTGATAAGATAATCAATGACGGATTTCAGGTTTTGTGAGGGTTTGGTCCAGGTATATTTGTGTATTTTCTTATGTTGGAAAATTCCAAAGATCAATGAGTCAAAAGAATCTGACAGAAGATGATTGTCAGGATCGAAGGAGGTGGAGAATAGGCGTCGGACAACGTAGAAAAACGTTGTAAATCGACATAGTAGTAGTAGTAGTAGTAAATTCAACAAACTTTTATTTCTTCTTTATGTTACAAGATATTTCATTTCTGTAAAAAAAAAATTGTTGCTTTCAAATTCTTGAAAAATATTTTAGTGTTTGGCATATCATTTAAAATAAAAAATATAAATACCGAGCTGGAATTTTTTCTTACAATAAAAATTGCTTTAAATTGGTCATTATGCCAAAATAATAACATTTTATAAATTTTATTTGTAGGTTGCCTTGGACATTTTTGGCAACGTTTATTAGTCACTGCTCTTCTTAGCCCAAAACAAAATTACGGAAAAAAATACTAGGAATAATAACATCTACCAAAAAAATTTCATTAAATGATTTACGATATCTTAACTATAAAAATATTACAAAGTTTTAATATTTTCGGGGATTTAAAACGATTAACAACATTAGCGTCAGAGGCACTATCATTAGGCTTTCCTACATGTGAGATTTTTTTTTTAATTTTAAAAAAAGAAACGCTAAGTCAAATTTTTGTTTTAAGTTTTTTGAATATTTCTATTCTACCATTATTTTATTCTGCTTTAATTTACAATTCATATTACTGCTTCTCCAGAAATTGAAATATTTTTTTGCCGTAGTAAGCAAAAAAGCAGTAAATAGCCAAAGTAAAATTTAAAAAATAATAATAAGAAAAAAAATGTGTGTGCTTAAGACCATACGGCAGAATTGTTCAACTTCAACAAGGCGAAATTAATAATACTGGCCTTCATCTGCATCATCATATCGCTCGCTGCCGACTCGAGCCGACTTTACCCGAATGAGCGTTACATAGCCGAGCCTGACGACTCAGTTTCAATTCACTACCCCCAAAAACTGCTATACGCGCCTAAAGAAGTTTACACTTCAAAACTCTTAACTGCTAAATTTATTTGTAGCTACTAGTCGCAGTTGAGTACAAAATTGATAGGTATACCTATAATGTACGACATGCTTCAACTTTTATTGATGCCCAAAGCGCACTTACGAAATTATAGAGTTTTGTATTTTCATGAATCAAGTTATTGGGTAATTTTGTACCCAACTGCGACTAGTAGTTACAAGTAAATTAACGCTCATTCGGGTGAAGTCGGCTCGAGTCGACTAACTGTCAGAGGAACATTCATTGAGCGATATGATGATGCAGATGAAGGCCAGTATTATTAATTTCGCCTTGTTGAAGTTTACACTTCTGCCGTGTGGTCTTAATCACACACTTTTTTTTCTTTAATCATGCCTACTAAATGAAACAGCTTATGCTTAACGAATTTTGCACAATTTTCGATTTTTAAATCCAATTAGTCTTTTGCAAACGTATTTAAGTCTAAAAAGGGGCAAAATGGGATTTAAAAAAAATATTATGCTCACAGTAAACAGCACTTTAAAAAAATCAATCTACAATTTCGAAAACATGCATAAAAGTAGTTTTCAAAAAAATGTGAGGTTTACCAAAATCTTTTACACTGGTTTGACTAGACCAATTTAAACAATATCCAAAAAACGCAGAAATTCACGAAGTTTTCATATTTTTTTTGGGTATAGATGTTTTCTTAAATTTTTGATACAGTGTTGGAAAGCTATACTCAAGGACTACATCTTCCATGTATAAAACATATTTAAAAAGTAGACGTTACCTTGGAATTCCACGAAGAAGTTAAGAATGTCTGGGAAATCCCTCAACTTCTTGACTTGACTTCGTTTTTTCTTGACTTTGTCTGTTTTAGACAATTCGCCAGCACTATTTGTGAGATTCCAAGAGAGTCTGGCCTGTGATCCCTCAACTTCAGCACCGAAAATGACCCTGTCTATCTAACGTCACTATATAACGGAGTTCCTTAACTTCGTTATATAGTGACCTTATGTATATCGTGGTGCTGGTGATAATCAAGTAGGCTAACTTTTTCACTGTATCATATATTTTTAAAAACAACAATAAAAAATCTGGATCTGTAATCCTTAAGGTCCTTCCTTTCTTGCACTTCAATGAAAGAAGCTTTTAAGAATTACTTTGGGACAGCCCGTATACGTTCATATACGTTGTCTCACGCACTTGTGATTTTTACAAGCTTTTATTTAACTTCACCTGTATGTATGTATGTATGTAATCAAATCTTGCAACTTATTTTTGAAGAACTTCCAAACATCCGATTGACTTCAAATTTCGCATAGCGTCTTAGTTCCGATGACAATACAATAATATGGTTTCATCGGGTACCTACCTCCCCCCTATCGTGGGGGGTGGAGAGGGGGTAAAACTTAAATTTGTCCGATTTTAACCAAAATTGGTATCTGGGGGTTTTTGAGGATGAGAATTACGAATTTTTGATCAGATTACAAAAATTCAATATGGCGGATTCAAAATGGACGATTTAATGTCAAGTTTTTCTGATTACTTTCAACTGACTTCCACGTGTCCGATTGACTTCAAATTTCGCATATCGTTATAGTTCCGATGACAATCCACTAATGTGGTATCACTGACTGCCTACTTCCCCACTAACGTGGAGGGCGAAGAGGATGTAAAATTTTAGTTTGTCGGATTTCCACCAAAATTGGTATCTGAGGGTTTTTGAGGATGAGGATTACGAATTTTTGATCAGATTACAAAAATTCAATATGGCGGATTCAAAATTGACAATTTAATGGCGAGTTTTTCTGATTACTTTCAACTGACTTCCACGTAGGTATCTGATTGATTTCAAAATTCACATGTTCTCCCGCTAAAAAGGGGGGGGGGCGTAGAAGAGGTAAGGCTTTAGTTTGTTCGATCTCGACCAAAATTAATTAATTCTAGCTTATAATGATCATAATAATAACGATCAGTTTTAGGGATTGACAGGAAAAACTCCCTGCAATATCGATGCGCTAGCTAAAATGCATAGACAAATCTAAAAATTAAAAAATAAATTTAGAAAAAAAAACTTTTTGAAAACAAGCTTTTATAACATGGACTAAAAAGCATAAAATAATTTTTTGAGTGTTCTGATATCATAATAATAAAAGTGATGGGCGTATTTAATATTAGGTAAATGCCTTTCCATGCGCATTTGGTGGATCGCCCACAACCAATGATGGGCCGACTCTTCTTTTTCAATGTGATAAAATCGAGGGGTCATCGGCACCTTAAAATTTTGTACAGCGTCCAACAGGACTTGGGTCCTGACGTGTACTGTTGGGTCCTGTTGAGTACTGTTGGGTACTGTCGTGTACTATCGAGTACTGTTGGGTACTGTCGTGTATTGTCGAGTACTGTTGGGTCCTGTCGGTGTACTGTCGTGTACTGTCGAGTACTGTTGGGTCCTGTCGGTGTACTGTTGGGTCCTGTCGTCGTGCCTTGGGGGGGTCCGACAGGGACAAAGCGCGCCCTCAAAAAACATGCGAGCAAAAAAAAAAAAAAAAAAAAAAAAAAAGGTCATCATCATCTTCGCCGCGCTCACAAGTCTTGCGACAAAAAAAAAAAGGTCATCCTAGGGAAGGCCGATAGCCTTCGCGCGTCCTCAAAACACTGGCGAAAAAAAAAAAAAAAAGGTCATCCTGTCTTTTTGCATCTACGCCACTGTTTCGGGTAAGAGGGTTGTGTCGAGTACTGTTGGATTCTATCGTGTTTGAATACTGTTACGTACTGTCGTGTACTGTTGGATACTGTCGTGTACTGTCAAGTGCTGTTGGGTACTGTCGTGTACTGTCGTGTACTGTCGGGTACTGTTGGGTCCTGTCGTGTACTGTTGGGTACTGTCGTGTACTGTCGTGTACTGTTGGGTCCTGTCGTGTACTGTTGGGTACTGTCGGGTACTGTTGGGTCCTGTCGTGTACTGTCGAGTACTGTTGGGTACTGTCGTGTACTGTCGAGTACTGTTGAGTACTGTCGTGTACTGTCGAGTACTGTTGTGAAATTTGTACAGTACTGTTGAAAGCTGATGACCCCTCGGATAAAATAAATCGACATACTGCCGGTCGCGGATGATCTGCCTAATATGAAGCAGGCGTAATAATGTCCATCCATATCAGAAAAATGTAAGGGTAGTTTGAGTAGGGTTGGGGTGGGTTGGGTTGGGTTAAATTGTCTACCCTTACATTTCTCTGCTATAATTTAATGAATTTGGATTTTCACTAAACTTCGAATTAACAAGGCTAAAACAAAAACGGTTAAATTTCCTTACGCCCATCGCTTTTATTATTATGATATCAGAACACTCAAAAAATTATTTTATGCTTTTTAGTCCATGTTATAAAAGCTTGTTTTCAAAAAGTTTTTTTTTCTAAATTTATTTAAAAATAGGATTAATTTGAGCACCTGTATGTAGATGGCTTAACTTCACCTTACGAGCCGCAGCTACTCTTCGATATGGAGGGCTAAGATAAAGGATACATCTACTAAGACTTCTTTGTAATGAATTTTTTTTTAGATAAGATAAATTCAAAATTAATAAATATCAAGGTACCCTATATTTGCTTCCAGTTTTTGTCAAGGTACATGTCCAGTGTAGTTTTATATTACTAAACCTAAAAACTGACTAGACCTAAGGTAAGGTATCAATATCATAACCACTGGTTTGAAATTTCAAAAAATTCAAATTTTAAATGAAAAAAAAAATTGTATTTTGTGATCAGGTGTCAAAAATAAGAAAATGAAAGTTTCTCCGATTTGTTTTTTGTCTCGCCGTCTGTTTGTCTATCTGTCTGTCTGTCTGTAAAGACCAACGCGCATAACTCAAAAACTGCTTGCCCCATTTTAATGAAATTTGGTAGGTACCTAGGTTGGGTATTGGCTTTAGATAGTCCCATTTAAAAATTAATAAAATTCACCGGACATAGGCCGGAAACAAGGGTGGGGGTAGAATCCAAAAATTATAGTTCTGGTAAAAATATGACTTGTGTGATACTATATTAAAGGTAACTCTACATGAAGATCAAAAAAAAATACTCTGCCAATATATGGGTACCTAAGCTCACACTTGGTACTATAGTTATAGTGTACGTGTAAGCTAATATAGCTAAAAACAGAAATATATTTTATTCCGCTTTATGCTGGCTCAATTACCTTTCGTTTGATACCACACAAGCCACGTTTTGACTTAAAGTCTAATTTTGAAAATCTACTTAAAAGAAAACTAAAATGTATTTTGTTTAACTCCAGACATAATTACCTTTCGTTTGATATCACACACGCCATATTTTCACTTAAATAATAATTTTTGAAATCTACCCCTCACCCTTTTTTTAAAACTAAAATGTATTTTGTTTAACTTCGAACTTAATTATCCTTCGTTTGATGTCACACACGCCATATTTTCACTTAAAATCGAATTTTTGAAATCTACCCCCCCCCCCCTTTTTTTTCACTAAAATGTATTTTATTTAACTCCAGACTCAATTACCTTTGGTTTGATATCGCACACGCCATATTTTCACATAAACTCTAATTTTTGAAACCTTTTTAATTGGCTGGTTTTTATTGGATTTTGTTCATTTTTAAATGGGACCATCTCGATCAAAGAACCAGCCTAGGTACCAAATTTCATTAAAATCGCGCAAGTGGTTTTTGAGTTATGTGCGTTGCTCGTTACAGACAGATATACAGACAGACAGACGACGCTACAAAAAAGTTTCAAAATCATCCAAAAAGCAAAGAAATATAATTTTTTTTGAAATTGGAGCAACTTTTTTTTTCTGGAAAAAATTAGGATCACCTTAGCTCACACTACTACTATACTATATAATTTGTTTTGTTCAGTGGTGTTACACTCGGGGGAGAATCTGCAACCGGACGCGTTCCCGGGTGGCGGATACGGGGATATTTTCATGGACCAAAATGAGCAAAAAGTTCAGTATGCATTAATCGTGTGAGCTTAGGTGCTCATAAATTGGTAGAATATGTTTTTGCTATTGGCATCTAGTGACCGGTTGTACTTGTTTACCATTTGTCTATTTACGTTTTCTTTAAAAAAAAACACTTTCATAAAAATCGGTTCATTAGCTGTCCAGATATAAGCATTTTTTTTCAAAACGAAATGTTTATTTCTCAAAAGCTAATAAACCGAATTTCTTTTTAAGTCACTTTTTTTAGAATAATGTAATCATGTTTAAACTTCTGTAATGAGTTTTTTACTTTGTATTCTTTTGTTTGGGTGATTTGAAACTTCTGTATCATGCCGTGAGGGTAAACTTTAACCCTGTATTTCAAATGGTGAAAGAGTCAAATGATACTTTCTTGTAGTCTCTGGAATGTTTTTACAAACCTTTCACGTTTTAACTAAGAAGTTTTTTACTAGGCGCCATTTCAAAGAAATCTATTCCTACCTAACTGAACAATAAAAATAAATTACAGCAGAAGTAGGATTTAGTCACCGCATTAAAACGAAAAGAGGTGATTCCCCGGCTGCAGGGTGCATTGTTGCCAACATACTACATAATATTTATGCCCATGTCATGCAGCGCTCCGTCACGTTGTCCGCGTCCGGCAAAGGGAGTGTCCGTTTAATAGAGGTTCGGAAACGAATCGATGGATTTTAGAAATTTTTACATACTTTTAAAAACAAATCTAAAAGCAAGGTCACTCGAGCCAATTTCCCTATACAAAATAAAGTTAAAGTTTACCCCTCGAAGGGGGTGGGTGCTACAAAAATTTAAAGATAGCTAAAAAGTGTCCCCCTCGCAAGTAAAATTAAAGTGTATGAGGATTTTGCAAAATTCCATAATACACATACCCGAAACTATCAAGTTTTCGCTAAAACCCACTGTATAGTTCCAGCAACTTCTGTAGTTAGTTGGTTAGTAGTGTGCGGTAGGCTTTAGGCCTGGCGACTAGGCACATGAAGCGCCCTTTTCGCCAACCCCCGGGCATCCCCCCTACTGCGTCCTTCCTTCGCTAAGGAATCTGCCCGTCTTCTGTACAAAGGCCAGAATATCGGGTCACCTCAGATTCAGAAGGTCCTCCGTCTCAAAGGCTTCCTCTTCGAATACCTCTCTTCTTGCCTCCTTGTATGCTTCACATGAGGAAATGCGCCGAGGTCTCGTCCTCGGCTCAACATCGCTCGCACGTCGCGTCCTCCTTCACTCTCATCTTCTAGGACGCAGTGTCCGGTTAGGACTCCCACTACGGCTCCCGCCTCTCTTCGTGTTCTACCAACAGAGCAGCCAGTCCCTACGGGATTTGCCGCTTTCCCCGTTTCCGGGGACTCCCATGTGGCCTGGGACCCATACGAGCTCTACCTCTCTCACGCCGGCCAACTCCTGAAGTGCATCCGCACACTCCTGCACCAAACCCGCGGACCTAGTTGGTTTGCACAGTGCTTCTATAGGTACCTCGTGAACAAGTTCACATCGAGGTGTATAAATTTCCATATAGAGGACAAAAAACAGATAGAGTATAGCATTTATAAAAAAGAGACCGCAGAGAGCTTTGCAGCGTTGTCAAAGTTAACCTTGATAAATTACTACAGGCGCACGCGGTCGCACTCGTCAAGGGGCGGACAATCTGAAATATTTTTTTTGGCGAAAATTATTACTTGACTTGTCACCATACAAGAAGTGGACTATTAAAAACGTGAACATTTTATTTTTAATTGTATTAAATGTGATTTATTTAGTTCCTAAAACACCTAGATCGGATAACAAAACAAATTATCTGTCTCAAATACGATAATTCAGGAACACCTCAAACGATTTTAACCCAATATGATAAACAAGTCTTATGGCGCGGGCATTTAAAGTAACATAACATTACTATTTCGTTTTTAGTTTAAAAGGCATTCTAAACATAATTATGATATTTGTCTAGAAAAAGTACTAAATGAGCTCCGCGGAAGTACTTTTGAGGCTCAATATCACCTCTGCTGCCCCCCCAAGGTCTCGACCACCCTCCCGCGTCCTATAACCAGGCGGCGTTCACTGTGGTCTACCATTACCTTTGTTAGGGTGAGACTAAAAATGCATTAAAAAAACCTAAAATTAAATAATAGTTAGCTTACCATTAGATTGGTAAGCTGTGGTGTAAAAAAATTGACTTTAGTGAATGTCAAACGAAAATCAATAACAAGAATAACACTTTAAAATTTTGTTTGTTTGTAAAAGCAAGTGAATTATTTACTTTTAGAAACAAGCAGAATTTCAGGGTATTATTCTGGTTGTTTATCACCCCATTTCATGAATGCATTTCCATAAAACAGAAAAGTTGACGTTTCGCGGACCAAGTAGCGGATTATACTGATATTTTCGCTAAACTGACAACGTTGGTCTATTCTCCCATGCAATCCTTATGGCCCATACAAAAATTCTACCCCTAGATGGCTGGCCACGCGGTATAACATCTATGAAGCTCACTTTTCTCCAAAATACTGAGACGCCATTTATTTTTGTAACCTCATATAAAAAAGTTTTATAACTACCGTTTACTCATATACGTAATATTCCAATACTCCCTGTTACCTATTTACACAATGGTTGGCGTTTGATGCAAACATTCAGAAATAAAGGTACGAAAAATGCGCAGGTACCAAATCTACATAGGTAGAGTTTTTGTCAACTGTACGCCGATGATTTGACGTAACGAATACAAGAATAAAATAATATTCATACGTAAAACTATAACCAATCAGGACAATTTATCTTAAGTACCGCAAAAAGGATAGACTTATATCCATTGATATTGCTATTTCAAATATGTTTGCATTCTGCATCGTGAGGCACCGTAGGTATTGCAATAATACGTACTATATGGAAACCCAACTAACATTTTAAGTAGCGGCTA
Organism: Aspidapion aeneum; assembly: GCA_963576565.1. NCBI lineage: Eukaryota > Metazoa > Arthropoda > Insecta > Coleoptera > Brentidae > Aspidapion > Aspidapion aeneum. Next base: position 13,586,083 of record OY755047.1, read on the forward strand.
CATGTTCTAAAGGCTTTACTACTTTCTTATAGTAGAAATGTGGTGATCCCAACCAAAATTTGTTACTTTTTAGTTCTAACTACTATTTAGTATCAGGAAATAGTAGATGTTTCGTAAAAACGACCCTCTAAATTACTTCTTAGGATTGTTTCTTGATAGTCGATTCTGTTAGTCTTCTCTACCGCAATAGGACGTTGCTAAAGTTTTACTTTCTTTTTAGTCGTTATTTCGTAGTCGCCCTGACTTTTATATCCTACTTAATTACCACTAGAAAGTTAAGCTTCATTGGAGTCCCAGACAAGTGTATCCGACAACTACATTATAACTTTAATTTTTACCACAAAAGTTTGTGTCATCAAAGTAACATTTGATGTAACAATGTAGACAAAATAACTTTTTGGATCAACTTTAAAGCCGCAACTACTTTGACTTTTTTTTAATGTCGATCTTTTAAAGTAATCTCTCCTTCCTGTTTCTACTTTGAAAACGTAGACTTTTTGAAGTCGCATCTTGGTCGCACACATTCTTAACCCTACTTTTTGTGGCTCCTTTTATAATATGGGAATATTAGGAATAGTTTTGCAAATATTTTTTTAACTACCTTGAGCAGTCCATTTTTTCGAGCTCATTGTTTGATCATTTTGCAAAACAATCAAAATGCAAAATATTGATCCAAAGTATCGAGTACCGCACACGGATCCTTAATCTTTTACGCTACTTGTTGCTGTTCTATTCTTGTACTGTCTTTACGGTCGTTCGTGGTTTGTACTGTGGCACCACCCTATCGCCATCGTAACCCTCTTGTGCTGACGTGTCGTGTCTCACTGTGATTCATTTTATGTGTTGAGCTTGGGTCATTGTCTTTTTGGTTTTCTTCAAATTTGTGCTGTTGTTAAAGCTTGGTTTGAAGTGAATAAACTTAAATTTCTGCTGTGTACAACGTGCCAGGATTTATTGCAATAGGTCCCTAATATCTAATTTATGCACGGACCCTAAAATAACCTCTGGGATATGCTAGACTTGATCTAGGAACTTTTGCGCTTTTTGCGGCTAATAAAAAAACAAGGTAAATATATCGTGGTTACATGCGGATTTCTAAGCGATCTAACAAGTCTCAGAGATTGTTTTTTTACTTATAGGGCTTATAATAATAAAAATTACTGAATATTGACAATGCCAAAATATCTAAAAACAATAAAACATACTACATACGAATTGCGAGAGCAATGTGTAAATAAAAAAAGTTACAATAAGTTGATTTCATTGATGTGACTACGTTCTTTTAGTTCCTTGACCAACAGTTCCTAGAAATTCTAGAATAAGAATCATGCTCCCGACTGCAACATACAGTTTTAAAAAATACTTTTTATTGACACTTCATTTATTGTTCTAATGGAATTTAATTTATCTTGTTTTTGTTTTAAAACCTACCACAAATTCACGCTCGTACATAACCTATAAGCAGTGGTGCTGTTGTTGACAGAAACGGCAAATGACAAGTGGCGACACCCCAATAACTTGAGGGTGGTAGTTATACTTATCGCGTGGTTCCTATCACTTTGTAGACGTTTTCTAGTGGCGAAAGCTAGTCAATAATGCGTTTCTGCAACGAAGGAGTAGAAATTCGAGTGTGTTATCTAGAACTAAAAAGGAATGCCGACATAAAAGTCGTAAGTGACACGTTGCCGTAACTTAGGCTCACTTTCAAGTAACCCTTTCGACTATCAGGGAATATAGTTTGGGACGCCATGTTTTTATGTAAGAAAGAAAATTTAATATTATTTTTGTCGTTTTATGAGCTCATATTAAAGAACTATACTATTTTATAAACAAATTAGTTGAAGCTTACCAAAAATGCTCTTCTTAAGCACCATTTGTTGGAGTTAACTGTCGATTATGAAAACATAACCTCCAAAATCACAACACAAAAATTCCATCAGCTACCCGAAAACGGCTCAATTTTACGGGCGCACCGGTTTTTTGCAATATATATAATGCATGTTATACAAAAAACTTTGCGTCGCACTCGAATTTTGATCCTCTGCTCGTAAATTCTCACACTTTTGGATAACATAGTACATCTTATAACCATAACCAAACAAAAAAACTAAGCGAGTCTGTTTACTGTTGTGTCCACCATATTGTGTAAGAATTCTACCAAAAAGAAACGATTATATTATTTGCAACTACATCGCAACTTTTATGCCATTACGGAAAAAAAACAGCCTCTACGACGTAGTAGATACCTGGCTACGACGTAGTAGTGTAGTTGTTACTACAGTGACTTTAAACACTTGGCCAAGTAGTTATAACCAGAAATTGGTTCCCCACTTAGGGAATTATAACGTCGCTGTATGGTATCCTGAGACGTAGCGGGAGTACGTTACGGTTACTTTTAAGAAATTCTTTCTAGTTGGGGTTTCGTCGTTACAACTTTAAATGTTTGTTGGGAATAATATGCATATGTCTTTGAAAGCAACCAATCAGGTCTTTTTTGCTCAAAGACCCCAAGGGCCTCATGTTTGCATCATGAATGGGCAGTCACCGTGAATATTGGAATATTATGTATATGCGTTTACTACAGCTATTTGCAAGAAGAAATTCAACGAAATTCAATTAATTTTTTGTAAATTTTTTCTAAATTTTTTGCTCCAGATATGATGCTATCAATATATGTTCGCTGTTTTAAAGGCCGCTTGACATGAAGCAATACATTTGCAGTTGAATGCATGATCAGTATCCCTGAATGAGACATATTTGTTTGTTTATACAATAGAATAAAGGCCGCTTGACATGGTGCATGATGTGCTGCAAATATTTGCAAGCAAAAAATTTCGGTCAAATTGTTGCTTGCAAAAAATCTTCCATGCATTGATTCCCCAGAATCTAGGTAAAAATTCCCCAGTTTGCATGCAAGTGCAGTTTGCATGCAAAAAAATGGCACCGGACCGATAAAAATGGATTGCCTGCAACAATCAGCTGGATTTGTACTGCGCATGCACCTGGGCAAAATTTCATGCATTTGCCTGCAAATTTTATTGTCATATATGTATATATATATATATATATATATATATATATATATATATATGTCAAGCGGCCTTAGTAGATGTCATATCAAGCACCCTAATCTTGCATGCAACTCCAAGTCTATTGCTCCATGTCAAGCGGTTTTTAGGATCCGAGATTTAGCAGGCTCCCCTCCCCCTGGGTGCGCTCATGGCATAATGATTTTTAAGTCGAGAACAATTTCGTTTATAATTTTTAATTAATTTGTTTTTTATGAATTAGAGTTATCACAAATTAAGCTGGGCTTAAAAATCGATCAAATTATAAAAACAATAAAATTTGATAAACACGAAAATCGCGTAATCCTTTATCAATTATTCTCACCAATAATTAGTATTAAATTATTTAATAGGGGTTTTTGTCAATAAAACATGCGTCACCCGGAACAGGACAACTGGGCGCCGCCAACCCGGCGCCACCAACTGGGCGCCGGGTTGACTCGGAAATAAATATATTATTTATACAAAAATATCTTTAAAAAATCCTTTACGCTATTTTCTTGAAATTTGGTTTTGTTTAGTAGAGTTAAATCTATTAAGTCGAGTGATAAAATTTGGTAGGTGTAGTGTTCTGGTAACCTGGTAACAATACAATTTACGTTTTATATTTTAAGAATGGCGGATTCAAAATGGCGGATTTATTTATTTTTAAACCGATTTGTCTCATACTTAAACATTTGCAGTGCTTGAGATCACTTAATACAGTTTTATCCTCAAACTTAACTCAAATATGGCCACTGTCCTTGTAAAAAGCTTTCGAAGTTAGTTTCGGTATTTTTGGGTATATTAATTGTGGGATAGCGCCAGTTTTAGAAGCTGCAATTTTTAAAAAAATCTGAAACTAAAATTTATGTTTGCGTCTTTTTGTAAAGTAAAGTACAGTAGTGGGATTCTTTTTTTTTAACAAAAAAAGAAAAAATTATCAAATTTTAAAAATAAAATTTTGTTGGCTTTATCTGGGTTAAAAAAGTTAAAACGACGGATCGAAAATGGCGGATTTTCCTATTTATGCACCGAGATGTATCAAATATAGAACTTGGCAGTGTTTCAAATCGCTGATTATTATTTTTGACTCAATCTCTTAAAAAAGTCAAAATGGCGGATGAAAAATGGCGGATTTCTTTATTTTAAAACCGATTTGTCTTATACTTGAAAGTTTGCAGTGCTTGAAATCACTTGATGCAGTTTTATCCTGCAACTTAAAAAAATTTAAATGGCGGATCCAAAATGGCGGATCTCTTTATTTATGCACCGATATGTATCAAATATAGAAATTGGCGTTGTTTCAAGTTGGTAAGTATGATTTTTGACTTTCACCAAAACGTACCGAACCGAACGATACCGCCTTTCACCAAAACGTACCGAACCGAACGATACCGCCTTTTACCAAAACGTACCGAACCGAACGATACCGCCCTTCACCAAAACGTACCGAACCGAACTATACCGCAAACTTATTAAAAATTCAAACTGGCGGATCCAAAATGGCGGACTTTTTCATTTGTGCACCGATATGTATTAAATTTGAAACCTGGCGGTATTTCGAGTCGCTAATTATGATTTTTGCCTCAAACTCATAAAAAATTCAAAATGCCAAATCCAAAATGACGGATTTTCTTATTTACTAACCGAGTTGTCTCAAGCTTAAAATATTACATTGCTTTTTTTTAAGCTTGAGTCATAAATTGTATTAAACTATAAATTTGAGCCAAAAATCACAATCACCGGTCTTAAACACAGCTAAGTTTTAAATTTGATACATATCGATTCATAAATGGAAAAATCTGCCATTTGCATCCACCATTTTGATTTTTTTAAGAGTTTGAGTCAAAATTCATAATCAGCAACTTAAAACACAGCCATATTTGATACATATCGGTGCATAAATAAGAAAATCCGCCATTTTGGATCTGCCATTTTATTTTTTTTTAAGTTTTAGGTGAAAACTGTATTAAGTGCTCTCGAATACTGCAAACTTTCAAGTTTGAGACAAATCGGTTTAAAATAAAGGAATCCGCCACTTTGGCTCCGCCAGTTTTTCTGGACCATGCATCACCGCAGCATGTCATAATTTCCATAACTCTCCTTTTTTGGCAATGGTGGATATAATACTGATACCACACTCACAAATATGGCAAATAGACGCCTCGGCACACAGTGTATCGGCCAGGGGGTCGAAGGCTGAAATGAACGCCCATAAAAAAATTTGGTCATCATGTCTTTAGTTTACTCTCTTTGTTATTAGCCAGTCGATTTGTCTTTGCCGGCCCTGCTAACCCATGGGGCGTTAGTACTCTCGGGGCGGGGGGCGACGAACCCATCGCGCCCCTCCCACGCTACACCGCTGCATGCGGATCCAGGATTTTCATGGACGGATATTTTAAGGAGGCCTTATTCAATATTCTAAGTGTTTTTGTTTGGTTTTGAGGCTTCTACAGTCAACCATAAATACTTGTTCACCAAAAAATACACCTATTTTTTTATTTTAAGGGAATATGGTGGACCTAAAATCCACCCTTCTACCCCTCCTACTGACTGGTGCGCTTGTTTGCGTAGCCAGTGGACACAGACTGACCGGTACCGTCGTACCCGTGAGCTACAGGATACATTTAAATTTGCCAGAGGCCGCGTTTACGAACGCCAGTGACAGCTATACCGGGGAGGTGTATATTGGTAGGTTTGCCACACCATATAGGGTGTCCCATTAAAAACTTAGGTACAGGTAACCGTCCCATTTTCGATGGGATTAAATGGGAAACTCGGTTATTATTAAAGATATCGACTTTCTGATTGCACCTTACTGTGCTCTTTTTTGGAGCCCTTAAAAATGGTGTAATCAGATTTTTGCTATACCCCGTGGTTTCGCTAATACAGAGAGGTTTTGAAAAAATTGCATTTTTATTAATTCCTTGTATCTCGCTCATTTTGCAAGATATTTTTATTCTGTAAAAACCTTTCAACCCAGCAACTTTTTCAGAGCAAAATAATGACCTCAATTTCTTTAAATAATATTTAGTTTTTGAGATATGGTATTTATCATAAAAAAATTAAATACGGACCTGGATTTTTTTATTACTATTTTGATTGGTTCCATGCTATTATTATTTTGCATGATAAAACTATAATATTTTTTTGATTTAAAGTTAAAAAAACCTTTTAATATTTAAAAAAAAAATAGTCCGAACCTGGAAATTTCCAACGTTATTATAAATTAAAAATTGCAAGACACACAAGTTAAACGATTTTTAGTTTATCTGTTTTTAAATTTACAAAACAAAAGCGTCGAATTGACATTGTCCTTTTACTTGTCATTTAACTAACAATTATTCTAAAATGGCTAGAAATCGACCATATCCAGATTTTGAAAAATGTGATATGTTTGATTGATTTATTCAAGCAACAAAATCCCAATATTTAAACGGCAGAAATATTTTTATGCAAAATGCGTTAACAAAAATTACTCAAAAATGCCAACAATGCCTTACACATAATAGCAATCAGTTTGAACATTTATATCATTAAAGAAAAATTAGTTATTATTTTTTGTAATAGACTTTGATGTAAATAAATCTGTAAATTATCGTAAAACCATTTTAATATGCTAAGTATCAAAACAGTTAAACTAAAAATTGTTTTAACTAACAATTTTTAATTTATATTTATGTTGGAAATATCCAGGTTCGGACTATTTTTTTTTTAATATTAAATATATTTTTAACTTTATTTTTTTTTGTAATTTTTATTATTTTGAGATAATACAGTCGAACCTTTCTAACTCGAACCTCTATAACTCGAACCCCTCTTAACCCGAACCTTTTAAGCAGTCCCTGCACTTTCTACATGCATTTTAACCTATGTCACTCGAGTTTCTATTACTCGAACTCTCCATAACTCGAACTGTTTTGGTTGTCCCTTCAGTTTCGAGTTATAGAAGTTCGACTGTACTCAAAATAGTGATAAAAAAAATCCAGGTCCGTATTTAATTTTTTTATGATAATTACCATATGTCAAAAACTAAACAATATTTAAAAAAATTGACAACGTCATTATTTTCTTCTAAAAAAGTTGCCATAAAACGGTTTATACAGAATAAAAATATCTCGCAAAATAAGCGAGATATTAGGGATTATTAAAAATGCAATTTTTTCAAAACTGTATTAGCAGAACTACGGGGTATAGCAAAAATCTGATTACAGCATTTTTAAGGGCTCAAAAAAAGAGCACGGCAAAATGCAATCAGAAAATCAATTTCTTTAAAAATAACCGAGTTTCCCATTTAATCCTATCGAAAATTGGACACGCTGTACAGCCCAGCATTTATCAAGAACTGCCGAAAATCCAGAAAAACTAATTTGTATAAAATTCATTTAATGTTATAACTTATATATGAACCAGTAGTGGGTTATAGAGGACCGGAATTATTAATAATAACCGTTTTGTGTTTGAAAAATAAAAATTTATAGATTTGAGGCAAGTCATGTTGTCCTTTCTGTAACGTACATTATATATATTTTTATCGGTTTCACAAAGTTCTACGTCTTCCGATACCCAATCTCCACTCGTTTCTGTTTGCCCATAATTCATCATCTAGGCCTCTTATTCTTATTTCACTGTCTATTCCTTCTCTCCAGCTTCTCCTTGGCCGTCCTCGTTTTCTTCGGCCAGTTGATTTCCATTGTAGTATTTGTTTAGGTAGTCTTTCATCATTCATTCTTTGTACATGTCCGTACCACACCAATTGTTTTGTTCTTATATCATCCACTAAAGTACGTTCACCCACTGTCATAATTTCTCTTATTTTTTGATTTGTAACTCTTTCTCTTTTTGATTTCCTTGCTGCTCTTCTCCAATAGTCCATCTCCGTAGCGGAAAGCATTTTTTCTCTTCTATCGTTGATTGGCCATACTTCTGAGCCGTATGTAATAATACTTTTTACAATGGTGTTATAAGCTTTTTGTTATGTTTTGATATACTTTGGTCCCAAATTATTCCATTTAATAAAGTTATTGCTTTTCTTCCTTGTACGTTTCGATCTTTTATAGCTTCGTCTAGTGTTCCGTCAGCTGTAATTTTTAGACCTAAGTATTTATACTCATCACAGGACTGAATTCGCTGCTCGGTATTTAAGATTAGATCCTGTTTCATTTCACCGATACACATATACTCTGTGTTATTGAGATTAACCTCTAGTCCCCACTTATTGTACTCTTCTATTAGTTTTCGTGTCATATCCACTACTATCTGATCATCGGGGAAACATAAAGTATACAAGGTGGTTTCGTCCAACGGAATTCCCATGTTTTGGCATTTTCTCTTCCATACTTTGAGGACTTGTTCCAAGTATATCTTGAAGAGCGTAGGCGAGATACAGCAGCCTTGTTTAAGACCTTTATTTACTTGAAAGCCTTTGGTTAGTTTTGCTTTTATTTTAACTTTTTCCTTACTATTGCGGTATAACTCTTTGATGGCCTTAATTAGTTGTACGCCTATGTTTGTGTTTTCCAAGGCTTGTAACGTACATTATCTTACGTATAACTTGATTATAGTAATCAACATTATCCCAAACAAAATCGTTGAGATCTTGATCAAAACTGAAAAAAAAGTGGAGTTCTAAATTTGGCTTGGCCGGAAATACTAAAATGTAAAAAATTGTCCGAGATTTGTCCAGTTCCGTAACGTTATTTTCGAAATTGTCCTATGTTACAGATGACATTGAATTTTTTCCTTGGAATTTAGTTGGAATTTTTTTTGTTTTAAGAAGAATCAGTGGCGCACCATTTTTTTTTAAATATATTAAATCGAAGCTCCACACAGACGCCACTGCCAAAATTTGTAAAAAATATTTTACACCAAAAAATGCTTTTTGATGCACAAGAGAAGTGTACCAAATTTCATAAAAATATCTATCTATATCTCGGAAACAAAGCTTTTCCGGTTCCATTTTAGTTATGAAATAAGCCAAAGAATCGCCTACTTTCGGATGTACCAGTGGCGTATAAACGGGGGGGCTGGGGGCCCGGCCCCCCCCCCCAAAAACTGTCTCGGGCCCACCCCGAAATTTTTTTCTATATACGCCACTGGGATGTACCATTAATTTAGGAACACCCCGTATATATGTATAATTTGGATAAGGCTGTATACTTTGAAGTCGATTTGTTTAGCACCTGTTTTGCACTTGATTTGTTTAGGATGCAGAGCGACCATTGCCACAAACACCATCACACTCCACGCCGCCCACGATTTCATCAAAATCAACCTAGTAAGCATTGGTGCCACCAACGTCACCAGCTACACCTTAAACAATACCAGCGACATTTTGACCATCAACTGGCCTACTGGAATCATCGCTGATGGTACTTTTACCATTTACATCCAGTTTGACAGCAAACTTAGTACTAGCGACATGTACGGCTTCTACAAAAGCAGCTATGTAGCGAATGGTGTGACCAAGTACTTGGCTACTACGCAGTTTCAAGCTGTTTATGCTAGAAGGTTGGTATAAGTATGTGACAGGATGAACGTACTCCTTCTCTTTTTCTTTCCCATGTAAATTCTAAGTTAATCTGTTAATACACCAAACCAAAACACCGATGCAATCAACTACACCACAAACTCTGCCATTGATATTTTGACCACCAACCGGCCTAATGGAATAAACGCTAGTGGTACTTTTACCATTTACCACCAGTTCGAGAGTAGAGGGAATACCCTCGACACGTACGGCTTCTACAAAAGTAGCTATGCCGTCATGGGGTGACCAAGTACATAGCTACTACGCAGTTTCAAGCCGTTTATGCTAGAACGTTGGTATTAGTGTATACGACAGGAATAACGTAAACGCTGCTCCGCCCTTCTCTTGCTATGTAAATTCTAAGCTAACCTCATAATACATTAAACCAAAACACCGATGAAATCAACTACACCACAAACTCTGCCACTGATATTTTGACCATCCACCGGACTAATGGAATAAACGCTGGTGGTGCTTTTACCATTTACGTCCAGTTCGAGAGCAGACTGAATACAATCTACATGTATGGCTTCTACAAAAGTAGCTATGCAGTTATGAGCTGAACAATTACATAGCTACTACGCAGTTTCGAGCCGTTTATGCTAGAACGGTGGTATTATTGTATGACAGGAATAACTTAAACGCTGCTTCTTCCATTTCTTGTTATGTAAATTCTAAACTAACCTCAGAATATATCAAACCAAAACACCGATGAAATCAACTACACCACAAACTCTGCCACTGATATTTTGACCAACCGCCGGACTAATGGAATAAACGCTGGTGGTACTTTTAGCATTTACGTCCAGTTCGAGAGTAGACTGAATACAATCTACATGTATGGCTTCTACAAAAGTAGCTATGTCGTTATGAGCTGAACAATTACATAGCTACTAGGCAGTTTCAAGCCGTTTATGATAGAACGGTGGTATTAGTGTATAACAGGAATAACGTAAGCGCCGCTTCTCCTTTTTGTTGCTATGTAAATTCTAAGCTAACCTCATAATCCATCAAACCAAAACTCCGATGCAATCAACTACACCACAAACTCTGCCACTGATATTTTGATCATCCACCGGCCTGATGGAATAAACGCTGGTGATACTTTTACCATTTACGTCTAGTTTGAGAGTAGAGGAAATACCATCGACATGTATGGCTTCTAGAAAAGTAGCTATGCCGTTATGAGATGATCAAGTACATAGCTACAATGAACTAAGTATAAACTAAACTCTAGCCCGACATTTTGACCATTAACTAGCCTAATAGAGTCAATGCTGGTAGTACTTTTACCATTTGCGTCTAGTTTGAGAGTAGACTGAATATCATCGACATGTATGGCTTCTACAAAAGTAGCTATGCCGTTATGGGGTGACCAAGTACATACCTCCTACGCAGTTTCAAGCCGTTTATGCTGGAATGTTGGTATTAGTGTATGACAGGAATAACGTAAACGCTGCTTCTTCCTTTTCTTACTATGTAAATTCTAAGCACCTCATAATCCATCAAATCAAAACACCGATGCAATCAACTACACCACAGACTCTGCCACTGATATTTTGACCATCCACTGGTCTAATGAAATAAACGCTAGTGGTACTTTTACCATTTATTTCCAGTTCGAGAGTAGACTGAATATCATCGACATGTATGGGTTCTAGGTTCTACAAAAGTAGCTATGAAACTAATGATGTAACTTAGTATTTGGCCAATACGCAATTTCAAGCTCTTTATGCTTGAAGGTTGGTATTAATGCTCCAGATCAAATATGATACCTAGTTTTTAACCCTAAAGCGGAATATTTAATTTTTTAGAGCATTTCCGTGTTTTGACGAACCTCAATACAAAGCCACTTTTGAAGTTACGATTACCCATCCAGCAAATTTGAACGCACTCTCCAACCAGCTTGGGTCAGTTCAAGATGAGACAGAAGTTGTGGAGGGGTAAGTACTAGTAAGTTCGCTTGTAAGGAGCCACAATTGGGTTGACGTGTAAAAGCTGGTAATGGTTGACTCACATCTGAATTATGCATAATTATTATATTCCGTATAAGTTAGAAAAAGAAAAAAACATAGTTTAAGTAGAGTAAAAAAGAAAGCTTGACACTTTTTTAGAAAAGAGGAGGCACTAAATACATTGCGTCAGATGAGCTGTATGTACAATGTATTTAGTGCCTCCTCCTTTTATCAAAATTTCTCACAATCCGAATAAAAAAAAGTTTTGCGAAGTCTCTCCAAGTTTTAAGAAGTCATATATCGCCACCAGATATAGAAAATTTGTGCTCGAAGATCTCAACCTAGGTAAAAATTAGGAATATAAAAAGCTTATTTTATGAAACAAACTAAAAAAATAACAACGACAAATATGAACGGGCGACGGATAAAAGGTCGAAAGTACAAAAGATTGAAAACATAAGGTCCAAAAACAACTACCCTGACTTCTTTCCCGGGATTCTAAAGGGTGTGAATCCGAAACGAACCTTTTGTACATTCGATCGTTTGTACTTCCGACTTATTATCCGCCGCCCAGTACGAACATGGTTTTATTGTTCCGAAAATTATCTTTTATGACAAATGACGTTTTCTAAAAAAATTAAATTGATTGATTGATTGATGAAATTAGTTTTAAAAAAGGTGACTAAAAAATTTAATTAATTTAAATTTAATATGACTTGTAGGTATTTGATAAAGCTTTTTTTTAATCTTCAAAATATTTAAAGGATTAATTAGGACAAATTTAAATAGTTTATTAGGAAATAATCGATTTTCATGGAAGTGACAATATCCATGAAATCTTCATCCTACCTACTTAGAAAAATTCAATAAATGTAGAAACTTGACATAAACAATGGAATTATTAATAACCGGACATTATCAAAAACGTCACTCTTCAAAACAAGACAAGAGCAAAATCGAAGTTCTGTATAAAGTCTTTTATCAAAACCGGAAAAAATCAAAAAGAACAAAATCATAAAAAGTGGTCGGGACTAGCTTGTAACGTTCAATTAAAGAAGAGCGGTTATGATATTGCCATGCAATTGTAGCGTCCTTCCCTGCATCCTTAAAAAAGGCCAGTTGTTGGACCCTAGGATTCATCTGCAATTAATTGACCAAGAGGTTCGGTTCGGTTCGTTGCAGTTCGGTTAGCACCTATGTCGACCTCTTAAAAGAAGGACAGGGGAGCTAATTAAATAAAAAAACTGACAATTTACTTTTTTATGTAATTTTGGGTCCAAAAACATTACAATATTAAATACCGGGCAGCGAATTCAGTCCTGTGATGAGTATAATTACTTAGGTCTAACAATTACAGCTGACGGAACACTAGACAAAGCTATAAAAGATCGAAACGTACAAGGAAGAAAAGCAATAACTTTATTAAATGGAATAATTTGGGACCATAGTATATCAAAACATAACAAAAAGCTTATATATAACACCATTGTAAAAAGTATTATTACATACGGCTCAGAAGTATGGCCAATCAAGCATAGAACAGAAAAAATGCTTTCCGCTACGGATATGGACTATTGGAGAAGAGCAGCAGGGAAATCAAAAAGAGAAAGAGTTATAAATCAAAGAATAAGATAAATTATGACAGTGGGTGAACGTACTTTAGTGGATGATATAAGAAGAAAACAACTGGTGTGGTACGGACATGCACAAAAAATGAATGAACCAACTGGCCGAAGAAAACCAGGACGGCCAAGGAGAAGCTGGAAAGAAGGAATAGACAGACAGACTAGATGATGAATTATGGGCAAACAGAAACGCGTGGAGATTGGGTATCGGAAGACGTAGAACGTTGTGAAACCGATAAATATATATATATATATATATATATATATATATATATATGGGTCCAAAAACAACAATATTATTTGTTCCCGATTTAAATTTGCCGCCAATGAAAAGAAAGGAGAGAGTTGCTCATGCTAGGCCAGGACAGGTATTCTCGTAATGAAAAACGCATAGCGTTTTTAAGAGGCTCACCGTTTTATAACGTCAAATTCGCTAAGCACCTGACCAAAAGTGCAAAAATGGTATTCACGTACGACTGCACTGAGCATTTATTTAAAACGTTTACCGTGTTTAAAAACACCTACCAATTGGCATCTGTTTCTGGAAATCGCTTGGCGTTTTTAAAAAATTCAAACCTATTAAAAAGTATTATGCACACAGTTTTTAATTTTTTTGCCCAATTGTGTATTTATAGTGGTTAAAGGAGGCCTTTATCCTATACTTTAAGTACAATAAGGTACCAAAATAGCTATTATTCTTCAAGGTAGAAATGAAGGATTTTAAGGAGTTTGTAAATAAATATTTACTGTATTTCTCTCCCTTCTGGAATCTATTTAAGTGGTACAGATAAATAAATAATCAAAAATTATTTATGGGCAAGTTTTCTACACATCTATGTGTAAAGGTACCCTGTAGAGTAGGTACCCGAGCATTTGAGCCTTATAAACAATTTAAACTTTAATAATTATTGAAGAATTTTAACTAAATTTTCTTCTAAACCTTTGAAATATGATGAAAATTTATGGTTTACGTCTATATATATAACTTTTATTATTATACCCTAGGAGTGTAGGGGTTATTACAACCATGTTAAGACACCACTAGCCCAACATTTCTCATTAAAACCATTTCTAACCATCACCTTCTCTAGATTTTCGATGTTTTTATCGATAAATGCCAAAAATAACTAACTGGGGTGAAAAAAATCTCTAATGTATGCCACAAATGTCAAAAAACATTAACAAAAGCGAGAATTTGACGGATGCTTAGCAAGTTCTATCCCAAGGGCGCGTTTACCAACGTGAATACCAAATTCGATCGGTCAGCGCAAATGCCATGCGAGAAGGGTGCTGTGCGTTTCGCCTTTTATTATATAACTACATTGGTTTCGCTTAGCGTTTTCAAAACGTAACGTTTTTAAGCCAATTTATGAGAATACCAGTCCTAGGCCCCTTTATGATTTTGTGCTTTTTGATTTTGTCCGGTTATGATAAAAGACTTTATAGTAAATTTCGACTTTGCTCTTCTCTTGTTTCGATGAATGACGTTTTTGTATAATCTCCGATTATTAAGAATTCCGTTTTTGCCATTGGACTGTTATTCCATTTTCATTATATCTTGGACGATTTTGCTTTTGTCATTTATAACATTCTAGTAGAAATAAATGGATCCATGACGGATCTGACACCTTCCTAGCTAGCCTATTATCACACATCAAGTGAAGCCATGATAATATATTAGCCTTGAAAACAGTTTTTTGTAAATATCTCAGAAACTAAAGCTGCTACGAAGTTTTTGGTTATAACATGAATTATTGAGCAAAATATAGTCTACTAGTCATTAGTAGTAATGGATTTTGACCAAAATATAATCAGCTCGTAAGAGTGTCGAACCCTAGTTTACCTGAAAATTTTATTCAACGGTTTAGGCGTTATCGTGTTACGGACAGAAATAATATACACACACACAGACACACACACAGACAAACATCACGACGATATTGCTAGGATGGGTCAAAATACATCCAAATAACACATTTTTGGCGTTATCCCAAAAAAATTTATTCGTCGAAAACAATACCTTCTCTACCCATTGCTGTGAGGGCTAGGAAGGTAAAAAATAAAGGTATGAATTACGAGTACGTAGGAACTGTTCTGTGTACAACTTTTAAAAATCTAATGAAAGAAATACATACGAGGGTGGATCAAATATAAACAAGACTTTTAAACTTACTAACGGAAAAGTCATTCAAGATGAACGTGGCCGTTATAATTTTGGAGTAGGAATATTCAGCAGCATTAGCGAGAAGAAGGTACACAGCAGTGTTGCGCAAATTAAATTTCTTACACGCGAAAACGTTAAACCTGCTAAAATTCGATGCAGATTGCGAGCACAGTTCGGAAATAAGACGCTTTCGTGGGTACCTGTAAAAACTTGGTGACAAGAAATTAACGACGGCCGTGAGCGTGTCAACAACGTGAGTCACCGTACCATCATTTCTGCAGGCAAAGTTTTAGCGACCGTTTTCTGGGACTGGAGACGAGTTTTTTTGGTCGATTTTTTGCACGAGCGAATAAAGATAAACACGGCTTACTAGTGTAACTTACTCAACCAGGTAAAGCTTGATTATCGCCAAGACGTGTTGCTCCTGCATGACAACGCTAGACCTGATATGGCCGCTTTAACACAGGCCAAAATCAATTAAATGCACTGGATTGTACTGGAATACCCTCTACACAGTCCAGATTTGTCACCTTGCTATTTTCATATGTTTGGCCCACTCAAAGATTCACTGGGAGGTGAGCAATTTCAGACCAATGAAGAGGTGGAGGCATTCGTGCGCAACTGGTTAGATACTCGCTCAGCTTCCTTTTATGAAAACGAAAAAACTGTTAAACCGTTGGGAAAAGTGTATTAACAGCAGCGGCGTAGCGTGGGGGGGGGGCGCGGGGGGTTCGTCGCCCCCCCCGCCCCGAGGGTAGTGGCGCCCCATAGGTGGGAGAGGCGCCCTTGTGACTTATCGGCCGCCCCCGGACATGTGATGACCTTTTTTTGTTTTTTTGTTTTTTTTTTTTTGGAGACGGCGCGGTTCTTTTTTTTTGGTCGCAAGATTTGTGAGAGGCGCCTTTTTGTTTTTTTTTGCCGTAAGATTTTTCATCAGTTTTCAGAGGCGCCCTTTTTAGCTGTCGCCCCCCCCGCCCTTTCGGGCACGCTACGCCGCTGATTAACAGAGAAGGGGGATGTATAGAAAAGTAGACAAAATATCTGTTTTGTGTCATGTTTCTAAATAACTAGGTTATAATTAAAGGTTTGTTTATATTTGATCCACCCTCGTACTTAAAATCTAAAAGTAAATAAAAATAGAGACAAAAAGTTTGGACAAAAACAACAAACATAAAAAATATATTCTGAATACTAAAATAATCGAAGGAATCAAAGTAATCAAAGTAACGAAAAAAATCATTTAATTTTCGGATCGGTATGCGTTACTCCGTTATTTGTCGAGTAACGAGTACTCGAATAACGAATAGTTACTTTTTTAATACTTCTAGCCATTGCTACGCGGATTAGGAAGGTAAAAATTTAATTACGAGCATTGGTTACAGAAATACAGACAAATAAACAGCGCAACAAAGTATTTTCTAACAAGAGTAAAATTTCTTTTTGTTTTGGTATGATCACGATATTATTAATTTTTAGTCAAATCACAGTCAAGTTCAACCCAACCACTATTATGTCATCATACCTACTAGCCTTCGTGGTGTCCGACTTTACTTGCACCCCAGGTGAAAATATTGAGCAAATCGATGCCACAACCGGCTTGATTCCATACCACGTCTGTTCCAGAAGCGAAACCACGGATATCAGAACATATGCTGTTGAAATTGGTAGGTTTTAATAGAAAAAATCACCTACTTTCATAATTTTTTGAAAATAGGTGGTGCTGAAGGTTATTTAAAGCTACCCTAGATCAATCAATTGGTAATAGATAGATCACATAATTTTAATTTGCCTCCAATTTTAGTAGGAAGGTCGGGTAAATTAGTTTTACAGAATAATAGTTCCGGGCCTAAGACGGAACTTTAGGGGCTTCTCTACATTTTCGCGTACCGTGACGAAATTTGGCACATAGGTAGTAGACACCTAGACATGTCATTGTAGAAGTGGTGCTCCGGTTAAACTTAGTGCAGGGCCAAGATACAGGGGTGTACTTGAGGTGGGACAGCAAAAATTGATAAATTAAATATAAAACTAGTTTCGCGTACAATTTTTGTTTCTTTAACTTTATAGCTATGTCACTTATAAATTCAAAAAAATCTATAAAAATTAAAGGTTGGAAATAACGTTTTTTTTGAGGGAGAGAGGGAGCAAAAGATAGGAGGATAAATTGTTAAAATCTTATTTCGTCTAAAGTGGTCGTGTGGGGTATCGATTTCTAGGTAATTTAGTATTCTAAACCAAAATAAATATCAATTGAGTTAATACGTCAAGCTGTTTACATGATATGTCAAAAACTGACACCTTAATCTGCCGGGGATTATTAAAAAGCCTAACTTAATAAAATTTGATAACTTAGTGTAGTGTAGTAAAAGTAAGATTCGATTCAAATTTCTAGAATTTTTAGTTTTTAACATAATCTGCCAATTCTTGGGTACCAAAGCATATACTTTTAATAAAATTACATAATTGCATCCTATTTGAGATTGGTTGCCAGAAGTGATAATTAAATAGATATTTGAAAAATAATAATAATGCATAATATGTAAAAAATATTTTTTAATCAATTAAAATTACTGTATATCATTAATAACTTTTTACATAGGAAGAAAAAGTCCTAAGACAGCTTTTATTAATACATATATAATTGTTTTATGAATTACTGGTACTGTATACTATGTGTATCTTCTAAAAATTATTTTTTTACTATAACTCACCTACGCGTCCTTTAATTTTTTTTTGGTTCCACCAATTTAGTTAGCGGAAAAATATTAAAATTGTGCCTAATTAACCGACCGTGTAGTTTTAATCAGAACATATATGTTTAAAGTCTCTGACAGCTACATAGGTGATTAACTTTCTACTGTATTTTTTCCAACTTGATGCTGGGAATAACGTTTTACGTATTTAAAAAAAAGTTATATTGACAAAAGAACACCCTGTATTTTGTTACAATTACAAATCTAAGTAAAACATGTACACCGTGTAAAAAAGGCGTTCCTCTAGTTATAAGAAGTAGTAAAATTAAGAAGGTATCTTAAACTGCATAACCGGTATAACCAAAGTTTGAGACTACTACTTTTTACATGATTTTTTTAAATATTACCTTGTATCTTTCAGCATTTTTGTGTCATAGCCTGTAATAAGCCGACAAATTGTGCCAGGTTTTCTTGCAAAATCCTTATTAACGCAGTAGCTACAATAAATAATGTAAAAAAAACAGTAAAAATTACAGCAAAGTTGTTGTGGCCCAGTATATTCGTTCAGAAAATGGTAATGATGTTATTACAGAAAGTGAATATAATTTTTTTATTACTTAAAATAAAAATGTATATGTCCTTATAATCGGTGGCAAGTTTCATTGCTCTAGCTTTAAATTTTAATTTTATACAGAATTTTAATGAGATAGATGCAATTAACAATAAATCACCCTGTATCCTTGCTCTGCACTAGGATCGGGATGAGCACCACATCTTAAAATAATACTATAGTGTTGTACTCTATTCGTTTTTAAAGATCTGATTTAAGAAGTAGACATTTGTAGGTCCCAAGCTCTTGCGAAGTTTGAATCGATTCACTGACTACAGCTACAGTACCATGGGTATGGAGAAAATGGATCAAATTGCCATCCCAGATTTTGCTGCAGGAGCAATGGAAAATTGGGGACTAGTTACATATAGGTTCGTTCTAAAAGTACTATTAATATACCATTAGAATAATATACTTACTAACCTACTAGTTTGCAGGGCCGTACCCAGGATAAAATTTCAGTGGCAGATTAAAAAATTTCAATAAAAGTGACGTCGCACAAATTATATGGCATCTAATGTAAGGAACCTAACATCTTTTAAGCAAAAATCAACTTCTTTATCCAATTTAACGTTTTTTAAATTTAATTGTTTCATGTTTTTCTTTTTTAAATCAATTTTTCGTCATAATAGATGAGCCAAGGACGAATTTTCGACGGTGAAACGTATTTTAATCTTTTTGTTTTTTCTGGTTTAAGATACTGAAGATCGCTTAATAGGCCGAAACCGGAATAAAGCAGGTCTTTAAACGCAGTATGTAGTGGAATGTTTTATTAATAAGTGGTCAACTGTACTGAAACGTTTTCTGAAGCCAGCTTGTTATTTTAATTGATATCCATCCATATCAAATTTCGTTGTTAGTCTATCTGTTAATATTTTCGTAAAAAGCTTATAAACTACATTAAGTAGTGTTATAGGTCGATTGTTTTTTAGTTTTGCTCTATCGCTTTTCTTGTGTAGAATAATAGTTATGGATCCTTTCCAGTTTTTTGGGATTATTTTTTCTTTTAGTATTTTAGCAAGCAGAATATGGAGGGTATTAACTACAGCTTTACCACCGTACTTTAGCATTCTTGCCGTTACTCTGTATTTTTCAGGTGATTTGTTATTTTTCAGTTTTCTTTAATGATCTATTTATCTCCTCTTTGCTTATTTCGGTTTGTAGTTCTGAGTTTATGTTCTTTATTTTTGTTTGGAGTCTCTTTATGGTTTCTTGTGATGGTTTCCATTTTGTTTGGTATAATTCTGTATAGAATAGCTGTGTAATATTTATAATATCCTCTTTAGCGTTAGTTTCTATACCGTTCATATCCTTTATTATAAATATTTCATATGTACCTAAAGTCGGACTTAGACATATTTCTGTAATTTTTTATATTTCTCTCAACTTTTATTTCTTGGCTATTTGATTTATATTCTTGTTAGCATTTTTTCGGTGTTCTTTTCCTTTTTTTTCCAGGTTCTGCCTTGTATTGATAATAAAACCAATTTTTTTTTAGGGAAGCTCTATTGCTCTATGATAATAATGAATCTACCAATGCAAACCGTCAGAGCATTGCAACAGTTATTTCACACGAATTCGCTCATATGTGGTTCGGTAATTTGGTTACCAACAACTGGTGGTCCGAGTTGTTCTTGAACGAAGGATTTGCTACTTATTTCGAGTATTTTGCCACTCATGACGTAAGTACACAAAATAGTTATTTAAACAACAGGGTTTAAAAACGATTATTTACACACGATCGATACAGTTTGGGAGTCAAGGGAGTGTGCAAAGAGGTTTTCAAACCAGTTTTTTACGATACTTTTTATACGATTACAAATAAACAGAGACCAGAACGATCAAATTTCATATTAACTCCTTTTTATTAATAAAATGTATTATATTCTATTTACGCATTAACAAAGGAAAGTAATTAATACTAAATATTTATGGTAACATTCGAACATTCCTTCAAGCTTCCGCCGGGAAAAGCAGTTTTATTTTTCACCTTGTTTTCGGTAGTAGACAATATTTTTGGTGTCCTGTTTTCAGTGGAGTTTTTCAGCATGCAGTCGTGGCTTTCTTGTTCTGTTCCAAATGGACAATGCTTATTCTGGTTCTTTGACCACATATGAGCAGAAGACACTGAAGACTATTTTTGTCGAGACTTCCATTTTATTTCTCAAAGAGTCATCAACATAGCCTTCGGCAACTGAACTGGACTTCCATCCACCATGGCGTTTAAGGGCAAGCAGATCTGAGACAGAATTGACTGAAATTGTGGCCGATTAACGCCGAAAACAAGGTCTTGTGAAACTTTCTGGATTCTCTAGCAACAAAAATTTGGCGATTTGTCTAGCTTTGTCTTAAACATTTTCCGTTTTGATAGTTCAAAAAAAACCTGCCTGTCTTCAGATCGGGAGGACGAAGGGCACAGTACTTCTTCAAGATAGTGTAAAGGCTTCCTGTAACTGTAAAAGATCTTGGTACCGTTGTTTTTGTATTCTCCAGTTTAATCAGCATAGCACTGCGGAAATCTTTCGTGTCATCTAATTTGAGATAACATAATTCCTTTCTTCGACATGCCCCAGACAGTCCAACTGCAACCACCGCTTTGATAAGTAAATTTCTTTGATTTGTGACTTTTTTGGGGCGTAGTTTTCGGATTTTCGTTTGCGCTTGCAACTTCTTATAACTTCCAAGATCTATGGTGTGATTGGCACTTAACGTTGACTTGAGCATCGAAAAAACCGTCCACAACGTTGAATATTTATAAATCAAACAAGTTTCGTGGCTAATCGGGCAAAAAGGAGTTTTTGTTTCTCTCATATTTTTCCATGGGTATCAATCAAATCAAATCAAATCAAATCAAGCTTTATTGTCTTATATAAATTATAAAACTTTGTAGACAAAGCAAATACATAACTAATAATAATAATAGAAAAAATCATTTAAAAAATATAAAATATATAAATCCATCCAATAAGTGGTTTAATTATGTTGTTATATATATATATATATATATATATATATATATATATATATATATATATTTAATTTACTTGTTTTTTTTATAATAATTGAGAATTTTAAGTTTAAAATTATTCCTTAATTGTAACTCTGATCAAGAAATTCGTTAATTGAATAAAAAGCTTTAGTGATAAGAAAATCCTTGCACTTATTTCTAAATATGTTATAGTTATTATTAAGTTTTATATTGTTTGGCAAATTATTATACAATTTTATACCGTTATAAATTATGGATTTTTTAAATAAAAATGAATGTGGTATAGGTAATGTAAGATTATTAACTTGTCTCGTTGAATAAATATTTTGGTTTATTTCAAAGTAATTTAGATGTTTATTTATCAGACAAATTGTTTCAAGAATATATAAACAAGGAAGAGTCAAAATATTATTTTTGATAAACAAGTCTTTGCAGTGATATCTAGAATTTACATTGCATAAATACCTAATTGCTCTTTTTTGAAGAATAAACACTGATCTAAATAAATACATTGAACATGTACCCCAGAAAGGAATGCCATATCGTAAGTTTGATTCAATTAAAGAAAAGTATACATTTCTGCCTATTGATTTACCTAATTCATTTGTAATAATTTTTACACAATAACAACCCGAACTTAATTTTTTATTTAAATTATGAATATGGTTTTGAAATTTTAAATTTTCGTCTATGTTAAGTCCTAAAAATTTAATATTATCTGTAGTATTAATTTTATTATTATTTATATTTATAATTTGTTGAGATATTTCTTTAAAACCAATTACATATGTTTTTGAAAAATTAAGGGATAGTTGGTTTGATTCAAACCAAGTTTTTATACAAATAATATCATTTTTTTATATTATTCCAGAGAACATCTATATTTTTATTTTTCCAAAGAATAGTAGTATCATCTGCAAATATTGTAAAATAACCAGAAATTTTAATATTTAGTAAATCATTAATGTAAATTTAAAAAAGTATTGGTCCTAGTACTGAACCTTGAGGAACACCACATTGAATATTATTTTTATTTGAATTTAAATTTTTTATTGACACAAATTGAAGGCGATTAGATAAGTATGATTTAAACCAACTTAAAGCGTTGTTTCTTATTCCATAAATAAATAATTTTTTAAGAAGAATTTCATGATTAACACAATCAAAAGCTTTAGATGGCGCTTCTTGCGATAGTTTTCTCACTATTTACATTTGATTAGAGACAAAACCGTCTAATTAACTTCGCAAGATTTGTCACATTGACCAGCAGTGTTCTGAGGAGTCCCATAAGGACGAAACAGTTAACTGTCAACACTTATTAGGTGTCCATTAGATCTTGGACCCCCGTGAGGCGAAGCTTTCAGGCTACCCACGGAAAAATATGAGAGAAACAAAACTCCTTTTTGCCCGATTAGCCACGAAACTTGTTTGATTTTTAAATTCACGGGTACGAAATTCCACGGTTGAATATTTATATTTCTCACACGAGTTCATCAAAATATACCATTAGTGCGTTTTCTGAGAATGTTTGGACATTTTTGGCTACTCTCCATTCCATGAATGGGCTATACTCAGAATCATACCACCTTTTGGAATTTATGGGTAGCACTCCCGAACATATTTCGCTTGCTTTCTGTAAAATTTCATCAGAGCACCTCACTTTTACACCAAAACTTCAATTTTTTTGAAGTATTTAATCAACAAAACAAAGGAGCAGTGACGGTTGCTATGGAACTCAGCTAACTTATATTATTGGGTGACAACAAAAATCACAATGACAAGAGACCCGTGTGCAAAAAATGATGTAAGCATGCGCAAACATGACATAAGCGTGTGCAAAACGTTTTGCATACGGCGCGCGTAAAATGCTGTTTTCAGATCGTGTTATCCATGCCCAAAACCCCCTTTTTCAAGACAGTCGTATAAAAGAACCTTTAAGCTATTTATATGTATCTTCATTAACAAGCAAAATATAAACATTTACAAAATAATTCAGTGACATCCTGTCTCTTCTCTTCACCTTAATCTTTTTGACTTCCTTTTCCATTCATTGCATTTAATGTCCTACCAATTTGACTTCTAAATGTATTGCCGTCTTGGAAGCTTAACAAATTTTTCTTTTATTTCACTTGATATCCAACCTCTCGGTCTTTTATAGGTACTGCCTACCTGGGAGCTTGACAAATACTACATTTTGCAAGTGGTTCAAAGAGCTCTAGAAGCAGACTCATTGAATACCTCCCATGCACTCCAACATAACGTCAACACCGCGGCCGAGGTGATGGGCAGATTCGGAACTATCTCTTATCAAAAAGGTAAGTCTTGGTTATAAATGTTTTAAAAGAAGGTCTACCACTGGACACAGGGACATTTCGCAGATAGTGGAACATTCGGTTCACTTGTCAGCCCTGAAGGTCAAGCGACCATTCAGAGGCTTAAAAATGATTCAGCCAAGTAGTTAGGACTAGAAGGAGAACAGACTGACATTGAGGACGGGAGCTATGATCTGCTATACAGAGTATCCTATATTTACTGGAGAGAATGCAAAAGATGCATTCACGAAGGTACTCCGCAAGAAGTCAGACAACATTCTTCCAGTTGAGAAGGAGATCAAGCGACAAGACGGCCATGCTGCATTTGGTATGGTACCGTGGTTCCTAAATCAGCGCTTGTTCAGAAATGCTTTGATTCAATTCAATTCAATATTTATTGTTTATAATGTAAATTTACATATAACAAAAAGTGCGTATCTTACATACATAATATACCCTACAAATGAGAAAACTATTATATTTAAAAAATGAAAAAAATAAATTATAAGGCAACAATGTGTCAAAAAATCAAACAAAAAAAAACAAGCAATAATCCTTTACAAAAAAGAGACCCAAACGAAGGCACTGCGAGCAATCATTCCTCCATAACCATCTAGTGCGCTATAGTTTTTATGGTGGTTAAATTATCACTAGACAGCAGGTCTATTAGATGGTTAGGATATGTTAAACAATGCCTAAGCTCGCATGGCCTGGAATGATCGTATATGGGACATTCAACAAGGATGTGGTATAACGTTTCGGAAGTTTGCATGTTGCACAGCCAACACTGTTCCAGTTGACATATTGTATAATAGTAGAGTTAAAAGCCGCTTCTATCGTGTCACCCCGTGTGCACTTCATTACTAAAATGTAAGACACAATTTAAATCATTTCTTACACCCTAAGAATGAAAAATCGACTGGTCGTCCAAAAATAGTCGTGTGCAGGGGGTGGTGGGGGTAGTTTTTCAAAAAATTTGGAAAAATTTTTTTTGCATTTTTTGAATCTATAAAGTGTGCTTATGACTCCACCAAAAGCATATAGTAATATTACTATCAGAAACATTTATTTTTCAATGTTGAAAATATCGTTCCCAATGCTTTTATATGGAGTTCCCTATTAAACAATTGCTTGCCCTGAAAACGCGTATTTATAATAATTTATAACTTGTTATAACTCGAGAACCCTTTGCTTAATCAAAAAAAACACCTTGTGTAAACTTTGTGTACCAAAGATCAGGGATTACAATGATTTTTGAAAAATGTCAATCAGACGCATAGTTTTTTTTAAAGTAGCAAAGAGTGATGCCATGTCGCGACGAACGCGGCAGACACTGACATGAGACGAAGGGTCAGATATTTTACAAATGCACGGCCGGCCAGGCGAAACGTGCCTCTATGTCTTGAGACAAGTCGAGACACACATAAGTTCGTTTTTCGTTTAACTCTCGCGGTTACAGATGTTTAAGTTACTTACTTGGTTTTTTGCTTGTGAATTGCGTTATGTATAAATGTTGTGCTTGTGTGATTTGGCCGTGAAGGGGAAAAAACGGTTCTGGAAGCCTTTTACGCGCTTTTAAACTCTACTATAAGTAATGCCATTAAATCTAAAGAATAAACGTCTTTTTGAGTACTTCAAGGACTGCCCGAGATTACGGACGGCAGCGTCAAGCTTCTGTGGCTTCCAGGCCCTATGAAGATCCCTAGCAACAAAAAGGCCGGCAAACTTGTGGTAACAAAGTTTCATTAGCCCTAAATCCTATCTAGGGCTGAGCAGAGCTTTATGAATCGTGGAACACTTTGTATCAGCAGCTTTAGCTTTAGCTTAAACAAAATTAATTGTTTGCTGAACAGGAACAAAAAAAAAGTTAATTTCCTGCTTGAACTGCTCTAATGATACTGTGCACTCCATGGACAAAAACAAAACACTTATCTCCAGTGTGGAGATAAAGAGGAAATGTTGTCGGCGGATTTTTCACTTGTTGTGAGAGAGTGAGAAGAGAAATATAAAAAAAAATCGTATTTTTTGGGCGGCAAATATCCCATCCCCCACAGGCTTAGTTGCTGGACTCGTTGTACCCTACACTATCACCTGTTTCAGCCGTAAAAATTGGTCGTCATAGCAAAGGAACTGATTCAAATTCCATTATTTAATTTTTTTAGGTGGAAGTATCCTTAGAATGGCTGAACACATTTTAGGCTCAGAGAATTTTAGAAGAGGACTACAGGCTTACTTAAAACTATAGTAAGTATTTTTTGATAATATGGAATGTTAGAGATTAAATTGATGTATTTTCGGGTTACAAAGTTATAATTTCAATAAAAATTAACTTGGAAGACTAGCAGCAGGAAATCAAGGAAGAGAGTCATAAATTACAGAAGGTACATGCCAAGGAAAGGCTGCAGGAAATGGTTAGACAATAATTTGAAAGTTGTAAAACCTGTAAAACCGATTATATTTTTATTGTTTTTCAGTGCTCATAAAAACACTGTTCCAGAAAACCTGTGGGACTCTCTGGAAGCAGCAGCTACTACCCCAGCTCTTACTCTGCCTGAAAATACCAATTTTTCAACAGTCATGAACAACTGGGTCACCAAACCTGGATTCCCTGTAATCAATGTTACACATGCCAATCAGGCAATAATCATTATTCAAGCGGTAAGAATAGCTGTATCATTTTGAGACATATTCATGATAATAAATAAGATTCAAAAGGAAATAAATCACCAAGGAAAAAACCACTTTAGTTGGATTTTATAACCAATCGTGAAATGTCTATTTATTGAACTAGCATGTCCAAAATTAGGGCCAAAACACCAGAATGAGATTCTCACGATAGGTATTCAGACTACAAAAATCAAATCAGTAATAGAAAGTATTTTAAAAAACAATTTCTTTTAGGAAAGGTTCCTGCTTTCGGGAAACGACATATCAAACGCAAACGTATCAAAATGGTATGTGCCTCTCAGCTACACTATTGATACCGATCCTCCAAGTCAGTTCTTTAACACTACTCCTAGAGCCTGGTTACACGACTTAGGGGTTTGGGAAATACCAGCCTCCAACTGGATCATTTTAAATAATCAAGCTAGTGGTAAGCTAAATT
The DNA here is from genome assembly GCA_963576565.1 of Aspidapion aeneum. Classification (NCBI taxonomy): domain Eukaryota; kingdom Metazoa; phylum Arthropoda; class Insecta; order Coleoptera; family Brentidae; genus Aspidapion; species Aspidapion aeneum. The sequence goes on from OY755047.1 coordinate 13,613,116, forward strand.
CTTCTAAATTGTCTAACTATTTTTAAAGACTATGTTTCTAGTATCTACCTCTCACTCCATGCAACACAGAACATGAAATCTTTTTTTTGTTTGGTGGAACTCCAGAACTTCGTCTGTCTTAACCCTGTGTACAGAGTAACCATTTTCCTCTTTAAATATTTTTTTAAAATTTATTTTAGGTTTCTACAGAGTCCACTACAACGACATTCTATGGACACGTATCGCTGCAGCCCTTAACACGACCACAGTAGCAACTCCTTTCTCTGGCATTCCAGACCTCACCAGAGCCCAACTAGTAGACGACGCTTTTGCATTCGCCAGTATAAACAAACGGAATTACTCAAGCATTTTTGACTTTATTGACTTCTTAAGGCATGATGATTCCATCTACCCTTGGACCCCTGCACTTAGTGGGTTTAACTCTGTCCTCAGAAGGGTGGGACACGATTCTAGACTTGGTGATGCTATGAAGGTATTACATTGTAGAAACATTAATTTTTATCTATCTGAACATCACCTCAGTTTTTTTCTGCCGGGTTCCAGACCTCCCCAAGGCCCATTTAGTAGATGATGCTTGCCTCTGATATCAGAAATAAATGCAATTGCTCAATGTGTCTGTGTTATTAATTTTATTGGCTTTTTGAGGTATGGTGATTCTATCTACCTTTGGGCCCAAGCAATCATTGGGTTTATTACTGTCCTCAGAAGAATGGAATACGATTCTAGGCTAGGTTTATCTATTTGAACTTCCTTAAGTGAAATCTTCTTTTTTCGGGCTTTCAGTCCCTGCCAGGGCCCAACTAGTCGACGGTAAATGGACTTGAAATTGTTATCTTCGTCAGTACAGACAAACGGAATTACTTAAGTGTTTTTGATTTTATTGACTCCTTAAGGCATGATGATTCCATCTACCCTTGAACCCCTGGAATTATCGGGTTAAACATTGTCCTCAGAAGGGTAGAATACGATTCTAGGCTAGGTATTACATGATGGAAGAATTAATTTTCATCTATCTGAACTTCACTTCAGTGAATACTCCTTTCGCAGGGTTCCAGACCTCACCAGAGCCCAACAAGTAGACGACGATTTTGCGTTCGCCAGTATAAACCAACGGAATTACTTAATCGTTTTTGACTTTATTAACTTCTTTAGAGATGATTCCATCTACCCTTGGACCCCTGCACTTAGTGGGTTTAACTCTGTCCTCAGAAGGGTGGGACACGATTCCAGACTTGGTGATGCTATGAAGGTATTACATTTTAGAAGCATTAATTTTTGTCATCATCACCTCAGTTTCTTTCTTCCGGGTTCCAGAAGTCACCAAGGCCCATTTAGTAGATGATGCTTGCCTCTGCCATCAGAAATAAACGCTAAAGTAAAAGTGTTATTGATTTTATTGACTTCCTGAGGTATGGTGATTCTATCTACCCTTGGATCCAAGCAATTAATAGGCTTAATACTGTCCTCAGAAGGATGGAATACGATTCTAGGCTAGGTGATCCTATGAAGGTATTATATGTCGAAAGAATTAATTTTTATCTATCTGAACTTCACTTCAGTAAATACTTCTTTCGCGGGGTTCCGGACCTCACTAGAGCCCAACAAGTAGACGAAGCTTTTGCCTTTGCCAGTACAAACAAATGGAATTCTCAACTACCAAATTGCAAATAATGCAAGGACCTAAAACTATAAACAACAAGTGAAATTAAAGAAAGAAAAATAAGAAAAAAGTTTTCTGCTTCGACCGGGACTCGAACCTTTGACAGTGGGAAGGAAGAATTATAGAAATCAGTTTGATGACTTTGTCGAGTTAATACCCTGAGAGTCTCTCGTTCTTGTATTGAGACATCGCAGCCTGCATAGATGAAAGTTTTCCGAAAATTTATGTATGGATTCGGTGGTTCAATGCTTAGAATGTTTGCCTAGAGACCAAGAGTTCCCGGGCTCGAGTCCCGGCCGAAGCAGAAAACTTTTTTCTTATTTTTCTTTCTTTAATTTCACTTGTTGTTTACAAATGGAATTACTTAAGCGTTTTTGATTTTATTGACCTCTTGAGGCATGATGACTCCATCTACCCTTGGACCTCTGGACTTAGTGGTTTCAACACTGTCCTTAGAAGGGTGGTATACGATTCTAGGCTAGGTGATGCTATGAATGTATTACATTTTAGAAGATTTAAATTTTATCTGTCTGAACTGTATTTCAGTGAATTAATCTTTCTCCGGGGTTTGGTACCTCTCCAGGGCCCAATTAGTAGATGATGCTCTGGCCTTTGCCATCGAAAGTAAAGGCCATTACTCAAGCGTTATTGGCTTAAGATGCAAATCAGAGTCTATTGCATTCTTTTGGATGTAACAGACAGCTTATCTTCGGCCTTTTTCTGGCAGTAGTTATTAATCTATAACAATATTATTATATTGTTAATTTTTATAAGTTGCTGGAAAATAAACACCTTTAATAATAATAATAATAATAATAATTTTATTGACTTCTGGAGGTATGATCATTCCATCAAATCGTGGCATGATGATTCTATCAAGCTTTGGACCCCAGCAATTATTAGTTGGTTTAAAACTGTCCTCAGGAGAGTAGGATTCTAGTATTCTACACTTGGTGTTTCATTTTTATAGTTGTTCAACGATCTGCGCTAGATGCACAGGACAAATTTACAACATTCCTATTTATTTCAGACACATCTGATTGACTTAATGCAGAGCATCTCAAATTCAGTCCCATTTCGAACACTAAACGAAACCAACCACGCCTACACCATGAAACAAACTACAGTCCTAACCACGGCTTGTCGAGTGGGCGAAGAAGCTTGTGTGAATCAGGCTTTAGAACGTTTTGGAGAATTTAGGCTTAACAGACAAAGGTAGTATTATTATATCTATATCTATTTATCTTCTCTCCAGTTTTTATCTGCCCATATTTGACCTACCTAAAACTCTACCTCGAAATGAGCTACGAAACTCAGACTTTGCGTAGTCGTAGATCTTCCATGAAGTAGTAAAGTAGTTACAAAATTTCAAAAAACGTCGAAATTGCCACTCACTCATTCATGTATAGATTATCAAAATTCTACTGTACTTCCAGATATGCTACAAAGCTGAAATTTGGCAGACTGATAGAAATTATGACCGAACCCATGTAAAAAATCAAAAAACATTCTAATTCTAATAATTACTGCCCTCCCCTATACATTTAAAGTTATGTAAAAATAACATTGCCCACTTGCAGAGGCGCTAGAGAGCTGAGCTTCGGCAGAGTGATAGAAAATATGATATAACTATAGAAAAAAATTTAAAAACTACGAAATTACATTCTGCTTCCCTCCCCTATAAATGTAAAATTATGTAAAAGTAACATTGCCTACTTCCAGGACCGCTAGAGAGCTGAGCTTAAGAAGGCTGATAGCAACTATGATAAAACCATAGGACAATATTTAAAAACTTTAAAATATTAGCTCACACTACTACTATAAGTAGTGTGAGCTATGGTGATCCTAATTTTTTCGAAAAAAAAAAAGTTGCTCCGATTTCAAAAATTTTTATATATCTTTGCGTTTCAGATGATTTTGAAACTTTTTTGTTTTGCTGTCTGTCTGTCTGTCTGTCTGTCTGTCTGTCTGTCTGTCTGTCTGTCTGTCTGTCTGTCTGTATGTCTGTCTGTATGTCTGTAACGACCAACCCGCATAACTCAAAAACCGCTTGTCCGATTTTAATGAAATTTGGTACCTAAGTTGGGTCTTGGGCCGTGATGGTCCCATTTAAAAATGAACAAAATCCACCGAACGCAAGCCAAATAAAAGGGTGGGGGTAAATTCCAAAAATTAGAGTTTATGTGAAAATATAGCGTGTGTGATATCAAACGAAAGGTAATTAAGTCTGGAGTTAAAAAAAATGAATTTTAGTTTATTTTTAAGAAAAGAGGGTAGATGTCAAAAATTAGAGTTTAAGTGAAAATATGGCGTGTGTGATATCAAACGAAAGGTAATTAAGTCTGGAGTTAAACAAAATACATTTTAGTTTTTTTTAAAGGGTGGGGGGTAGATTTAAAAAATTTTAGTTTAAGTCAAAACATGGCTTGTGTGGTATCAAACGAAAGGTAATTGAGTCTGGAGTTGAATAAAATATATTTCAGTTTTTGATTATATTAGCTCACACTATAACTATAGTACCTAGTGTGAGCTTAGGTGCCCATAGATTGGCAGAGTATTTAATAAGGCATTGCAAAAGTTTTGAACAATAACCCGCTTATTTAACTATACTTTAAAATATTTAATAAGGCATTGCAAAAGTTTTGAACAATAACCCGCATATTTAATATACTTTAAGACTAAAATATTATCTAAATCCTTTAAAAAAGGAGTGAAATCATAACAAAAAAATTGAGATAAAAGTAAAGCCAAGTTCTCCAATACAAATTTTAAAATGAAAGGTTACTAGTTTGGAAATATTTTTCTAACTTTGGCTATTACCACAAAGTATATAGCCTTTGTGCTATTACGGCTGCAAATGACTCTTAGGCACAGTGCTACATAGAACATAAAGAAGTTTGGCTGTAATAGCAAAGTTAAAAAAAAATTCCAAACTAGTAAGAACCATTTATTTTGAAATTTGTATTGGAAAACTTGCCTTTACTTTTATCTCAAATCTTTTTACGGTATTCCATTTTCGCGTACTTGGCTTTTTTTACATGAAACGTTTTTGTTATGATAAATCTTTTCCGATAGATCATTGTAAATTTATTGTGGAAGTCAATCTTTACGTGCGTTTGCCATTATCTGTTGCAGGGTACCAAAGAACTTACGCCTCGTTATTTACTGCAATGCACTGAGATACAGTGAAGATACGGCTCAGCAGGACTGGAACCTCCTTTGGGGGGTGTATCAAACCACGCAGTTGGCCAGTGAGAAAGTACAGATTCTCAATGCCTTGGGTTGCACTAGGAATGAAAGTTTGCTCAGAAAGTTAGTTTGTTTACGCTTTTGTTCTTGGTTTATACTTTTGTTTTCATCTACGTTTCTTGTTATTAAATTGTTTCATGTTTTACATTTCTTCTGTATTATAGCTGATTTAATTTTAAGTTTTTCTTACTCACTTTTTGTTTGTTATGTTTTCTTATTTAATTTTTTTATATCTTTGTTTCTACTTTCTTTATTTTATAATTTTATTTTTTATTTTTTTGTGTTATTGTTTCTACTTTTATTTAGTTTCTAAATTTATGTGTTATTATTTTTTTTTATTTAGTTACTTAACTATGTCCCTCGATCCCAATTCAGGAATTAGGCCACAAGACGCCCTGAATGTTTTTACCTCAGTTTACTCTTCAAATGATGCCGGAGTTGACATCGCTTTTGAGTTTTTGACTCAGAACCATCGTCTTATCGCAGAAAGGTAATATACAGGGTTTTACAAAAAAATTGTCATTTCACCTGCACCTACACGGAATGTTTTTTATTGGATCAAACTAATATATGTTTAAACTAAGTATATTTATGCTAAATATAAACCATGCTAATTTGTAAAATTAAACCAGCTACAGAAAATAATTAATAGAGGATACAAATACGCATCACTCTGCTATGCTAGAATTCAGATAACTATACAGCGTGTTAATAAAGCATATCGCCAAACTTCAGAGGATTATTCTGTGAGTAATTTTAAGCAAAAAAGTTGGTATAAACATGGGTCGAGAAAAAAGTTTGTTAAGTTAAGTTTTTCTTTATAACTCGTGCAGTTTTTGAGATATTTAGCTCAAATCTGGGACATCTATTTAGCTACAAGACATACATCATTAAGCGGGCCAAATATTAGGGAAAAACTACAGGGTGATATTTTTTCCAGGGTCATGTCCCCTTTTTTCCCTTAGAACATTTTTCAGTAGTAGTAGTAGTAGTAGTAGTAGTAGTAGTAGTACTAGTAGTAGTGTGGGGTAGGCTCTAGGCCTGGCGACTAGGCACATGAAGCGCCCTTTTCGCCAACCCACGGGCACCACCCATACTGCGTCCTTCTTTCGCTAAGGAATCTTCCCGTCTTCTGTACAAAGGCCAGAATATCGGGCCACCTCAAATTCAGAAGGTCCTCCGTCTCAAGGGCTTCCTCTTCGAATACCTCTCTCCTTGCCTCCTTGTATGCTTCACATGATGAGAGAAAATGCGCCGAGGTCTCGTCCTCGGCCCAACATCGCTCGCACGTCGCGTCCTCCTTCACTCTCATCTTTGCCAGGTGTCCTTGTAGGACGCAGTGTCCGGTCAGGTCATAGTGGGCTATGGCTCCCACCTCTCTTCGTGTTCTACGGAGCAGCCAGTCCCTACGGGATTTGCTGTAGCCTGTCACATACTCCTTCGCCTGTCTGGCGTTTCCTCTGTTGGTCCATTCCCTTTGTATCTCTTTCTGGGTCCACTCTGTTAGGGCCGACTTCATTTGCCCTCTTGTCAGCCCCAGGAACGGTTCTGGCCCGACGCATTTCTGCTGGGATCCTCCCCTGGCGCGTCCGTCCGCTTTCTCGTTTCCGGGGACTCCCACGCGGCCTGGGACCCATACGAGCTCTACCTCTTTTACGCCGGCCAATTCCTGAAGTGCATCCGCACACTCCTGCACCAAACCTGCGGACATGGTTAGTTTACACAGTGCTTTCAGCGCAGCTTGACTATCTGAACAGATGCAACTGTCTGAGCAGATGCGTTTTCCTGTTTCGTTCCTAATTTCTTCCTCCCATGTTAACGCCAGTATAGCGTAAACCTCTGCCTGGAAGACTGTTGCATTGGATCCCAGCGGGTAGCTTTTTCCAATGCTCTTGCTTTCCACGTACACTCCTGCACCAGTCGAATTCCGGTCTGTCAGCCTTGATCTGTCTGTATAGCGTCGCTAAGGAATTCAACTCCGTCCTCCTTCCATGCATCCCTTGGCGGTATAGTTACACGGTATCTCCTTTTCTCCCTTAACCGCTTTTCTGGCATCGCTAGCCTGTACGTCGATAAAGGAATCTCCTTTTCCGTCACAGTCGCGATCTCCGAATGTCCTTTTTGTCCACCGCTCCTTCTCCACACGCCCGCGTCTCTTATCCAACATTTTTCAATAAGTCACTGGCAAATTTAAAAAATATAAAATGAATTTTTTCTTTTATTGGGAAACTTTTTGATTTCTTGTACTTTTTTGTATCTCTAACCGTTCTTGAGATAAATAATTTGTATCTTCGATTGCAATTCAGAAATTACATAACAACATACAACTTGCATAAAATTAACTGCTTACTGCAAAAAAGTTCTGGGGGAAAAATATCCCCATGAAGTTTTTTCCTGATATTTGGCATGCTTAATGAGGTATACCTTGTAGCTAAATACACGTTCCAAATTTGAGCCAAACATCTCAAAATCTGCACGAGCTATGAAGAAAAAACATCAAAAAATTAAAACTGACACCCTGTTTCTTAAAAACTTAGCATTTGCGGAACCATGTTTATTTGAATTTTTTTTCCTAAAATATCTCAAAAAATCATCCCCTGAAGTCTGGCGACATACTTTATTAACACTCTATATTTAAGTTAAACCACATAGCACAAAAATCACATCAATGTTAAATTAACGTGAACAAAAATAACAAAATTTTTTTGTACTTGAAAACAACCTCATGCCATGTAATATTTATTTTGTTAAATCTACATGCTTAAAGACAACTTAAAAACAAGGAAAAATCAAGCTATAAAAATGTACTTTTTGCTGAAGTTTCTGGTGCTATGTATATAATGTGTTTTTTACCCTTGTTATTTTCATGTACCAAAATTACACTTGAAAAGTCCTCCACAACATGTTATAAAACGCCACTAGATTAAGACTTCTCAAACCTACTAACTTTCTGTGTCATTTTTGGTCACGTTTTTTAATAACATTTTTTTAACTTAAAAAAGACGTGAATGGAAGTTATAAAAGTTCACTAGTTTAAGACTACAACACTTCAAGACAATTTTAAAGATGGCGCTCAAGGCAAGACAAAATATCTATATATCTATCTATATACATTATGTTTTTTTTTAAAGCTAAACAAGATTTGTTAACAGTAAACACTTAACAGATGCGTCGTGATCGTGGGATCAGTTCCTTAACAGGCTTTTGGAGTTTAGAGGCCAAAGCACTGCCTGACAGATTTCGTCAGTGAAAAATCCCGACAATAGGTGGCGCTGCTGCTAGTAAAATCTCAAAAATATTCAGTAGAAAAGTCATGCAAGTCGCGTTTTAAAATTCGCGTAGAAAAGGCGTGAATCTAATGTGATTTTAACGTTGATAAAAATCACTTGAAGCTAACGTAAAAACATTGCTGTTTTAATTTGATAATGGCGTTATTAAAACGCAGTTTTTAGCAACGTTATTTTTTAAAATGAAATAAACGTTTTTTTCTAGCAGCTTTTAAAATCAACGTTTTTTTTCTCACGCCTTTTTTACGTGTTAAACGCGTGATTGTGCCATGTGGGAATATATTATAAATTATCCAAATATTCATGGGTCAAACATGTGATGCATTTATATTAAATATGCGAAAATATTTAATTCAAGCAATCGTTATTATTAATTAAATAATGCGCATGCGTCAAATACACGATATACTTGACTTGGCATAATGGATTTTTTTTAGTTTAGGTATGATTTATTGAGTTTGAAAAGGGGGAGAAAATTTTTAAATCTTAAAAATGTATTTTTATACGATACAGTATATGCTTTTTATTTTAGGTATACAAGTATGAACGCCCTCAGCAATATGATTCGGGGCATTGCAAACAGATTTACTACAGAGCGACAAGTTACCAAGGTACCCACAAAGCACAAGACAATACCCACTTTCCACCTATGCGTGTCCACCCTGATTAAAAAAACTCATTAGGTGACGCTGCATTTAAAACCGGTGCAAATCCATGTCTCGTCACGTGAAGCCTGGTGCCCACCTACGACTTTCTCGTGTGTGCCCGCGCACGCGTCACATGACTGTCGTAACATTTCATATTGAGATCATGTGACGCGTGAGCGGGCACCCACGAGAAAGTCGTAGGTGGGAATCAGGTAAGATGCGTTTTTTGAATCGGGGTGGACACGCATAGGTGGAAACTAGGCTTTAGATGTCTGGATAATATGTAAAATGTCTTGTAAAAGATATCTTAAAATAATACAAACTGTCGGTTGTTGCCACGAGATGTCTCACCACATCCAACTTCTTTTTGGCAACTTAATAAATGCGAAGCAAAATAAACTCCATACCATAATTTTTGAGATAACTTTTTGACAGTTATCAGCTGTTTACCATAACAAATAGCATAGGCAAACGAAAAAAACTTGTCAAAAGTTATCTTAAAAATAATGATATAGGGTGTAGATAGACCTTTTGCATGTTCAATTTTTTACTTAGGTAGATATCCTTTATTTGAAGCATGCATAGTTACCTGACTTGAACTTTATCCCTTACTAAAGGACTGTGGCGTATATACGGGCCCGCCCGCCCCCCCCCCCCCGAAGTTAAGATTTTTTTGGATATTTTCCACATATTTCATGAATACAAACATAAAATAGCATAAAATACAGCCTCAAGAGGTCTCGCCCCCCCCCCCCCCCCCAAACTGTCTCGGGCCCACCCCGAAACTATTTTCTATATACGCCAGTGCTAAAGGATAATGTTTACCCAGGGCTATCAAAACGGACGGGCCACGATCCTCCACTTTGTTGACGTCACATCCGGGGCTGATTTTTTTTTGATGGTCACGTCGCGGCACATCTGATTGTCTTTAAAATATTGAAGTTGGAATGACGGTTCATGAATATTTGATTTATTTTTAAATAAACCCGGTTTTGAGATTATTTTTACTATATTCTTTTAGATCATTTTTTTTTAAATCTATAGTAATCCTTAATTTTTCAGAGCCGCTTCATTAGCTTACACAAAAATTAAGTTTAAAGCAGAAGCGAATGTGACAATCACAGATGACAAAGTCAAATACATGTCAAATATATCAGTTGGCATGTGGTTCATGGCGGGTAATTTGAATTCAAAATAAAGAATGCTAAATTTTGAAGATTTTAACCTTTTAATCATATTGATTCCTTACAAAACTTTGGTGGAATATCGGGACGGTGTCTGAGAATATTTCACTGAAATTTCGCGGAAATCTGTAGTGCCATTTTAAAAATATCATAAAAAAACGTCTGACCTCCCATAAGACCCAATGTAAAATTCAGCCCCGGGAGAACAGCTGATTTTTTCAGGGTCGTGGCCTCTATTTTTGTGTTGGCCTTGGTTTACCTTACTTGTGTTCGAATAACTCAGGCCATTAGTTCCTGTATTTAGAGACAGTGTTGCCGCGCATAAACTCCATACCATAATTTTTGAGATAACTTTTTGACAGTTATCAGCTGTTTACCATAACAAATAGCATAGGCAAACGAAAAAAACTTGTCAAAAGTTATCTTAAAAATAATGATATAGGGTGTATAATATTGTGACAAAATGATTTGTAATAGTTAATTAAACAACAAGGTTTGAAAACGACTCTTTGCACACGATCGAGACAGTTTGGGGAGTGTGCAAAGAGGTTTTCAAACGAGTTTTTTACAATATTTTTTATACGACTGCTAATAAAGAAAGAAAAATCAAATTTTAATTTAACTTGTTTTTATTTCCGTCATTTTTACAACAAAACTTTAAAAATTCAACAATTTTTTGACGTATCTAATCAACAAAATATACGAGCAGTGACGGTTGCTACGGAACTAAGTCAACTTATATTGATGGGTGACAACAACAAAAATCACAATGACGGGAGACCCGTATGCAGAAATTACATAGGCGTGCGCAAAAATGACATAAGCGTGTGCAAAACGTTTTGCACACAGCGTGCGCAAAATGCCAGTTTCAGATCGTGTTCTCCGTGCGCAAAACCCCCTTTTACAAGACAGTCGTATAAAAAGTAAATTTCAAATATTTTTGATACCAGAAAATTATTTCAAGAGCTACTAATGCGGGGTAATTCGCAGATTTAATTGTATAGCAATAAAATTTTAAAAACTGGCAGATATGTTGTTTGGTAACAGTGTTCACCAACTAATCAAAAGTCACCAATGTACTGTGAAGTGTGTAAAAAGCCTGTTTCGTGTTCTGTAGGCAAAATTAATTAAAAAGTTTCGAAAACAATCAGGGAAAAACTGAAAAACCAATATCAGTGAAAAACCGCCAGGAAAATATAGGATTAGGTCTGTGTACTGAGTACTTCTTCTTCTTTTTTTTTCATACTTCACAGAACATTGATGACTTTTAAACTTGATGTTGTATTAAAGTGACACCGCGTCATCAAAACCTTGATGGGCGGGAAGGGAGTACAGGGGTACATACAGTGGCACGCACTTCCTTTAATTTTTTTATTGATATTGATTCCCAAAATGAGGCACTGCACTAATTAGTCGTTAGCTTACTATTTTACTTGCGTTTTATTGATGTCTTCTTCTAAACGATTGCATTAGAAAGGAACATATATACTCTTATCTGGTTGTTACGAACATATTATTGATTTAGCCGAGCTTTGACGTTTTCTATTCGTTGTTGTTTTGACTGTTTATGTCAAACAAATTATGACGGAGCTTTTTACAAAACAAATTACCGTTTTTACAACTAAAACAATATTTGCGCACATTTTAATATAATTTTGGATTATCTTTTATGTATCGGATTTTTATTTACTAGGTAAGTACCTATTTCATTTCTCCTTTAAAAGGTCTTAGTGTTTTATCCTTCGAACATTAAACACTAAAACACTCGTTTTTTAAGGCTTTTTTACTTAGATTTTGCCGCAAAATTTGGTTTACCATAGCTATGACGCGGTGCCACTTTAATACAACATCAACTATAGTTAGATGGTAAACATTGCTGCCAAACAACAAATATCTACCAGTTTTCATAAAAAATAATTTTCAATAATTGGCATAAAATTAAACATGCGGATTACTTCGCACTGGCAGCTCTTAAAATAATTATCTGGTACCAAAAATATTTTAAATTTACATTACATTTTGTCATAACTTTATATGTGCTTCAACACTGTCTCTAAATGAAGGCTAAAAAACAACAAACATTATCCATTAGTAGATAAGGGATAAAGTTTAAAACAGGTCACTGCGTATGCCTCAAATAAAGGATAATTAAAAAACGGGACATGTAAAAAGTCCCTAATATCACGTGTCGTTTAATGTGTCGTGTCGTTTAATGTCACTTTAATAAAGGATAAAGTAAACTAATGTAATGCCTGCAGAAGGTCACTAATAAGTTGTTAATTTATTTTTCCCTAACATTTATTTATTTCAGCTTCGTGAATTTATTCAATCTGACGACCTCGACGAAGATTTCAAACTGGAATGCAATCGCGCTTTGACAACAGCGGAAACAAATATGGCGTGGCTAAGGACAAACACGGAAGAACTCTATGGATACTACGGACTTTCCGTAGAGGTACGTAGTGGCGGATCTAGGAGGGGCCAGAGGGCTTAGTTCGAACATGTTTAAATTAAACCTTTAAGAAGGCCGATAATTATTTTTTAATGCAAAGAACTAATGCAAATAGGGTGTTTGACAGTAGTAAAAAATAAATATATATTTATTTTTAGATATCTCTTTAGGTCTTGGTTATGCTAAAAACAAACTTTTTTGTTTAATTTTTTCTGAAATTCATAGTTTTTTTAATTAAATAAATTCATTGAATTAAAACAATTAGCCACGTGATTCAAAACAGGTGGTCTACCAATCAGCTGCGAGTGACGTCACAAAACAGTAAACGCCTCAAACGAACGTATTTTCTGTGTTATTTTCTTATGGATGGTAATGTTTGCTTTGGTTTAAAGTGCGAATTATCGTCCTAAATTAGATTCTATTTTGGGTTTTGCTATAAAAAATATTTTCAATGGAAAACGGATTCTCCAAGTCCGACAGCTCGAACTTCCCAATGCTGCATTTGGCAGGCTTCTTTGCCAACAGCAGTGATTTTTGTTCTGCCAAATTTAGAAACGTTAAAATGTTGATGTAATTATTCGATGAGTTGTTTTGTACATAACTGAAAGTTCTTTTATGATATTCTTCGCCTACTTTTACTCATTTAGATTTTGAGGTTAGGTTATATGTTATGCTTTTTTGTTTAATATGCCACTTACAATAGATTCAATTAAATACCCAATCATTATTATTTTAAGCATTAAGAAACAATCAAAAATTGCAGGACAGGGAGGCAAAAAGTACACAACGACCAGCAATACTTGAAGTACTGCATAGGTTACACTGCATAGTCCTGCGTAGGTACTGTCTAGTCCTGCCTATGCACTGCCTAGTCTTGCATATGCACTGCTTAGTCCTACATTTAGCCTGCATGTGCACTGCCTAATCCTGCATTTAGAGGTACTACCTAGTCCTGCCTAATAACTGCCTAGCACCGTCTAAAAATTTGTACACCTTTCTGCCTATTATAGTTGTTCACCCCTTGTAATAACCATAACCTCAAAAATTTCATCGTCATTTACGACGAAATAGTTATATATATATATATATATATATATATATATATATATATATATATATATATATATATATATTATAGACAACGTGAGAAAAGTTGATAAAAACAATTTAGTTATACTCACATCAATGTGATCTTCACAAATGTAAAGTAAAGATGTATTAGATAAGGCCCTTGGGTCTCTTCGAGCAAGTTCTAGTCACTTTTTCCGTTCTTTTACTGCTGTAGGCACACGAATAAATAGTTTTTCAGGTGTTTTTATGCTAGTATTCGAACACTGAGGCACTACACACCACTTATAGGACATTTTTTTACATAAACAACAGTAAAAACACAGACCAAAAACAAATAAACACTTGAATGCCGTGTATCTGTCCGCGAGTTTACTGCGCTGTGACGTCATTGCAACGTCATGCTAGAAATGAGCGTTTTAGCGGCAAATTCAAATCGGAATTTAGAAAACTTGATTTTAAATGTAGTCATGATGAAATATACTATTTTAATAATTGTGCGTAGCAAATTAGGGACCTATGTATCATTCTAAACACTTTTCTAAAATTTGTCAAATACCCTATTTTGCTCAAAAAATACAAAACTGGAGGAGCCGCAGGCGAAATTTTAAAAAAAAATTCGTAGAATTTAGGAGAAATAAAATGGCAAGCGTAATATTATTATAAAATGCAAGGGTTGTTAATAGGTTATTATTTCTTCCCAAAATTATTATAGAACACTGTTTTACCAAAGCCCAAATTTTATACCAATTGTATATTTTTTATAAAGAAATAACTCAACGTCTTCTCCACTAAAGTCTTAATTGTTTCGGGTTTTATTTAGGACATGTTTCGAGCCTAAAGAGACTCATTATCATACAATAAGCTATAATAATAAGCACTGAAAATAGCTTCGGATGTAATTACACTTCTTTGTTCACCATCTTTCAGCTGATGATGAGTCTCTTTACACTCGAAACAATAAACACTTTAGTTTGAGTTTTTTCTTTCTAATTTGCAAACTCTTCTTTGGGAATTGGACTATTGTTAAAATTTAGTATATTTTTGTTAGTTTGCAGGGTAAGTATAATTGTTGACAATTTTTTTATTTAGGAAGAAGAAACCAGTAGTACAACATCTACCAGTATATCATCTACAACTTCATCTACCACGACTGAGGCCCCATCAGGTGCTGTCAGAGTCAATCTGTCAATTTTGACAGTTATTCTGGCATTTACAGCATCAGTATTAAAATTAGTTTAAAATAATATCTCTTATAGGTAATATTCACGGTATCTCTAAATAAGAGCCTTTATAAATGACTGCTACATTTGCTGCTGAACTCATTATTAGTTATCTTAGGATAAATACCTTTCGATTTGCAACAAAAAACAGCAAACAAGCAGCTACGTCAAGTTAAGATAGCGGCTTTGTCTTCCCCCAAATGCAAAAAAATTTATCAAATTTAAAACAAACATAAAAATAAACCCTAATCTTGACTTATTAACGTCAAATCACCGAATTGACAAACGTCATTTGAAAGCGCCATCTTTCAAATTTTATTAAAAGCATCTACTTTTTAATCCAAGCCATACGTTTGGTTTCAATTAAATCCAATATGGCGGAATGCTTGTAGCAGTCATTTCCTGTAAATGGCTTGAAAAAGTGTATAGTATAGATTTTTAAGCATGCGTGGTAATATTGTATTTATTTTTTGTCAAAATAAGTGCCAAAGTTTGAAAAGAGTATTGGGGGTAGGTACATCCATCTTCTGTGATATATTGTGCCTTAAAAAAACGAAAAAGAAAAACCATTTAAAGTTAAGATTTTATTGTATTTTATAGGTAGTAAACCTGATAAAAATATATTAGGTACTTTAATAAATTGTAATATTAATATGTATATTTTGACTTTTACTACAAAAAACATTTAGAAACTCTCCCAGACAGCAAGCTTCATCCCATAGACGTACATTTTAAGTTGCTTTCGTACGTCGCAGGGACGTTCCTATATTGTACGTTGGGGCAAGGCCAACACAAAAATAGAGGCCACAACCCTGAAAAAATCAGCTGTTCTCCCGGGGCTGAATTTTACATTGGGTCTTATGGGAGGTCAGACGTTTTTTTATGATATTTTCAAAATGGCACTACAGATTTCCGCAAAATTTCAGCGAAATATTCTCAGACACCATCCCGATATTCCACCAAAGGTTTGTAAGGAAGCAACATGATTAAAAGGTTAAAATCTTCAAGATTTAGCATTCCTTATTTTGAATTCAAATTACCCGCCATGTACCACATGCCAACTGTTATATTTGACATGTATTTGACTTTGTCATATGTGATTGTCATATTCGCTTCTGCTTTAAACTTAAGTTTTGTGTGAGCTTATGAAGCGGCTATGAAAAATTAGGGCTTACTATACATTTAAAAAAAATTGTTCTGCCAGAATAAAGTAAAAACAATCTCAAAAACGGCTTTATTTAAAAAAAATCAAATATCCATGAACCGTCATTCCAACTTCAATATTTTAAAGACAATCAGCTGTGTCGTAACGTGACCATCAAAAAAAAATCAGCCCCAGATGTGACGTCAACAATGTGGAGGATCGTGGCCCGTCCATTTTGATAGCCCTGGTTGGGGCCAAGGCGTCTCAAGGATGCGAACCGAACCGTCCGAAGGATGCCTAAGAATGTACAGGGCGATTCACCATGTTTTGAACCTTCTGTTTCCGCCTTTATTATTGATAATATAAAAATTTTTTTGACAAAACAGTTTTATAATTTGTCCAGAGCCATTTTAACCCATATGACAGATGTTGTCAAATGATTTCAAAAATGTATAAAATGCTTATAGAGACGCGACAAACATCCATCGAAAATGCGTCAAAACTAAGGTCACTCATCGCCAAGCAAGCTTGCCTTTACGATGAGTCTCCTTAGTCAAAACCACTCAAACTCACGTTTTTTGGTATTTTCTGGTCAAGTTCATTGGCGTTTCACTAAAATAATTTATGTTGTTAGCGGCATATAAAACATGCAACGATACATTATATACACGTTTGTCCGTCAGCCCCTATAAATGTTTGTCATAAATTGTTTATTTTTATTTTCCAAAGCTTATGAGTTTACAAGGACGGAAGGTGCGTCTCTCTAAATAAGGCTAGAGTATAGAGGACCGATATTTCCATCCTTTTGTTTTGACTTACATAAATTGAGGAGCAACTGACCAAAATGCATTACATGCACTTTTTGTGATTTTCGGGCTAAATATAAAAATGTTTTGCTTTTTTGTCAATCTATAAGAAAAACAACCAAATTCAATCAAAGCGCACTAAATTCATTTAAAATAGGCATAGGCAAACAACATTAACATCTTAATTTTTGTTCTAACTTACTTTGCTTGCTCCAAGGGGTAATTAGCTGGGCCAAATTTGTACACCATCCTACAGGACTTTAAAATAAAATATAGGTCCTGTAGTTTATTTCAGGCTATTCCTGTATATTTTCCTGTGGAGTCCTGTATGGTCCTGTAGACAAAATTTGTACACTTACTGTGGGCAGCTGATCACCCTTCGCTTTGCTCTTTTTTTAAGTTTTTCTCAAAACAACATATTTTGGATTTAATGCATTTTGGTCAGTTGCTCCTCAATTTGACTTTAATAAGTTTGTGGCGTCTCTACTCCTTTAAGATTTGTCATCCCTACAGGGTCTCTAGTCTGATTTAGGAGGAGGGGGGCATTATCGTGAGACACCCTGTACATACTTTAATGGACCCCTAAAACTACTTAAAATCCTTGAATGCTATCATTTATCATGCAAAACTTAACTATCAATTATCCAAACAATGCCAGTGGAAAGAATGGGACTTCCTTGCTGCGGGCATGGAAAGGTGGAAATCATAATTTCCTCAGATGTTGAATCAATAAAAATTAGGTTTCTTACCACTTACTACTAATATGTAGGTTTAGAACGTTTTTCTACGTTGTACGACGCCTATACTCCACCTCCTTCGATCCTGACAATCATCTTTTGACAGGTTTCTTTGACTCATTGATTTTTGGATTGGCTGTTGTCATTCCAGTTTAGGACGCCCTTTTCTTCTGCGCCCTATTGGTTGCCATTCTAGGACCTGCTTTGGTATGTTATGTATGTTGAAAGAGTTGTGAACAAGCACCTAACCAAGTACTTGGAAAAGTACAAAATTATCAACGACAAGCAATACAGATTTCGAAAATATAGATCAACTGGCAATTTACTTACATACGTCACTCACTTATTGCAGAAAGCGATTGAGTTGCGGGGTAAAACAAGAACAATTGCCTTAGATATATCTAAAGCATTCGATAAAGTCTGGCATGAAAATCTGCTCAACAAGCTCAAAGCAATGGAATTGTCACCGAAACCATGCACTTGGTTTGAAAGTTACCTTAAGGATAGATTCATTTATGTTGCACTGGATGGCCAGAACCCCAACTCTTACCAAATAACTGTTAGTGTGCCACAGGGAGCAGTCCTTTCGCCGGCACTTTTTCTGATTTACATAAATGACCTCATAGAAAAAACAGTAAATCCATTTTATTGCTTTGCAGATGATGGCAATGTAGTCTCCTCACTCATACCTCCCACATGTCTCCCGGCACGTGAATTCCATCATCTTAGACTAACTCAAATATCGCAGATTAATAGCGACCTGGAGATAGAGGACTGGGGCAACAAAAACTTTGTGCAGTTCAACGCGCAGAAAACCCAAGCAGCCCTATTTTCAAAAACGACCAGCACCGGTGAGCCAAACATCATGCTATCTGGAAGTGCTGTTACATTGCAGAGCCAGTTGAATATCTTAGGAATCACTGCAGAGACCAACATGTCTTGGCACAGTCACGTGGCAGATATAGCTAAAAGGGCGTCCCAAAAGGTTGGGGTGCTATTTCGTTCAAGACATCTGTATACACCAAGCCAACAGCTGACACTCTACAAAGCTCAGATTCGACCAACTATGGAGTACTGCTCACATAATATGGAGTGCGGTACCCAAACATACCTTAGTGCTTTTGAACACCGTGCAAAAACGAGCTATCAAGCTGATCAGTGACCCCGCACTTACCCGTAGCTTGGATAGTCTTGAACATCGAAGAACTGTGGGCGATCTATCTCTCTTCTACAGGTATTATCACGGAAAATGCTCTGAAGAGTTGGCTCGTATGATCCCCCCGGGAGTAGCACCTACTAGGCGAAAGGCGAACAAGTCAAACAGACGGTAACCATCAATTTACCGTCAAAATAGAGGCACCAAGAACCTCATTATATCTCTGGAGAACAGCATCGCTGTGGAATAAACTCCCTGCGACAGTTTTCCCTGCAGGTTACAACCTGAACCGTTTCAAAACCAACATACACCAACATTTCGCGCACTTGCCGCTTCTCGAGCGTGATAGGGATCTCCTTGGGAGTGCGCATAACTGTAAAAAAAAATGTTTCATCGTTCATCTGTTGCACATGGCCGTACCATATTAATTGTCTCTTAGTGATGTCATCCGTTATGCTTCCTTCGATTCGATTTTTTAATATAAAAAAAGGTGTCGATCTTGTCTTTAAAATGTTCAACCTGAAATGATTTTAGATCGGAAGAGTGAATCAAGTGATACCTCGTTCGAAAGGCTCCTTAAATGCCAATACAGCGTTGATATTCTTTCGACAATCTCTCAATTGGTTTTCAAGATAAAGTATAAAATGATTTTAATTTAAAAAAATATTAAAAGTACAAAAATAGAAATTCGGATAAAAAAAAAAAGATTTTAAACGAAAGGGCTTCTGGTACGTTTTCGCCAGGTCACTCTGTATTTTTCTTTGGAATCAGACACAAAAAATCTTGTAAAACAGGGGCCCACTTCACTTGCCCCTTCTTGCCTTACCTCCCTATTTTTATTAGTTGCGTGGACCATTTTTTGAGGCATTATGATATTCGAAACCATGCAAAACCGTTTATCCCCCTGTTTTTACAGGTAAAATGATATCCAAACCACTTTAAACATTCCCCTTTTGGTTTATATTGGATTTAAAACGTTCCAGTGGCGCAACAAATTATTTTTTATAAACAACAAGTGAAATTAAAGAAAGAAAAATAAGACGTTGATTATTTACGTCTAATTTGAGTTATCATACCTTTGACAGTGGGAAAGAAGAATTAAAGAGATCAGTTCGATGACTTGTTCGGGTTAATACCCTGAGAGTTTCTCGTTCTTGTATTGAGACACCGCAGCTTTCATAGATGGAAGTTTTCCGAAAAATTTATGTATGGCTTCGGTAGTTCAATGCTAAGAATGTTTGTCTAGAGAGCAAAAGATCCCGGGTTCGAGTCCCGGCCGAAGTAGAAAACTTTTTTCTGATTTTTCTCTCTTTAATTTCACTTGTTGTTTATAGTTTTAGGTCCTTGCATTATTTGCAATTTGGTATTTGATAAATTATTTTTTTTAAAATACTTTTTTTTTGGATATATTCAATGCTCTATTAGTCTCGTTTGGTCCAGAGCTGCTTATCTACTTCTCATTGTCTGATGCCCCTGTCTATTCCTGCTCTTCAACTCTGTCTGGGTCTTCTTCTCTCTTGCTTCTTCCATTTGGTGTCCAATTGAGTATTTTCTTTGGGATTCTATCTTCCACCATTTGTTGTAGGTGTGCATATCGTCTAAGTTGGTTAATTTGTATGTCTTGCGTTATTTTGAGTCTGACATTCATATTTTCTCGAATTTTGTCATTTCTCACTCTTTCCAGTTTTGATTTTTCGGCAATGCGTGTCCAATCATCCATTTCAGTGGCTTTAAGAGACTTCCGAGCTTTTTGTTTTACGGGTCATACTTCACTACCATAACTGATGATACTTTTCACTATGCTGTTGTATATTCTATGCTTGTTTTGTTTTGATACAGCCTAATCCCAGAGAATACTGTTGAGCTGTCTAATTGCTTGTCTTGTCCTCATTGGTTATTTATGTGTTGGATTCTTGTAAACTACCGTCATTAGTGCCTTCCTAGATATTTGTACTTTTTGCGTTGTTTAATCTCATGTTGTTGTTCCAACTTCCAAGATAAGTTCCTGTTGCTCCCCACCAATATTCCGTTTTGGTATCAACTTTACACTATGTTGATATTATGTGTTATCTACGTTGACACCATGTTATATATTTAAGACCTTCAACGTTAATGTATAACATTCCTATTTAACCAAGGGCGAATCCAGGGATGAAAAGAGATAGATGCTGCCCCCTCTTTTATTATATTTTCTAAAATCAGGCAATGAAATTCAAATAGATCACAAATTTGCTAACTTTTTGAAGGCCATAGAATTCAGAAACCTGTCACCTCTTCTGTTTTGGGCTGCATATGACCTTGTGTACGTGTTTGACATTGATGGAACTTCTTCTACTATTACGTTGAGCTAACATGCATTTATAACATTCTTTGAACGTATTTTTATGACATTTATTCAACAATATTTTTTACATTTAGACAACACGTTTCAAGGATTAATTGAATTAAAATATATAGACAACAGGTTTGAAAAACTATTTGAATTTAAATAATATTTAAAACAGGTTATCTAAATGTAAAATTAAATATTACATAATTATCACAATAATACATTTAAATAATGTTATAAATTCACGTTGTTTCAACGTAAGAGTAGACAATTCATCAGTGTAAATTATTTGAATTTAAATACGAAATAATCTTTAGAACGGGTTGTCTAAATGTAAAAATTAAATATTAAATAAATGTCACAATAATAGGATTAAATAATTTTATAAATGCACGTTGCTTCAACGTAATAGTAAATGTTTCATCAATGTAGATAAGGAATGTTATAAATTAACATTACATATTTAACGTTGTGGCAACATTCAGTGTAACGTAGATGCCACGTTTTTAGTGCTTACTGGGCAGTCCCCCTAAGTGATGCCACTGAAAAAGGGAAACTCTGCAGATTGTCAGTTTCCCAGAGTTTTCTCGATTTGTATATTATAAAGATAACCTGCTGGGGTTTTGTTAAAGCTTATTAAAACGACCACTTAGCGATGTATAAAGGAAAATCAGCCGGAAAAAATAAACTTCAACAAACATTTATGAGATTTGCTTTCTTTTTTCTTTAAAATTACCAATTTAATTTAATTTTAATTTTAAGAAATTTTAATATAGTCTTAAAATATTTACACGTTTTCGAAGATTTTGACAATGCTTTTTAGAAGTCTAGGTAGTACGATAACATTTTAAAAATGCATATTTTACAAACTATAAATTTTATGAAAAAAAAAATACCAAGTACTGTGTTGCCATATATTAATAATAATAATAATAATAATTTTACATACTATATAGGACCTTCGTTGGCATATAGATGCAAAAAAACCACACCTTGAGATGATATTCGAAAAAACGTCTTTTAGTTGAGGGTAGGAAATCCTAGTAGACCAATATGGCCAAACTTTGAACATTCAAATACCAAAAACTATTCATTTTATGAACTAAAGCACCGAGTTTCATGAGCATGAAGTTAGCGAAGCACCCATCGCAGATCGAATCGTGACTAGGTGGATAATTTGCCGTTAATTAGTCGTGAATTAGTTGTGGAAAAATTAATTTTGTCGCTCTTATTTTTGACCGTTTTTGAGGGTGCTTCGCTAACTTCATATGCACTTAGCGAAGCACCCTCGTAAAAATGGCTTTTATCAAAATCGAATATGGTGGATAATTTGCCGCTAATTAGTCGTTAATTAGTTGTGGAAAAGTTAATTTTGTCGCTCTTATTTTTGACCGTTTTTTGAGTGCTTCGCTTAATTCATATAAAGTTAGAGAGACACCCAAAAAACACTCAAAACTAAACGCGACAAAATTAATTTTTCCTCAACTAATTAACGACTAATTAGCGGCAAATTATCCACCATATTCGATTTCGATACGTCATGTCTAAAGCCATTTTTACGAAGGTGCTTCGCTAACTTCATATGAAGTTAGCGAAGCACCCTCAAAAACGGTCAAAAATGAGAGCGACAAAATTAATTTTTTCACAACTAATTCACGACTAATTAGCGGCAAATTATCCACCATATTCGATTTTGATAAAAGCCATTTTTACGAGGGTGCTTCGCTAACTTCATATGAAGTTAGCGAAGCACCCTTAAAAACGGTCAAAAATGAGAGCGACAAAATTAATTTTTTCACAACTAATTCACGACTAATTAACGGCAAATTATCCACCTAGTAGCGGTTCGATTTGCGATGGGTGCCAAAATATGAAGTTATCGAAGCACCCAAAAAAAGGCTCAAAAATAAGAGCGACAAAATTAATTTTTCAACAACTAATTCACGACTAATTAGCGGCAAATTATCCACCATATTCGATTTTGATAAAAAGTCATTTTTACGAGGGTGCTTCGCTAACTTCATATGAAGTTAGCGAAGCACCCTCAACAACGGTCAAAAATAAGAGCGACAAAATTAATTTTTCCACAACTAATTCACGACTAATTAACGGCAAATTATCCACCTAGTCACGATTCGATCTGCGATGGGTGCTTCGCTAACTTCATGCTCATCCGAGTTTCAGTATCAGAAAATTCATATTTCAGAACCTATACATTTTGTGAACAAGAACACCGAGTTGCAGTATCGTGTGGTCATGTAGATACGAAAAATTATTTATTAAAGGTTTAAAAAAACTAAAAAAAAATATCATAAACATTTTTATAAATAAATTTTTTTTTTTAACAAACGAGTTAAAATAACAGTTAATACTTAAGCCTATTTAACCTATCAACATTGGACACTTAAGCCTATTTTGTTAAAAAATACTGTAGAATTAACGCTAAAGATATTAACATAACAGAACTTTCAATCGTAAAGCTGCTAGAACTCTCCAATTTGTCCAAATATGACGTTAGATTGCCCCTTAACGTAGAAGCCCAGATTATGTTAGAGCGCACATTTGTCAGTGCTGATTGAGCCGTATTTTTGTGGCTGGTCGAGACTGTTGTGCTGTTTATAAGCTTTTCCAGCTAAAATATAAATAAAATAAATGGATCTGACACCTTCTTAGCTAGTAAGTTGGGTCGAAAAAAAAAATTTTTGAAATTGATTTTGTCATAGCTCTAAAAATATGTAAAATCCGCCAAGAAAATAAATGATTTATTGTTTTCCTAAAAAATAATAAATTTGGGCGCGCCCCCTACCCCCCAAATATTTGAAAATTTCAAATTTAAAGTAAGGGGCTGTAATAGTTATAAAATGTATCTTATGTGTCTACGGAACACGAACACTAAAAAAAATCACAATTATTATAATATTTGACCGCGCCCCTGAGCACTTTCCCCCAAATACGTATACAGTTTTTCGCTTGGAAAAGAGATGATATAATATAATCATTATTAATGGATATAAAAAATTTATTCATCGTTTTTTCAACCCAGAACTAACCGCGTGAAGGTAACTGTATACAGTGGCGTGTATAAGGGGGGGCCTGGGGGGCCCGCCCCCCCCCCCCCGAAGCTAACATTTTTTTAGATATTTTCCACATATTTCATGAATACAATCATAAAATAGCATAAAATACGGCGTCATGAGATCTCGGGCCCCCCCGAAACTGTCTCGGCCCCCCGAAACTTTTGTCTATATAGGCCTCTGACTGTATATCGAGTCCCACCCCCACCTCCTCCCTTCTTCCCAGCCCTGCATACTCTTCTATCTATCTATCTATCTATTTAGCCTTCTTCGATCCATCTTTGGATATAGGCCTCCCCCAATATCTTCCACTCTTCCCTGTCTGTCGCCGTGTTCATCCATCTAGCTCCCGCATGTTTCTTGAAATTGTTCACCCATCTCATTTGTGGCCTTCCCCTACTTCTTTTATTTTCCCAAGGTCTCAAGTTTACAATACATTTGTTCCATCGATCGTCTTTCTGTCGATATTATGACTGGCAAATTTCCATTTTAATTTTGCTACTTCTCCTCTGACATCCCTTACTTTTGTTTCATTTCTCATCCATTCATTCCTTTTTCTATCTGTTAGCTTTACAAGGACAGGAAGGATACATTAGTTATACACTTTCGTTTTGAGTTACTGAGGATATTTTTTATTTTTTAGTAAGTAGCTTAATTTACCGAATGCTGCCCAGGCCAATCTTTCACGTCTCTTGAATTCAGCTGTTTGGTTTTCTTTTTTTAGTTTAATAATTTTCTCAGGTAATCCTCTACTTGTTCTATTTTCTCCTGGTTTATTCTGATCGTGATATTTTCATCTGTGTTTGTTATGATTTTAGCTTTAGTGTAGTTCGTACTCAAGCCTATATTTTTAGCTGCTGTATCCAGTTCTTCCAGCATTTCTATCAGTTCTTCTTTCTTATCTGTTATTAAGGCGATATCATCAGCATATCTTAGGTGGTTTAAGTATTGTCCGTTTACTTTGATGCCCATTTCTTCCCAATCTAAGTTTTTAAAAACATCTAAGGCCTGGGTCTGACACCTCTACCTCTTCTTAAGTGGATTGGCTTGGTTCCTTCGTGGATTTTGATTGATATTGTTGCTTCGCTATATAAATTAGCTATTAAATCTGTGTATCTGTGATCGATTCGGCTATTAATTAAAAATTTGAAAAAACTGCCCATTTTACCCCCCAGGCGCACGGCTAGAAATACTTTTAAAAATTAAAAAAAATATACGTTAGCGTTTTTGACCCGTTACACAACTTTTTTTAACTATGACAAATCAATTTTAAAAAAAAAATTTTTTTAGGCCTTTTTCGACCCAACTTATTAGCTAGCCTATTGTCACACTTCAAGTGAAGCAAGCCGTGATCATATATTAGCCTTGAAAACAGTTTTTTATAAATATCTCAAAAAATAAAGGTCCTACGAAGTTTTTCGTTATAACACGAACCATTGAGCAAAACATAGTCTACTATATTCCAAAAACAGTTTATTGATACGATGCTCCGTTAAAAAGTTAGCATTTTTTTAAATCTTTAATTGTCAAAACACTGTAATTAGCATTAATGGATTTTGATCAAAATTTGATCAGCTTGTAAGAGTGTCGAACACTATTTTACCTGAAAATTTTATGAAAATCGGTTCAGCGGTTGAGGAGGTATCGTGTTACGGACAGAAATAATATACACACACAGACAGACATCACGACGATATACATCCAAATAACAGATTTTTGGCGTTATCTCAAAATTTTTCGTCGAAAATAATACCTTCACTAGCCATTGCTACGCGGACTAGAAAGGTAAAAATACAAAGTGTCGCACAGTGGAACGTTTGACTAATCTAGGTGGACATAGTTAAGTACTATAAATTAACATTTCAGCTACCTACAATTAAAGAGCATAAATAAAATATTATTTTTTTATCCCCTGGTTGTTTGCTCAAGATATTTGCATTGAAAGTTGCATCTTAAAAATTTTCTGCTTAGACATTTTATATATGTATGGGCAATGCTTTAAAACAATATTGTTTTTTCCCGCGTAGTAGGCGCTGGAGTAAAACAAGTGCCAGGCATTTTTAGAGTGACATGTCCTTAAGACTAGGGAAGCATTTTGACTGTCATTGTTGCAGTGTTTTACTTGCTATGATTTTATGAATTCGCTGGTGTTTTGGTAAGGAAAATTTTATTTTTATATAGTTTTTGTTGGACTGAAACTTTAGTTTGTTAGAATTTGTTGATGTTAGTTTTATTATTTTCTAATTAACCGAAATCTCTACTTTCTGAGGCAGTATTGAAATTTTGTCCTTTTTTTGCGGTAAACTTGTACTTAATTATTTTGTTAGCCTGCAACTCTAAAATAGAAAACGTATTATTTGTGTTTAATGACATTTTCTTTTTGATACCTTCACAAATGTGCCCTTTGGGAATTTTCTAACCCAAATTAGTCAATCTTCGTGCATCTCTACAGGGTGTCCAGATAAAAGTAAGTACATAGGGCTTTGTCGGATTTTTAGAAACGGTAACACTTACGATATTCGTTCAAAAGGAAAAAAGTGGCGCTATTGCGAGCTTAATTGGATGCAGTGTCGAAGTTAAAAATATCTACAGGGGGTTTCAAAATAATGCTTAAAAACTTAAATTGTGTTATTCGAAAAACTAAAATATTGTCGCCTTCTGTTAAACAAATTGAATAAAACTATATAAATATGACTAGGCCAATAAAATGAACAATTATTTTTTTCAAAAAGTCACAATTTTTAGTTTTTGCCTTCCTAGCCCGCATAGCAATGGTATTATTAATATGTATTATATTCTTTTTTTTTTAGATAACGCCGAAAATGTGTTATTTGGGTGTATTTTGACCTATCTAGCAATATCGTCGTGATGTCTGTCTGTGTTTATTATTTCTGTCCGTAACTCAATAGCTCCTAAATCGCTGAACGAGCGAGCTTAATTGGATGCAGTGTCGAAGTTAAAAATATCTACAGGGGGTTTCAAAATAATGCTTAAAAACTTAAATTGTGTTATTCGAAAAACTAAAATATTGTCGCCTTCTGTTAAACAAATTGAATAAAACTATATAAATATGACTAGGCCAATAAAATGAACAATTATTTTTTTCAAAAAGTCACAATTTTTAGTTTTTGCCTTCCTAGCCCGCATAGCAATGGTATTATTAATATGTATTATATTCTTCTTTTTTTTAGATAACGCAGAAAATGTGTTATTTGGGTGTATTTTGACCTATCTAGCAATATCGTCGTGATGTCTGTCTGTGTGTCTGTGTTTATTATTTCTGTCCGTAACTCAATAGCTCCTAAATCGCTGAACGAGCGAGCTTAATTGGATGCAGTGTCGAAGTTAAAAATATCTACAGGGGTTTCAAAATAATGCTTAAAAACTTAAATTGCGTTATTCGAAAAACTAAAATATTGTCGCCTTCTGTTAAACAAATTGAATAAAACTATATAAATATGACTAGGCCAATAAAATGAACAATTATTTTTTTCAAAAAGTCACAATTTTTAGTTTTTGCCTTCCTAGCCCGCATAGCAATGGTATTATTAATATGTATTATATTCTTTTTTTTTAGATAACGCCGAAAATGTGTTATTTGGGTGTATTTTGACCTATCTAGCAATATCGTCGTGATGTCTGTCTGTGTGTCTGTGTTTATTATTTCTGTCCGTAACTCAATAGCTCCTAAATCGCTGAACGAGCGAGCTTAATTGGATGCAGTGTCGAAGTTAAAAATATCTACAGGGGGTTTCAAAATAATGCTTAAAAACTTAAATTGTGTTATTCGAAAAACTAAAATATTGTCGCCTTCTGTTAAACAAATTGAATAAAACTATATAAATATGACTAGGCCAATAAAATGAACAATTATTTTTTTCAAAAAGTCACAATTTTTAGTTTTTGCCTTCCTAGCCCGCATAGCAATGGTATTATTAATATGTATTATATTCTTTTTTTTTTTTAGATAACGCCGAAAATGTGTTATTTGGGTGTATTTTGACCTATCTAGCAATATCGTCGTGATGTCTGTCTGTGTGTCTGTGTTTATTATTTCTGTCCGTAACTCAATAGCTCCTAAATCGCTGAACGAGCGAGCTTAATTGGATGCAGTGTCGAAGTTAAAAATATCTACAGGGGGTTTCAAAATAATGCTTAAAAACTTAAATTGTGTTATTCGAAAAACTAAAATATTGTCGCCTTCTGTTAAACAAATTGAATAAAACTATATAAATATGACTAGGCCAATAAAATGAACAATTATTTTTTTCAAAAAGTCACAATTTTTAGTTTTTGCCTTCCTAGCCCGCATAGCAATGGTATTATTAATATGTATTATATTCTTTTTTTTTTAGATAACGCAGAAAATGTGTTATTTGGGTGTATTTTGACCTATCTAGCAATATCGTCGTGATGTCTGTCTGTGTGTCTGTGTTTATTATTTCTGTCCGTAACTCAATAGCTCCTAAATCGCTGAACGAGCGAGCTTAATTGGATGCAGTGTCGAAGTTAAAAATATCTACAGGGGGTTTCAAAATAATGCTTAAAAACTTAAATTGTGTTATTCGAAAAACTAAAATATTGTCGCCTTCTGTTAAACAAATTGAATAAAACTATATAAATATGACTAGGCCAATAAAATGAACAATTATTTTTTTCAAAAAGTCACAATTTTTAGTTTTTGCCTTCCTAGCCCGCATAGCAATGGTATTCTTAATATGTATTATATTCTTTTTTTTTTAGATAACGCAGAAAATGTGTTATTTGGGTGTATTTTGACCTATCTAGCAATATCGTCGTGATGTCTGTCTGTGTGTCTGTGTTTATTATTTCTGTCCGTAACTCAATAGCTCCTAAATCGCTGAACGAGCGAGCTTAATTGGATGCAGTGTCGAAGTTAAAAATATCTACAGGGGGTTTCAAAATAATGCTTAAAAACTTAAATTGTGTTATTCGAAAAACTAAAATATTGTCGCCTTCTGTTAAACAAATTGAATAAAACTATATAAATATGACTAGGCCAATAAAATGAACAATTATTTTTTTCAAAAAGTCACAATTTTTAGTTTTTGCCTTCCTAGCCCGCATAGCAATGGTATTATTAATATGTATTATATTCTTTTTTTTTAGATAACGCCGAAAATGTGTTATTTGGGTGTATTTTGACCTATCTAGCAATATCGTCGTGATGTCTGTCTGTGTGTCTGTGTTTATTATTTCTGTCCGTAACTCAATAGCTCCTAAATCGCTGAACGAGCGAGCTTAATTGGATGCAGTGTCGAAGTTAAAAATATCTACAGGGGGTTTCAAAATAATGCTTAAAAACTTAAATTGTGTTATTCGAAAAACTAAAATATTGTCGCCTTCTGTTAAACAAATTGAATAAAACTATATAAATATGACTAGGCCAATAAAATGAACAATTATTTTTTTCAAAAAGTCACAATTTTTAGTTTTTGCCTTCCTAGCCCGCATAGCAATGGTATTATTAATATGTATTATATTCTTTTTTTTTTTTAGATAACGCCGAAAATGTGTTATTTGGGTGTATTTTGACCTATCTAGCAATATCGTCGTGATGTCTGTCTGTGTGTCTGTGTTTATTATTTCTGTCCGTAACTCAATAGCTCCTAAATCGCTGAACGAGCGAGCTTAATTGGATGCAGTGTCGAAGTTAAAAATATCTACAGGGGGTTTCAAAATAATGCTTAAAAACTTAAATTGTGTTATTCGAAAGACTAAAATATTGTCGCCTTCTGTTAAACAAATTGAATAAAACTATATAAATATGACTAGGCCAATAAAATGAACAATTATTTTTTTCAAAAAGTCACAATTTTTAGTTTTTGCCTTCCTAGCCCGCATATCAATGGTATTATTAATATGTATTATATTCTTTTTTTTTTAGATAACGCAGAAAATGTGTTATTTGGGTGTATTTTGACCTATCTAGCAATATCGTCGTGATGTCTGTCTGTGTGTCTGTGTTTATTATTTCTGTCCGTAACTCAATAGCTCCTAAATCGCTGAACGAGCGAGCTTAATTGGATGCAGTGTCGAAGTTAAAAATATCTACAGGGGGTTTCAAAATAATGCTTAAAAACTTAAATTGTGTTATTCGAAAAACTAAAATATTGTCGCCTTCTGTTAAACAAATTGAATAAAACTATATAAATATGACTAGGCCAATAAAATGAACAATTATTTTTTTCAAAAAGTCACAATTTTTAGTTTTTGCCTTCCTAGCCCGCATAGCAATGGTATTATTAATATGTATTATATTCTTTTTTTTTAGATAACGCCGAAAATGTGTTATTTGGGTGTATTTTGACCTATCTAGCAATATCGTCGTGATGTCTGTCTGTGTGTCTGTGTTTATTATTTCTGTCCGTAACTCAATAGCTCCTAAATCGCTGAACGAGCGAGCTTAATTGGATGCAGTGTCGAAGTTAAAAATATCTACAGGGGGTTTCAAAATAATGCTTAAAAACTTAAATTGTGTTATTCGAAAAACTAAAATATTGTCGCCTTCTGTTAAACAAATTGAATAAAACTATATAAATATGACTAGGCCAATAAAATGAACAATTATTTTTTTCAAAAAGTCACAATTTTTAGTTTTTGCCTTCCTAGCCCGCATAGCAATGGTATTATTAATATGTATTATATTCTTTTTTTTTTTAGATAACGCCGAAAATGTGTTATTTGGGTGTATTTTGACCTATCTAGCAATATCGTCGTGATGTCTGTCTGTGTGTCTGTGTTTATTATTTCTGTCCGTAACTCAATAGCTCCTAAATCGCTGAACGAGCGAGCTTAATTGGATGCAGTGTCGAAGTTAAAAATATCTACAGGGGGTTTCAAAATAATGCTTAAAAACTTAAATTGTGTTATTCGAAAAACTAAAATATTGTCGCCTTCTGTTAAACAAATTGAATAAAACTATATAAATATGACTAGGCCAATAAAATGAACAATTATTTTTTTCAAAAAGTCACAATTTTTAGTTTTTGCCTTCCTAGCCCGCATAGCAATGGTATTATTAATATGTATTATATTCTTTTTTTTTTTAGATAACGCAGAAAATGTGTTATTTGGGTGTATTTTGACCTATCTAGCAATATCGTCGTGATGTCTGTCTGTGTGTCTGTGTTTATTATTTCTGTCCGTAACTCAATAGCTCCTAAATCGCTGAACGAGCGAGCTTAATTGGATGCAGTGTCGAAGTTAAAAATATCTACAGGGGGTTTCAAAATAATGCTTAAAAACTTAAATTGTGTTATTCGAAAAACTAAAATATTGTCGCCTTCTGTTAAACAAATTGAATAAAACCATATAAATATGACTAGGCCAATAAAATGAACAATTATTTTTTTCAAAAAGTCACAATTTTTAGTTTTTGCCTTCCTAGCCCGCATAGCAATGGTATTATTAATATGTATTATATTCTTTTTTTTTTTAGATAACGCCGAAAATGTGTTATTTGGGTGTATTTTGACCTATCTAGCAATATCGTCGTGATGTCTGTCTGTGTGTCTGTGTTTATTATTTCTGTCCGTAACTCAATAGCTCCTAAATCGCTGAACGAGCGAGCTTAATTGGATGCAGTGTCGAAGTTAAAAATATCTACAGGGGGTTTCAAAATAATGCTTAAAAACTTAAATTGTGTTATTCGAAAAACTAAAATATTGTCGCCTTCTGTTAAACAAATTGAATAAAACTATATAAATATGACTAGGCCAATAAAATGAACAATTATTTTTTTCAAAAAGTCACAATTTTTAGTTTTTGCCTTCCTAGCCCGCATAGCAATGGTATTATTAATATGTATTATATTCTTTTTTTTTAGATAACGCCGAAAATGTGTTATTTGGGTGTATTTTGACCTATCTAGCAATATCGTCGTGATGTCTGTCTGTGTGTCTGTGTTTATTATTTCTGTCCGTAACTCAATAGCTCCTAAATCGCTGAACGAGCGAGCTTAATTGGATGCAGTGTCGAAGTTAAAAATATCTACAGGGGGTTTCAAAATAATGCTTAAAAACTTAAATTGTGTTATTCGAAAAACTAAAATATTGTCGCCTTCTGTTAAACAAATTGAATAAAACTATATAAATATGACTAGGCCAATAAAATGAACAATTATTTTTTTCAAAAAGTCACAATTTTTAGTTTTTGCCTTCCTAGCCCGCATAGCAATGGTATTATTAATATGTATTATATTCTTTTTTTTTTTTAGATAACGCCGAAAATGTGTTATTTGGGTGTATTTTGACCTATCTAGCAATATCGTCGTGATGTCTGTCTGTGTGTCTGTGTTTATTATTTCTGTCCGTAACTCAATAGCTCCTAAATCGCTGAACGAGCGAGCTTAATTGGATGCAGTGTCGAAGTTAAAAATATCTACAGGGGGTTTCAAAATAATGCTTAAAAACTTAAATTGTGTTATTCGAAAAACTAAAATATTGTCGCCTTCTGTTAAACAAATTGAATAAAACTATATAAATATGACTAGGCCAATAAAATGAACAATTATTTTTTTCAAAAAGTCACAATTTTTAGTTTTTGCCTTCCTAGCCCGCATAGCAATGGTATTATTAATATGTATTATATTCTTTTTTTTTAGATAACGCCGAAAATGTGTTATTTGGGTGTATTTTGACCTATCTAGCAATATCGTCGTGATGTCTGTCTGTGTGTCTGTGTTTATTATTTCTGTCCGTAACTCAATAGCTCCTAAATCGCTGAACGAGCGAGCTTAATTGGATGCAGTGTCGAAGTTAAAAATATCTACAGGGGGTTTCAAAATAATGCTTAAAAACTTAAATTGTGTTATTCGAAAAACTAAAATATTGTCGCCTTCTGTTAAACAAATTGAATAAAACTATATAAATATGACTAGGCCAATAAAATGAACAATTATTTTTTTCAAAAAGTCACAATTTTTAGTTTTTGCCTTCCTAGCCCGCATAGCAATGGTATTATTAATATGTATTATATTCTTTTTTTTTTTTAGATAACGCCGAAAATGTGTTATTTGGGTGTATTTTGACCTATCTAGCAATATCGTCGTGATGTCTGTCTGTGTGTCTGTGTTTATTATTTCTGTCCGTAACTCAATAGCTCCTAAATCGCTGAACGAGCGAGCTTAATTGGATGCAGTGTCGAAGTTAAAAATATCTACAGGGGGTTTCAAAATAATGCTTAAAAACTTAAATTGTGTTATTCGAAAAACTAAAATATTGTCGCCTTCTGTTAAACAAATTGAATAAAACTATATAAATATGACTAGGCCAATAAAATGAACAATTATTTTTTTCAAAAAGTCACAATTTTTAGTTTTTGCCTTCCTAGCCCGCATAGCAATGGTATTATTAATATGTATTATATTCTTTTTTTTTTTAGATAACGCAGAAAATGTGTTATTTGGGTGTATTTTGACCTATCTAGCAATATCGTCGTGATGTCTGTCTGTGTGTCTGTGTTTATTATTTCTGTCCGTAACTCAATAGCTCCTAAATCGCTGAACGAGCGAGCTTAATTGGATGCAGTGTCGAAGTTAAAAATATCTACAGGGGGTTTCAAAATAATGCTTAAAAACTTAAATTGTGTTATTCGAAAAACTAAAATATTGTCGCCTTCTGTTAAACAAATTGAATAAAACTATATAAATATGACTAGGCCAATAAAATGAACAATTATTTTTTTCAAAAAGTCACAATTTTTAGTTTTTGCCTTCCTAGCCCGCATAGCAATGGTATTATTAATATGTATTATATTCTTTTTTTTTAGATAACGCCGAAAATGTGTTATTTGGGTGTATTTTGACCTATCTAGCAATATCGTCGTGATGTCTGTCTGTGTGTCTGTGTTTATTATTTCTGTCCGTAACTCAATAGCTCCTAAATCGCTGAACGAGCGAGCTTAATTGGATGCAGTGTCGAAGTTAAAAATATCTACAGGGGGTTTTAAAATAATGCTTAAAAACTTAAATTGTGTTATTCGAAAAACTAAAATATTGTCGCCTTCTGTTAAACAAATTGAATAAAACTATATAAATATGACTAGGCCAATAAAATGAACAATTATTTTTTTCTTTTTTACGAATTACCGTTTCCGAAAATCCCACAAAGCCCTATGTACTTACTTTTATCTGGACACCCTGTAGACAAACAGACACATTGACTCATCGTGATATAGAAAAATGCACGAAGATTGACTAATTTAGGTT
>OY755047.1:14954862-15102362 GCA_963576565.1 Aspidapion aeneum
CAAAAATTGTGCCAGAAGTGTATGAATTTTTTTTTCTCGATATTTCATTGGACTAACAAAAAAGCTTTCACGAACTTTCATATTCATTTTTGTAAAAATATTTTCGTCCTGATATGTACTTTTCGGAGTACATACACTGTTGGTGCGAAAAGGTGCGATAGTCTCCAAATTCGTTATTAAACATAACCGTACATATTCTGATAAACACAACATACCTATTCTAGTGCATTTTAATTTGTGTTTCCGTGTATCTTTTATATAGATAGTAATGAGCAAAGTACCTTTAAAGAAGCAAAATAAATCATAGATATCAAAACTCCTGTCTTAGCAATGAACTTTAAAAAATAAGGGAAAAATTCAAGATAGCCGCCAAAATAGATAGGAAATTAGTAAAAACTGCAAACATTTAACATCGGTTTTGGGATATTTGTGCATCTAAATTTAAATATAGAATAATTTTTACTGGGGGAGAAAAAGAGCAATTTAGAATGGTGGGAGGTTAACTAGGTTAAAAATTATTAGGTGGTGAAACAAAAAAAAATAGGTTTTAATTATTTAACTTGCTCATATTACCCCCCAAACTAAAATATGTTGATCAAAATAAATTTATCCTCAATTTAAATCATTCATCGGATTCATTCTCTCTTTTTCATCCTGTATGTGGAGGTAAAAACTTCACTTTTTAGGAACATTAAAAGTTTTTAATGCAATACTAGGTATTCGCTGAATCTAACCAGAACAAGAAAAACTGTTTAGCATCCCCCTGGCAGAGGGAGGCGTGGAAGTGGGAGTCTATAAATAAATTTTGTATGGAGCTTACTATAGGCACGACTAAACTTCTGTATTAGGAAGGAAAAAGGGTTGCTGGAGCAAGGTCGTATCTAACCCAAAACAGAAGACGGGGCAGGTTTCTGAATTCCATGGTTTTCTTAATTTAGAGGGGAGGAATTCATATTCTAATTGAATTTCAATATCCGATTTTAAAAAAACCTGGTTAAAAAGGGGGACAGCTCAACCGCTGCCCTGCCCGCCCCCCCCCCCTCGGATACGTATTTGTGCTAAGGGTGACTTAGGGGATAATTGAGTGAATTATTTTTTTATTGTCTTCGTTGAATTTAGCAAATAGAAATATTTCCATGATAAACTGTTCATGTCCATTAAAAAAGTTTTCATCCCCAAATAAACGGGGTAAAAGGGGGGATTCGGTTACTGAATGATTACAAAACTTTTTAATCCTTTAATTTTAGTTCTGCGGACCAAAATACTTAAGAATATATATATTTTGAATTTTTATAATAGATCAAATTTTACCAATCCAGGGGGGGGGGGGGGCTAATAGGGGCAAATTCGATAATTGACACATTTTCTTTTGGGGAACTGGATTTTAGTGCACCAAAATTAGAAGAATTTGGGGGGTTTACCCTCTGAGTTTTGCAGCTTATAATTTTTTGTGAGGCTGTGTAATTTGCAGACCATATTAAAAATAATACACTTTTTTAAAGGCTTTTAGGCAGTATAATTTACGAAAATGGTGGTGGCAAGAGTGGGGGGGGGGTAATAAAAAATATTTTTTAATTGTATATTAGCATTAGACTTCTTTATCGATTTGCGTTAAAGTGATTAGAGAGTTTAACTGCAAAAGTCTATTTTTGGCCAAAATATTGATCCCTCGGACCATAGTGCGACGCAGCGTTGCATGCGTTTTTTTCCAATGTGAAAAGCAATTTTGGAAATCATCAAAAGAGAGGCTGTTAAGAATTCTTGCCGTTTTTTCCTTGACGTGTTCTAGTATTTCAAAACGGTTCCTTTTAACGATTTCTTCACTTTCGAAAACAGGAAGAAGTCGCAAGGGCCTAAATCTTGTGAATATGGTGGGTGGTTAACGACGGGGATCTTCTAATTAGCTAAAAACTGCTTAATGGAAAGGGCATTGTGGGCCGGTGCATTGTCCTGGTAGAGCAGCCACGCGTTGTTCTTCCACAAATCTGGACGCTTTTTCCTTACATGTTCCCTTAGCTACATCAATACTTTCAAATATAAACGTTGGTTGACTGTTTGACACTCACGCGCCCATTCAATAAGAATAGAAAAATAAACAATAAGTATCGCTGTTTTGGATGTGCTGGAGCACCCTTCTCGTTCTCCATCTTTAACTTCATCACGACCATCGAAAAAGCTTTTATACCACATAAAAATCATTGCACGAGACATACACTGCTCTCCGTAGACATTTTTTAACATTTGAAAGCATTTAGTAGCCGTTTTTTTAAGTTTTGTTTTAAACTCATATGTTGGTCAATTTTTTCGTTTATCATAATTCCGACAAATGTACGATCAGCTTAAACCACTGCGAAAGCCATACTAGTAGAGGAAAGGCGACAAGAATGTGCGCAGTAGTAGAACGCCCGAGGCGTGGTGATTTAAAACCGAGGGGTGGCTCGGTATTTCCTTTTGATGTACAGGTTAGGGGAAATACCAGGAAATACTTTAGAAAATATTAGGGGGGGAAATTCTAGGAATTACCATTGCTTGGTTCATCATCAACAGAAGGAAATACTGGGAAATAACAGGAAATACCCTAGGTATAATACCGTAGGTATTATACCGTAGGTATTTCCTTTTGGTGTACAAAAATCGGCGATCGAGCCACTCCTCGTTTAAAACCTGTTAGTACGGGGGTCAGTCTTAAAGTTGAATTGTCATAGCTTGTATATAGAGACAGGGGGGCAAAATGGGGTACGGGGGTAAAACGGGATATCGCAGTTTTAGGTAAACTGCGCAATAATAAAACGTCTTAATATCAGATGTTTTATCCCCATGACTGGTTCAACTATTTGCAATATGATTGGTGCCGGTCGGCTGAGCTTACGTTGGTTTTTGCCCATCATGTGATGTTTTGCGCTGTTTATTGTAAAAATATCTTGCGCAATTTGTGATGGTAAGTACATTTGTTACAGACTTTTTAAAATTTTAATTTTTGTAGTTTTTTCTTGGGTATAGGGAGGAATGAAAGAAAAACCGATTTTTCTTGTGGCAACGTTTCGTTTCTGTATTGAAACTTTTTCAAGCCTCAGAAGGTCAGTTTATGATTGATGTTGTAGAAAAGGGATTTCAGCATTCCAATTAGATTGTAAAAATTGATTCATTTTTAGTTCTAATTAAGCACTGGCAAAATTACACTGCTGTCACTCTTCATAAATAAAAATTTTTATTTTTAATTTTGCCAGTGCTTAATTAGAACTAAAAATGAATCAATTTTTACAATCTAATTGGAATGCTGAAATCCCTTTTCTACAACATCAATCATAAACTGACCTTCTGAGGCTTGAAAAAGTTTCAATACAGAAACGAAACGTTGCCACAAGAAAAATCGGTTTTTGTTTCATTACTCCCTATACCCAAGAAAAAACTACAAAAATTTTTAAAATTTTGTTTACATTGATCAATTTGCGGGTTTATGTTTTAGCCATTTACTGTGCATGATTTTTGTTTGAATATAACTAGTAGTTTGGGGGGGTACCTTGTTATCCCTAGTAACCTATACCCCATTTTCCCCAAAAAATATTTTTAATTTTTTAGGTACCATCACTGTTGTATTTTTTGTTGTCCTGCAAAAAATAGACGCAAAATTCGTGTATAAGAGTCAACAGCGATGACTAGATCGCTGTCACTCTTTATAAATTTTGTAAATACTATATTTAATTATTATAAATGTATTTTTATTACAACTTTTTATTTTTTAAATAAGTATTTTAATCTTAGTAAAAATATTGATTCTAAATTACACAAACGCCCCGCCCGTTTCGCCACATATAGGTACAGTCGGGGACTTTTTAAATTGCCGCCCTTGAAAATATAAAATATTTCTATTTGAGATTCGAAAAAGTAGTTTCAACCAAAACAAAAATTAGGAACCTTACCTCTGTCTCTATACACATACATTTAAAAATTAAAGTTTTTTGATTTCTTTAAATGATTAATTTTGATAGAAAAAATACAGCGTTAATTAAAAAGTCCCTGACTGTACCCCATTTTACCCCGTATGAGAGCAAAATGGGACAAAGTCAACTTTTTACCAAAATAAAAATAAAAGTATGATGGGGTTCTAAATCGTTTTTAATTGAAAATTAAAATATAAAGATAACACATCTAGCCAACTTAATTCCAAATAATGAACGCAAAGGTGATCAATTAATAGAAAATATAAGCCTATGAAATTAAGTATTCCATTTTGTCCCCCCTTCCCCTAATCATAAACTATTGATTCATTAATAATATTGTAAAGGGTCAATGGCAGTGGCGGATCCAGGGGGGGGCACTAGGGGCACCTGCCCCCCCCGAGAATTTTTTGAATATACAAAAAATGAGTAAAAGTTATGTTTTTGCTAATAAAACATCAAAATTTTTGCCTGCGGCGCATGAAAGTGTCTGTTGTTTTTATCATCGAAATTACAACCACTGACTAATTCAATAAAATATATACCGTTTTTTACCAACAGAGAATGTCACCTAAAGTGCCCCCCCCCCCCCCCGGAGAAGCACCTCTGCATCCGCCCTTGCTTGGTCAATGGGGTGCCATATTTCAAGGGAAGATAGTACTCTTCAAATTACTAAAAACAGTTCAAGTTTAACCAGCGGCGTAGCGTGGTTGGGGGGCGCGGGGGTTCATCCGCCCCCCGCCCCGAGGGTAGTGGCGCCCCATAGGTGGCCGAAGCGCCCTCAGCTTTATTAAGTCGGGCCGGTAACCGCCAATTGAGAGGGTGCCAAAGGAAACTAACGACATTTTTTTTTTGGTCGCAAGATTCGTGGGTGAGGCGCCTCTTGTGACTTATCGGCCGCCCCCCTCACACATGATGACCTTTTGTTTTGTTTTTTTTTTTTGGTCGCAAGATTTGTGACCTTTTTGTTTTTTTTTTGTCACAACGATTTTTTCATCAGTTTTCAGAGGCGCCCTTTTTAGCTGTCGCCCCCCCCCCCCCCCGCCCTTTCGGGCACGCTACGCCGCTGGTTTTAACTAACCTAACGTTACCTCACCCATTTTTCGACCCATCTCAATCTAATTACAGTCGAACATCTATAACTCAAACCTCTATAACTCGAACCCCTCTATACTCGAACCTTTGAAGCGGTCCCTGCACTTTTTACATGTATTTTAACCTATGTAACTCGAGTTTCTATAACTCGTACTCTCCATAACTCGAACTGTTTTGGTTGTCCCTTCAGGTTCGAGTTATAGAGGCTCGACTGTATTATCTTATAGCAACCAGATAAAGCATTTCATAGACAATATAATAAACAGCAACTTTAAATCTATACAGATTCTCAAAATTATACATACGGGTGCGAAAAAAACGGATTTTCCGCCCTAAAATATTGTTCAAAATGCGATTTTCCGCACATTTGTAGAAAAATTATAGAAGAAACAAAACATTGTAACCTTGCGTTAGCCTTTGACTATATAGTCCAGTCATTATAGAATTTCACCATGCAAAAGATGGTGTAAACTCTATATCATAATTTTTGAGATAACTTTTTGACAGTTATCAGCTGTTTACCATAACAAATAGCATAGGCCAACGAAAAAAAAGTTGTCTCAAAAATAATGTTATAGGGTTTTGTCGCGATTTTGACATATGTTGTTAAGTTTGGAGTCCTAAAAACTAATTTGAGTTTTAGACGTTGGGGGGGGGGCGGACCCCACCGCCATCTTGGATTTAGTATTATTTATTATTATTATTATTATTAAATTCTTTATTTGTTTTTTTTGTAGATGCACAAAAAGGTTTTTTTTAAATTACTTACTAATCATGTTTCCCTAAAACTATAGTTTTTTTGAAAACTGAATAAAACAAAAAAAACATTTTTTTTCGTGATCTTAAAAAATAACCCCAGTTTAGGGATGCCAATTAAGTGCTAACCGAGGGCTTGGTCCACTTAGGTGATACATCGTTTAAAAGATTTAATTTTCTATAATAAAGTAGCTTACAGACTTTCTGTAAAATGCTTACCTTTTAAAAAAATTACATAAAACTAAATAATTTCGGATAATTTTGGACATTTTACTTTACTATAGAAATAAATAGGAAACGTGTGTACTGCCAACAGTTCTGGGTTTGTATCTCAGGAAGAGTACTACTCAGAGAACTCAGTGATATCTCATTTTATAGGCTAACAGTTATTTTCTTATTTTATGTTATTACAGATTTTCTCAAAAAGAAGCAGAAAATCCAAAATGGCCATGAAATCATTAGCGTCATAACTCAAAAACCATTCGTCTCACAAAAAAACGTAAATTAGCGTTTTTGTAGCAAATTTTATTGTCAACTTTTGTTCAAAACTTTTTTTTCTAAAATATACAGAGACCGAGTAATTAAAAAAAAACCTTTTTGTATTAAGTAAGAAGTGTACATTTTAAATTACTTTGACTTTAATAGGTAAATTTTATATATTTTTATAATATTGTTTTTTGTAGCCTTATTAATGAATTTATTTATAAGAAGTTTTTTAGCAGGCTTTGTCTTTGTGAAACACAGTTTTCCTTTCTGACAATAAAGCATTTTTGATTGATTCATTGCTTGTGCACACTAAATCCATGATGGCGGGGGAAGCCAGGTCGAAAACTCAAATTTTCTTTTAGGAGTCCAATGTGAACCATATATGTCAAAATGGCGACTACACCACCCTTTGCAACCCTTTTTTCGCTCTAGTGACTGGCCTAATATATTTTATATAATCTATACTTAGTTAATTTGTTTTTCGACCTTTTAATGCATTTTATGTCCATATTTGCAAATATTAATCGAAAATAATGCATATCACGTACTCAAGTCCACTGAAGTTCAGTGGTGCACCTAGGAATATGTCTAGGAGGGCCCGGGTCCTCTTGGGGGGGGGCTCATAATGTCGAATTTTAAGCTATTTTTTTGTGTTTTTTTATGAAATATGTGGAAAATATGTAAACAAATCTAAGGCTTGGGAGAAACTGGGCCCCGAGGCCCCCCCTGGGTACGCTTATGACTAAACATTACGATATAAATATGATAATTCAACTTAAGTTAAACTAAACCATACAAAAAAAATTACCTAAATCAGTAACAATTTTTGTTAGACCTTTACTAAAAGTTGCCATTAGAAAGCTTATTGTTTCGAAATAGTTATTTACCTAACAAGTGTGGAAAGTGATACTTTACCGCACGTGACGGCAGTTGTACGAACGACGCGTAGCAGAGTTCGGTCAAGCCGTCAAGGGTGGTAAAGACACATTTCGCAGGTGCATTCTGCATACTGCCGACTAAAGTAGTCCCGAAAAGCACACCCGAAAGCGCATCTCAAAAAAATCTGCCAATCAGGTGCTGTTCATCCACCTGGGCTCGGTCGGTCGGAAAACAAATACTTTGTCGTCGGACCGCAAAGAGCAGCGCCTCTTCTTTGTCGGTAGGGATGAAATTATACCAGCAAGATTTTATATGAATTTGGATAAATTTTGAAGGGCACTTTGCAAAAACTATACCTTTTTTTAAATTAAATGTAATTTATATGTAAACATGTCAAATTAGACGAAATTGAAATGTAAATAAATATTGAAGCTGGTTTGTTGACGCGTTGCTAAGGTTTCTAAGTGGTGCGCGTGCGGTAAAGTAACTTTACCGCAACGGGTGTGCGATATAGTAATTACTTTACCGCACGCGAGTATGTAATAGTTATTTACCTAACAAGTGCGGAAAGTAATACTTTAACGCACGCGATGGCAGTTGGCCGAACGACGCAGACCGGAGTTCGGTCAAGCCGTCAAGTGTGGTAAAGACACTTTCCGCATGTGTTAGATACAATATTTTACCTATGAGTACCTTTTTTTTTTAAATTGAATGTAATTTATAAATAAACATGTCAAATTAGACGAAATTGAAATGTAAATAAATATTGAAGCTGCCTTGTTGACGCGTTGCTAAGGTTTTTAAGTAGTGCGCGTGCGGGAAAATAACTTTCCGCACAGTGTGCAATATAGTAATTACTTTACCGCACGCGAGTAGGTTAAATATCTAACGGTTCTACAAATTAATAAAAGAATTAAGTTTTAAAAAGTAGACCATCTTGCTCCGGTCTACCCTACGCGCATAGTTTCACCTACGCGTTATAAGAATGCATCCAATTTAATAAGAATGTCGTAAGTGTCCGGAAAAATGGAAAAACATCACAAAAATGGAATGCTCATTCTTCCATTACAAAAACGTTTCTGTTGTGTAATGATAATGAAAATGCTTTTCATTCGTATCTCCACAATAAGAAAAAAGGCGGAAAATTCGAGGAAAAAGGAAAAAAAGAAAGAGACGTGTCGGAAAATAATGTGATTTTTATACATGTGTGTAGTTTATTATCGACGGTTTAGAAGGAGATAGGGAAAAGCGGGGTAACAAGGGGACGCTATAAGGTTAAATGTTCAGGTTTTTTATTTAAAAATTCGCCTTCATATAGGTTTTACTGAATAAAATGCTAATATTCAAAAACGTCATAATTTTTTAGATTAAAGTGCACAGGAAAAATAGCGCACAGGAAAAAAGCACACCATAAAAATACTCTGCCAATATATGGGCCCCTAAGCTCACACTAGGTACTATAGTTATAGTGTACGTGTGAGTTAATATAACTAAAAACTGAAATATATTTTATTTAACTCCAGACTAAATTACCTTTTGTTTGATACCACACAAGCCATGTTTTGACTTAAACTCAAATTTTTGAAATCTACCCCCACCCTTAAAAAAAACAAAAAACTAAAATGTATTTTGTTAAACTCCGGACTCAATTACCTTTCGTTTGATATCACACACGCCATATTTTCACTTAAACTCTAATTTTTAAAATATACCCCCACCCTTTTTTTTAAATAAATTAAAATGTATTTTGTTTAACTGCAGACTCAATTACCTTTCGTTTGATATCACACACGCCATATTTTCACTTAAACTCTAATTTTTAAAATATACCCCCACCCTTTTTTTTTAAATAAATTAAAATGTATTTTGTTTAACTGCAGACTCAATTACCTTTCGTTTGATATCACACACGCCATATTTTCACTTAAACTCTAATTTTTAAAATATACCCCCACCCTTTTTTTTTAAATAAATTAAAATGTATTTTGTTTAACTGCAGACTCAATTACCTTTCATTTGA
Organism: Aspidapion aeneum; assembly: GCA_963576565.1. Taxonomy (NCBI): domain Eukaryota; kingdom Metazoa; phylum Arthropoda; class Insecta; order Coleoptera; family Brentidae; genus Aspidapion; species Aspidapion aeneum. Next base: position 14,964,037 of record OY755047.1, read on the forward strand.
TATCACACACGCCATATTTTCACATAAACTCTAATTTTTGAAATCTACCCCCACCCTTTTATTTGGTTTCTGTTCGGTGGATTTTGTTCATTTTTAAATGGGACCATCTCGACCCAAGACCCAGCCTAAGTACCAAATTTCATTAAAATCGGCCAAGCGGTTTTTGAGTTATGCGCGTTGGTCGTTACAGACAGACAGACAGACAGACATACAGACAGACCGACAGACAGACAGACGGTGCAACAAAAAAGTTTCAAAATCATCTGAAACGCAAAGATATATAAAAATTTTTGAAATCGGAGCAACTTTTTTTTTCTCGAAAAAATTAGGATCACCATAGCTCACACTACTATAGTATAGTATATGTGTGAGCTAAAACAAACCATACAATAAAATCAAACGTAAGCTTCATGCATGGATTTTGGATCATAATTTCACCTGGTGCCATCATTAATTAATAAACTGTATAACATAAATTAAGTTGTTAATAATAGTGTTGATTTACTTCTGGGCAATCGGACGGTTACAATAACTTAACTTAAATTGTTATTGTTAAAAAAAAACTCTGCCAATATATGGGCCCCTAAGCTCACACTAGGTACTATAGTTATAATGTACGTGTGAGCTAATATAACTAAAAACTGAAATATATCTTATTCAACTCCAGACTAAATTACCTTTTGTTTGATACCACACAAGCCATATTTTGAGTTAAACCCAGATTTTTGAAATCTACCCCCACCCTTAAAAAAAACAAAAACTAAAATGTATTTTGTTGAACTCCGGACTCAATTACCTTTCGTTTGATATCACACACGCCATATTTTCACTTAAACTCTAATTTTTAAAATATACCCCCACCCTTTTTTTTTTAAATAAATTAAAATGTATTTTGTTTAACTGCAGACTCAATTACCTTTCGTTTAATATCACACACGCCATATTTTCACATAAACTCTAATTTTTGAAATCTACCCCCACCCTTTTATTTGGTTTGTGTTCGGTGGATTTCGTTCATTTTTAAATGGGACCATCTCGACTCAAGACCCAGCCTAGGCACCAAATTTCATTGAAATCGGCCAAGTGGTTTTTGAGTTATGCGCGTTGGTCGTTACAGACAGACATACAGACACACAGACAGACAGACAGACAGACAGACAGACAGACAGACAGACATACAGACAGACAGACAGACAGACAGACAGACGGCGCAACAAAAAAGTTTCAAAATCATCTGAAACGCAAAGATATATAAAAATTTTTGAAATCGGAGCAACTTTTTTTTTCTCGAAAAAATTAGGATCACCATAGCTCACACTACTATAGTATAGTATATGTGTGAGCTAAAATAAATGGATCCATGACGGGTCTAATACCTTCCCAGCTAGCCTATTAGCACACTTATAGCCATTATACATAATATTCCAATACCCACGGTAACTGCCCATTCATGATGTAAACATAAGGGCCTGGGGTCTTTAAGCAAAAAAGACCTGATTGGTTGCTTTCAAAGACATATGCATATTATTTCTATATAGTACGTATTATTGCAATACCTAAGGTACCTACCGATGCAGAATACAAACATATTTAAAATAGCAATATCAATGAGTATAAGTCTATCCTTTTTGCGGTCCTTTAGATAAAATGTCCTGATTGGTTATACTTTTACGCATGAATATTATTTTATTCTTGTATTCGTTACGTCAAATCATCGGCGTACAGTTGACAAAAACTCTATCGATGTAAATTTGGTATGTGTGCATTTTTCGTATTTTTATTTCTGAATGTTTGCATCAAACGCCAACCATTGTGTATATATTACGTATATGCTTATAGCACACAAGTAAATTCCATGATATATCAGCCTTGAAAACAGTTTTTTATAAATATCAAAGAAACGAAAGCTCCTACGAAGTTTTTGGTTATAACACAAACTATTAATAAAAATGTTGTCTACTATATTCCGAAAACCGCATGTTGATAGAAAGCTCTGCTAAAAATGTTGCATTGAATGTTGAATCGTCACAAAACTATCATTAGCATTAATAGATTTTGACCAAAATTCAAGCAGCTCGTTACACTGTCGAACATTACTTTACCTAAAAATTTTATGAAAATCGGTTCAGCGGTTTAGGAGCTATCGTGTTACGGACAGACACACACACACACACAAACACACATGATAGGTCAAAACACCCAAATAACACATTTTCGGCGTTATCTCAAAAAAAAAATTGTCAAAAATAATACCTTCTCTAGCCATTGCAGCGCTGGCTAGGAAGGCAAACAAGTGGGCTTAAACGGAAAATTGTTCGAAACCATTTTCTTCCAAAGGAAACCTGCTCGAAAATATTTTTTTCGAACGTAAATTTGTCCGAAAACATTTTCTTTGAACGAAAATTTGATTAAAAACAATTTTCTTTTAATTTTCTGCGCTAATTTCGAAATTTATATTTATAAAATATTTTTGTTTTCGAAAAAAATATGTTCTAAGAAAATGTTTTCAAATAAATTTCCGTTCGAAGAAAATGTTGTCAAACAAATTTCCGTTCAAGAAAAGGTTTTCGAAAAAATTTCCATTTAAAGAAAATGTTTTCAAACGATTTTCCGTTTGAAGGAAATGTTTTCGAATAATTTTTCTTTCAAAAAATGTTTTCGAACGTGCGACTAATTCCTTTTCGGTTATTTATGGTCAACAATTCACCGTAACCCCCCCCCCCAGACTTTTGTTTTTTCCAGAAGCGCCGTTGTAGTTAAGTATTATTGCACCTAGATTACAAACGATCTATATGTGAATTAATTAAATAATTAATTTTTATTAAAAAAGAGACAGTTCTATAACACTTAAATAATAATAAACTTTTCTAAAATAAATAAATTTAAGAAATCCAACCCAAAAATATGCAGCGAGAGAGCAGCAGAGATACCACCTTGCCCGGCTCTCCCCTATATACCGGGTCTTTAAATGAGATTTTTGACTCCCTAAATTTTCTCTAGCTTCCAGTTGATAAATTATTAATAAAAATTAAATCCTTAAACATAAAGAAACAATAATAATTAACAAACAAATAAATTGTAAATACTAAATTTAATTATTATAAATGTCCTTTTTATAACAACTTTTTATTTTTTAAATTAGTATTTTAATCTTGGTTAGTATTTTAATAAATAAAAGTTGTTTTTCAAAAATATTGATTGTAAGTTGCACAACCAACCCGCTCGTTTTGCCACATATAGGTACTTCATTTTACCCCGTATGTGGGGCAAAGCCAACTTTTTACAAAAAAATAAAAATATGATGTAGTTCTTAATCGCTTAAACTAAAAATTTAAACATAAAGATAACATATCTAGCCAACTTAATTTAAAAAGACGAACGCAATTGTGATCATTTAATAGGAGAAATAAGCCTATAAAACTAAATACTCCATGTTGCCCCCCTTTCCCCTACTTTCCAACAAAAACAAATCGATAATATTTTGAACTATACGTCAGCACAATTAAATACTATTACTACTATTAGGTATATGTTTTTTAAATAAATTTAAGTTTTTTAAATTTCATCTCTACACCCAAAAAACATATTGAAAAAAATAACATTATCTTACAGATTTCTAAAATGCATTACTGAAAGAAGTATAAGAGATGAAAGATCCTCAATTTTTCAACGATTTCTAAAAAGCGTTCGACACTGTTGACCAATGTGCTAGGAAACCACAGGGTTCGCCCGAGGATCCGCGAGTCTTTGGTAGCAACCAAATTTGACGTTTAAGTTTTTTTTTAAATATTTTCTTATATGGATTAGTAATTGATTTCATTTCTTTAATGTTAAAAATTACTAACCTTCCTATTTCCTCACAAATGTCGTAAACATCATCAAAAAGTACCTCCTCTTCAGCCATTTGTATCAAAATTTGACCAAAAGAGTCTAAAAATCAAAAAAACAACACAACAAAAACAACTTTATGTTAATTTTTCCACCTAAGTAAACAAAGCGTTTTCTACATGTTTTCCCGATTAATAAAAGGCGTTCGACACGGTAAATTAAGAAAGTCACTCAAAGAATTTCAAGAATTCGCCCGGGAATTCCGCGGAACCCAAAGGTATTCGCAGTTGCCTAGGTTCGAGACATCGAAAACATCAAAACAAACGAGTGGAACGCGTATTGACTTAAGGTGGTTCCCCAAGAACGGAAAATAGAGAGTTTTAGCCTTGACGGAGGGTAAAAATAAACAATTTTTAACGGGCTAACATTAAACACAAACCGTAAATTTTGGCGTTTGACGAGATCCCTCGTATGGAGTTAGTCGATTCCTACACGCCCTAGTATACTAGGGATTCGGAATTTGACACAACACGGCATGGAAAAGCGACCGTCATGCGACGTCGCGGTGACGTTGTCAATGTGACATTTGAAAATTTCCTGGAAAACATTTTTCTTTGTTTTTCACAGTAAATGTTATTGCTGTCTTTAATTAACATACCTAACAATAAATTAAATGAGATTTGGTTTTTGAAATTTTTTGAAAATTGTCATCAAGTGAATTTTTTTTTGTCAAATCGACTATCAACATGATTTGCCTGGGGGTGTATGTCTAGGGGGCAGCAAAAAATTGGTTTGCGCAGAGATTAGATGCGCAGGAATTAACTGCGCATGTATATTAAAAAAATTGAAAGTTTGGTAAGTTTGAGCAAATAAAAGTCACGTATTTTATCGTATATTTTTCAAAAAACAAAACAATAATTGGTATACTATTTAATGGTCAAAAATAAATTAATTGACTGTGAATACCACCCTGCTTAATAAGGTATTTAAGTTGATCAGTATTAACGTTGTTTGATAGATCTTCATCAAACAACAGTATTAATCATTGTTTAGGGCACATTCTTTCATTCTTAAAATACATAACGCAAAAATTCAGGATGTTTGAACTCCCCTCGACCCTTCGTAACGCAGTTTTATGAAAAGTACATAAAATAATTATTGAATGTAGCGCATGGATAACCCCCCCCCCCCATAAGCGTTACGTAATATTATGACAATCAAAAAGTACCTCCTCTTCAGCCATTTGTATCAAAATTTGACCAAAAGAGTCTAAAAATAAAAAAAACAACACAACAAAAACAACTTTACGTTAATTTTTCCACCTAAGTAAACAAAGCGTTTTCTACATGTTTTCCTGATTAATAAAAGGCGTTCGACACGAAAAATTAAGAAAGTCACTCGAAGAATCAAATTAATCAAATATCAAATAAAAAACTATCATTTTTCAAAATAGCAAAAACTGTAAACAGAGATTACAGTTCTTAATAGAATAGAACGGGATTTTAGGCCGAAGACTTTTAGAATGTCTTTGAAGTTTGGTGAAAAAATCAAAGATTGACGACAATTTGCTAACACTCGCAACACTGTAAATTGATATTGCGCGGGGAACTCATTCATCCGATAAAACTGTTTACTGTTTGAAATAAAAAATATTTTATTATCTTTTTTATTTATTAATTTTTTATTTGGCGTTTTGATGTTCAAATTAAATGACATTAGTTTTTATATCTCAGGTAGTAGGTATCTTTTAAGCAGATTAAATTAAGCTTTATTTTTAAAAATAGTATAAAGAAATGACAGTGATATTTTCCTGTTCTGAAGGTGGTAACCGTGAAGATCACTGCAGTTTCAAAATATCGCCAGTAAAAACCACGCAGGACTTTACCGCACGTGTTATTTTTTTTATAAATTGTTAAATAAAATAGAACATCATCTACCTTACATCCATATAAACAATATTCCAATACTCACGGTAATGACCAATTCATGATGCAAACATTAGTCCTTGCGGTCCTTAAGCAAAGATGACCTGATTGGTTGCTTTTAAACACATATGCCTATTACTTCCATATAGTACGTATTATTGCAATACCTATGGTACCTTACGATGGATAATGCAAACATATTTGAAATAGCAATGTCAATGGGTATAAGTCTATCCTTTTTGCGTTCCTTAAGATGTCTGGTTATACCTTTAGGCATGCATATTATTTTATTCTTGTATTCGTCACGTCAAATCATCGACGTACAGTTGACAAAAACTCTATCTATGTAAATTTGGTGCATTTTTCGTATCTTTATTTCTGAATGTTTGCGTCAAATGCCAGCCATTGTGTAAATTGGTAACAGGGAGTATTGGAATATTACGTATATGCTTACACCCACGAAATCCTCATATATTTTTCAAGAAATGTCTTCAAAAGCAAACATCATTTTAGAAGCTAGGAATTTACGTTTCCTTTGCATATTCATTGAAAAACGTCCAAAAAAATTAAAAAAGTATTTTGAACAGCTTTTTAGGATCACTTAATCTAAAATCATATAAAATAAGATTTTTGTTAGATACTCCGTACGTTTCAAAAATTTTAATTGGTCGGCATTAGGGACATGCGGTATTAAGAACATGTCTCTGTTGCCTAGATCAGAAGACCCTGACAAAATTGAAGAAAATGCTGGCATTTTGGACACTGTCGGAATTAAAAACACAGAACGGAATTAAGCACGAACATTATTACAGACACTATCGTTATTTATTAAAATCACCTAACGCTAACAAATTTATAAAATTATTTTTTCATAGTTATCTAGTCTAGTAAAGTTGACAGTTTTCAGACACAGCTTGCAACAACGAGAATTTTTTTAACAACGGGCCGTTTTTGCCTCATGTTCTTTATTTTGATAATAAGATCATGACCTATTTAGCGCAGTTTTCTATTGAAATAGATTTAATTTCTCTACTGAGTACCAAGATTTAGTTATATAGGAAAAATTGGAAAGCTTTCGATGACTTGTACATCATCGGCATCTAGCAAAGGTCGATAATAAGAACATGCCGATATTAAGAACATGACGATAATAGGGCATGTCGGCATTGCGGACACTGACGGTATTAGGGACGCAAAGGATTTTACAGACCAGAAACCACCTTTTAAGGCAAATTTAAAAGGTTTAAAGTTTTTAGATTTTAAACATGCATTTTAATTACAAGGTAATTAATTAGCACAGCTTTCTATTGAAATCTCCTGCGTACGAATATTTAATTATTTAGAAAAAATTAAAAAGGTTTCGATGACTTGTATTTCGTCGGCATTAAGCATATGTCGATATTAAGAACATCCCGACAATAGGTACATTGACCTTGCTAGAACACTGATGAAATTAGGAACACTGCCAGAATTCCAGACCGGTATTACTGACACTACTATCGATATTAAACATCGCCGGTATTACCGACACTAACATATTAATAGACACGTTAGAACGAATAGAATGGTTTTAAAGACCAAAAATCGCCTTTAAATATTAATTTATAAAAAATTAAAAAAGCTATTTTTTAGTAAAGTTGACAGTTTTACGACATGGTTTGCAACAGCGAGAGTTTTTTTAACCGGGTGCCACTTGCCTTATGTTCAATTTCAAGATAATTATTTAGCGCAGTTTCCTATTGAAATCTACTGTGTACGATATATTTAGTTATTTAGGGAAAATTGGTTCATTCTTGGTCGGAATTAATGACATGTCATTACTAAGGACATGTCGATATTAGGAACATGCCGATATTAGAAACATCTCGATATTAGAAAATGCCGCAATTAGGAAGATGCTGAAAATAGGGACATTGACCATGTTAAAACACTGATGAAATTAGGGACACTGCCAGAACTATAGATACTGCCGGTATTACACAAACATTTTTACAGACCGGAAATCACCTTTATATACGAATTTATAAAAAATTCTAAATTATATTTTTATACAATTTAATTTTAGTAAAATAGAGAGTTTTCAGACACAGTGACCCACTTTGCAAAAGCCCTTCATCCAGAAACCGAGGGCACACAAACAAATCCTCAGATGATTTCGATTTTGAGTCGAAGTTTTCAAAAGTTAGAGTCACATCGGAGATTTGTCCGATGTTTACCGAATTGGAAAATTTAAAAATTTCGTGATTTTTGTGCGGACATCTCTCCAAGGAGCTTGAAAGTTTTCTTACTCCTACAAGACATGACTTCAGGAGCGTAACAGGCATATATTTACAGCTTGAAGTTGAAAACTGCATCTTGGTATAGCAAGCAGTTTAAATTAAATTTTAGGCGAGACCTGGGCTAGTTTTTACTTTGCATTTTTAATATCCATGTTGTTAGTTTTGTAACAGGCGGCCAGTGTGACAGTGGTACTGTCACCTCAAGTGGCCAAGACTTAAATGTTGTAAGCTACCAACTTAGGCTACAACTTATATAAATTATAAAAAGATTAAATGTTACTATATGTTATTAAATTTACACGATCTCGAAAGGGAATTTGACGGTTCTTGGAGGAAAAGTATGCTGTAAACGTTTTTCTCAAATATAACTAATGTAGGATAATCATACATACCTTTTCAATTTTCTTCTTGTAGCTTCACACTTTCACCTCTCATATTTACTAGTTGAATATCAAATTTTTTTGTACTATTCTATTTTGTATTCAAATATTTACACTTCTTAAACTTTTAGGTTTTATAAACCTTTCGTATGTTTGTTGTAAATATATTTATTTATCAACATATTAAACGTTGATTGAACAGGTGAAACTGTTCAATCAACTGTTTAATTTACTTAATATTACTGTTTAGGTTTGGGATATGTTATTGATTAAAAATGCCTATTTTAGGGCAACTAATGGTTTGTATTTTGATGTTAAAAAACCATAAAACAGTTAAACACATTATTTTAAAACACTGGAAACAGTAATAATTAATAGTTTTAAAATCAATAAACTCCAAAAGAAAAGACTAAAATAATTATGAATAATAAAGATAATAGCTTTTACAAAGTTAAAATAATTGATAAATTTCCTCAGTTGAAATAAAACCCTCCTTAAGTAGTGTGAATGAAAGCGTAACGTACCAAGCGAAGCGCGACTAAAAAGTGAGCTCCCTCCAGACTTTCGAAAGTTTCAGTACCTTGCTCTCTAGACATTCTCAGCTTGCCGCTAGCTGATTGGTCTAAATATAAGCTTTCTTTAACGGTTCTCTCGTCCAAGACATTCCTGGCCTGCCGTTGACGGCGTTTGAAACTTAAGCTCTCTCGCATTGGCGAGAAAGACAAAGAGACATACCACCGCAATCCAAAGATGCGTGGACTCAGAAAATCGATAAAGTTAAAATCATACGTTTTTTAAAAGTTGGAAATAGTTTAGCTAATTTGTTTCCAGTTACAAAATATGAATTATTTTGATGTTAGTGGCTCAAACATACATAGCCGAATACAACTTTTATTAAAATACAGCAAACCTGAAAATATGCCTAAAAACAAGTCGCCGGAGTTGCCATAAATTTTACTTAATCTTAACCTAGTCTTGCATATAATTAATGCTTGTTGATGTCAAAACAATATTTAATAAAAAATCTTTAAAAACTTATAAATGGCAAGAATACCATTTATGCTTAAATCCCGTTTTATTACAGTTTAGTAGAGTCCCTGTATGTTGACATATTTGGATATATCCAAATATGTCAACATACAGGGACTCTACAGTTTAGTAATGACATTAATATATATCAATTGATGCAGGGGCGAAACTGGGGATATCATAGTAAATATCGCATAAAACTATTTTGCAGTGACCAGGAGGTGTATTCTGTGTGTAAAAACTAAATATATTTTGAAATTTAGGGCGGGGGGGATTTGTATTTATTCTAGATTATAAAGATATAAAAAGTGTACTTTTAACACCGTGAAGGTCATGGTTATCACATTATTTAAGTCATTAGTTTAGTCATATGTCAATTAAAACAGGAATCTGAGGGCACGGCAGTGCCCGGCCAAGTTCGCGCAACTGTACCATCTTTTCTTGAAACATTTCAGCCCATATGTGACCTATTTAAAACTCTACTTCGAAAACTCAAGCAAAGCTACTACAGTCATAGATCTTCATAGAGTTAACAAACCCTCCAAGTTTCATGGACGTCAAAATTTCCACTCACTCATGTATAGATCATCAAAATTATACTATACTTCCAGACATGCTACAAAGCTGAAATTTGGTAGATTAATAGAAATGATGACCAAACCCTTGGAAAAAAGGCCTGTGTTTACTTCAAGAACCAGAATAAATACTGTCTTTTTTAATTAAAAATAAATAAGCGACTTATTTTTAAATTTGACTTATTTATGTCAATATTGAAAGACCAACTTGTAGGCTGACTATTATATATTGTAACTCTGTCAAAATACTGCCTGACACTATTACTGTTTGGTAGTAGCGAATCCAGGATTTCCAGGAGGGGAGAAGAAGTAAGCAAAACCAAATTATTTATTTCCTTTTTTGTCTTTAATAAAACTTAGTTTTAAAATTAAAACTAACAGCTAAAGATAATGCGCCACATGCGAGAATGTTTGGAATACTAGGTTATTTTTAATACAAAATTTTTAAAAAGTGATGTTGCCGGTGAATTTTGTTGAAATTTGCGGTTGATGCGTTAACACTTTTTCTACTAAATAAAAAAAGTTTTATGTCAAGGAGGAGGGCGTCTGGGCCTATCCCCTTCGCTCTGGATCCGACACTCTATTAATTGAATATTTGTATTAGACGTACACCTTCTATAAAGGTGTTCATTAAATTTGGGACACCCTGTACTCAGTTATTATACATTTAAAATTTGGAGACAAGAAAAAATATGTCAATCGTTTTTTCTAGCCCTTGTAGTTTTGGAAAGCACTTCTTTACAGAACGTTGTCATAAATGAAGTTGTCAAATTTTTGGTCCCTCGAGTCAAATCCGAGATTTCAGAAAAAACTAAGAAAAAAAAACCTGGATTTTTTTTTATTTTTTTTATGGCTAGGAGTTAATTGGAAACCCAATGTAAAGCAAAAAATTAAAGAAAAACTCTAGGTCCGTATTTAACCCTTTAAATATTTTTCTGAAATTTCGAATTCGACTCGAGGGACCAAAAATTTTACAACATTTTATTGACAGGATCAACTTTTTGTAGAGAAGTTTTAACAAAATTGAAATATTTGCACTGATAACAAAGATATATGACCGATTTTTAGAATTCCAAGTTTTTAAATTTTCCCTCGTAGCTCCAAAACTACAAGAGCTGTAAAAAAACTTTTGTCATATTTTTTTAGGTTTTGAAATTTGAGGACAGTAATATGAAATCCCCATTCCTCTATCTTTTATAATATGTGAGTTTCCCATTCAATTCCATAAAAAAATAGAACACCCTGTAAACCAAATTACCGCCACCGATCAGTTCTTCATTAGTAGTAGTAGTGGGTTGGGTTGACCCGCAGGTCTGACAAGTAGGCCAGAGTAGGCCCTTTTTGCCATGCCCCAAGTCTGTCCCTTAACCCACTCTCTGCACTTCCCTTTGATGGTCGGGTAACTCATTGGGCCTTCCTGTTCTCTTTACAAAGTCCAGTAAGTCTGCCCATTTGAGCATGTGCAGTTCTTCCTCGCTCAGAGTTGGCGCTCCGAGTGCCTGTTGTCTCATCCTTGCGTAGGCCTAGCATTCTGCCACGAGGTGTCTTGATGTCTCTTCTTCCTGTCCACAGGCTGGGCAGGTAGGGTCATTCTCGACTCCTATACGTGTCATGTGCTTCCTCAACCGGTTATGTCCGGTTAGAGTACCTATCAGCAGTCCGAGGTCTTTTCGTGTCCGTCCCAGCATCCATCTAATTCTGGTCGCTTTTGGACGGTCTACGAATTCTCTGGTCTGTCTGCAACCCGTTCCTGTTTCCCAGGAGTTTAATAGCGCGTCCTGGGCCCATTTGTTGAGTTCGCTTTGCACTTGTCTTTTTGTCACGCCCAAAAGTGGTCCGGTCCTACATCGGCGGTTCCTGCCCCGAGTCGTGCGAGTTCGTCCGCCTTCTCGTTGCCTGGTACCCCCGTATGTCCCGGAACCCAAACCAGCGTCACCCGTTTGCCATCGCTTAGGGTCTCCAGCGCCTCTGCGCATTCTTCCACCAAGCCGTCAGCAATCTTGGGTGCGTTTAGCGCCTTCAGGGTGGCTTGACTGTCAGAGCATATATATATATAAGCTCCTCTTCGCTGTTCCGAACCTCTTCTAGTTCTTCATTATATTCTCTTTCCGTGCACAGTTTGTTTCCATTATTTTAGGGATAAGTTCCTACTTCAAAATAAATAAATGTCAATGGTTCATTTCTTCCCCGCCACTGTCGTAAAAATAATTTATTCATAATTTTTGCAAAAATCTAAGGGTATAAAAATCAAATGTCCTTTTGACTCTTTGACCAGTCTTTTATCGACATAAACCAACAGCTTTGTCTTTTTGTTTATTTGTCTGTTTGTTAAATATAGTTTCAGCAGTTTTTGAGAAATCATGGTGAAGCAAAAACTCGGGTAAGTTAAATTTGTTCTTGTTAGACAATTTCAAACGTTTTTTTTTAATGTTGCATTTTTCTCTTTTAATTTGTAGAATTTTATTTTTACTGTTATATTTATAACAACATATTTCGATTTTTATTAGAATTAAAACAACAATTTTACCTATATTAGGTTTAAAAAATAATATACTTTTAGTTTTGAATAAAAGGTTTTTTGTTAAATTTTAAACTTCATATTTTTTAGAATCTTAAAGTTTGCTGCTCTTCTCACAATTCTGCACCTTTTCACTCAGTATTTTTGCAATGGCCAGGTTACATTCAGCAAGGACTGGGGAGCAGGGGGCAAAAGGAGTGGCTCTGGTTTTCTAAGGGTTCAGGAAGTTCCTGATATTTACTTCAAAATGTCCGCAAATGCTATTTGCAGATACCTCATTGTAAGTACTAATATACGAAATTTAAAAACGAGTTTTCAAAAATAAATTAGATCCAGGTCTAGAGGTTAATAGGTTTAGGACTGAGCGTATTCAAAAGACAATTGAATTTTGCTGACGTTTCGACTATATTTTTAGTCTTTTTCAGAGCTACAAACAAAAAATAGTTCTTATTAAAACATGATAACTACTTAAAAATAGGATTAAAACTTTGTTCTTTCTTTTTTGGTATAAAAATTTATTTTTTTAAAAATAGGTACCAGAAACCAGAAAAAAAAACTCTAAATACTGATTTTTCTCTTTAAATAAGTAGAATAAGGGATTTAAATGAATATATATATATATATATACCCTAAACAAAAATTAAACAAAAACAGATTAAAAAAAAAAATCAACAAAAAAGATATAATGATAAAATATTTAAAAAATCAATAAAAACAAAACATATAAAAAGGACTCATTAGCTTACCTAATCCTTAGTCTTGACGCTTGATAAAACACAACACAAGAGGAACCACGCACAACATTTCCAATCAAATGTCATTTTATTAAAATAATAATTTTATCCTAATTTCTAGGCAATTTTCTTTATTTTCTTTTTTAATTCAAAACAATGTATATTGTTAATATGTCAAGTGCTTAACTAGCAATAATGAGATAATTTTTATCGAACAAGTTTTTTATAATTGTTTTTTATTTGGGTAACGCGCGAAGAAATAAATTATTTTATATGATATCCCTAAAAATATAGTCGAAACGTCAGCAAAATTCAATTGTCTTTTGAATACGCTCAGTCCTAAACCTATTAACCTCTAGACCTGGATCTAACCTTAAGGACGATAATTAACTCTCATCAAGAAATTAGATTTTAGTCATAGGTTTAGAAAAATATCTTTAACACAATCATCAATAATTTTTATTGGGGGGGGGGGTAATTTATTTTTGGAATAGGCTTTTTGATTTAGCAAATGAATAAAAAAAACATGCTTCACTATAGTAACAAAAGTTAATTTACCATTTTCTAATTATTCTTGAGGGGGGGGGGGTTAGTCGTTAATGTGAAACTATCCAATTTAAAAAATTTACAAAATGCCTACAATATTTCAGTTTGAAAAAAAAAATAGTTTTGGCACAGTATTTAGAAACACCCTGTAGACATTTTTAATTTTGATACAGTATCTGATTAGCTCGGAATAGAGACCCTGTATGTATGATATATTTATACAAAAGAGAGACGCGACAAACCCATCAAAGTCACTGAAATTGACATTTTTGAGTTATATTGTTTTCTTGCCAAGTTCATTGGCGTTTCACTCAAATAATTTAAATTGTAAGCGGTGAGTGACATCAATCATCATGCAACGTATAAACCATTAAGTTGTATAAGGCCCTGAAAGGGTATAGAAGTCAATGGTATAAACAAAGACGTTTGTCCGCAACCCCTGTATAGAGTTTGTTAAAAATCGTTTACTTTTATTTTCCGACGCTTATGAAATAACAAGGACAGAAGGTGCTCTCTAAACATCGTTAGATTATAGAGGACCGGTATTTCCATCCTTTGATTTTGACTTAAATAAATTGACTGAAAAGAGTTGGTCCCGTTTCTATTTCTTAAAATATGTCATACATACAGAGTCTCTAGCTCGGAATAGCGCCACTTTTTTCCCATTTAGTCAAATCAAGGCCAATACAAAAATAGAGGCCACGACCCTGAAAAAATCAGCTGTTCTCCCGGGGCTGAATTTTACATTGGGTCTTATGGGAGGTCAGATGTTTTTTATGATATTTTCAAAATGGCACTACAGATTTCAGCAAAATTTCAGTGAAATATTCTCAGACACCATCCCGATATTCCACCAAAGGTTTGTAAGGAAGCAACATGATTAAAAGGTTAAAATCTTCAAGATTTAGCATTCCTTATTTTGAATTCAAATTACCCGCCATGTACCACATGCCAACTGTTATATTTGACATGTATTTGACTTTGTCATATGTGATTGTCACATTCGCTTCTGCTTTAAACTTATTTTTTGTGTGAGCTAATGAAGCGGCTATGAAAAATTAGGGCTTACTATACATTAAAAAAAAATTGTTCTGCCAGAATAAAGTAAAAACAATCTCAAAAACGGCTTTATTTAACAAAAAATCAAATATCCATGAACCGTCATTCCAACTTCAAAATTTTAAAGACAATCAGCTGTGTCGTAACGTGACCATCAAAAAAAAATCAGCCCCGGATGTGACGTCAACAAAGTGGAGGATCGTGGCCCGTCCACTTTGATAGCCCTGTGTGAGCTAATGAAGCGGCTCTGATAAATTAAGGATTACTATACATTTTTAAAAAATTGTTCTGCAAGAATATAGTAAAAACAATCTCAAAACCGGCTTTATTTTTAAAAAAATCAAATATTCATGAACCGTCATTCCAACTTCAATATTTTAAAGACAATCAGCTGTGT
This sequence comes from Aspidapion aeneum, assembly GCA_963576565.1. NCBI lineage: Eukaryota > Metazoa > Arthropoda > Insecta > Coleoptera > Brentidae > Aspidapion > Aspidapion aeneum. Next base: position 14,979,307 of record OY755047.1, read on the forward strand.
CGTGACGTGACCATCAAAAAAAAATCAGCCCCGGATGTGACGTTAACAAAGTGGAGGATTGTGGCCCGTCCGTTTTGATAGCCCTGGTCAAATATAACAGACAACTGTTAAAAGCGTTGACTACATTTTAACAAAATAATAATATATTACCAAAAAAAAAATAACAATTATTTACAACAAAAAATTATAACAACTCTTAAAATTCTATATTTGTTAAAAATTTGAAAGACTATCAAGTTTTTCCAAAATTTCATCTGCGGTTGGTCTAGTGTTTGGATTTCTATTAAGGCAATTTTTTATTAATGTTACAAAGCTGTCTCCAATTTGAAGGTTTTCTAAATTGGCGAAAGGTTTTAGATTTCTTTTTCCAACCTAAAAAACGATAAAAATTAAAAACATAGACGGAAAGCGGAAAAATACCGAACAGGTAGCTAATTCCGGCCGTCTAATATCTCCCAAACTACTTCTAGATCTTTTCGAGATATCAAACACTCTCACACTCTTCCCTTCTTACATTGTAAATGATGCACTCCATGCTTTCCATTCCTTGGAAAGGGGTTTCTCCAAACTTCATCTGTCCAAAAATTACACCCAATGAATAGATGTCACATTTGACAGTAATCGGCTTTCCTAGCAAAATTTCTGGAGCTGTGTATACGGCAGTACCCTAAAAAATGGTTGTTTTTTAATAAGTTTAATCGCTTTTGTAAACAATTCAGTTATTTGGGACATTGTTCAACTATTTAATAAAGTTGGCAAAAAAAATTCCCAGCGTACTTAAAATTAATGGTGTTCGCGTCTTGATGGTGGGTAAAAACGCTAATCAGCGTTGCGCTGGCCTGAAAGACAGAAGAGCTGTAGTAGGTCACGGATGTTTTCTTTTTTTCTTTGCAATCGATCTTTTCATCGATCGATATATGTAGCAGTTTATACTCGCCTTCTCTTGCTCCAGTTTCTCCGTATCTCGGTAGATGGCGCTTCTTGCGAGGGTTTTCTCACTATAGACATAGGATTAGAGACAAAACCGTCTAATTAACTTCGCAAGGGTATCACATTGACCAAGCAGTGTTCTGAGGAGTCCCATAAGGACGAAACAGTTAACTGTGAACACTTATTAGGTGTCCATTAGATCTGAACCCCCGTTAGGTTAAGCTTTCGAGCTACCCACGGAAAAATATGAGGGAAACCAAAACTTATTTTTACCCGATTATCCACGAAAACTTGTTTGATTTTTAAATTCGCGGCTACTGAAATTCACGCTTATTAACTTTTTCCTTCTAATTACAGAATGGCAACTCCTAACTATAGTCTAAATTATACGCGTTTGTAATGACGTCACCAGGTAAGAAAAAAACGTATGGCGTAGATTCTTTTTTATATTTACTATCATTGTTGGGCTCAATTTTGTTGCATCTGCGGCTCGCTGTATCACATTCTCAAATTGAAGTGCGATTCCATTTCAGACTTGTTCCCTTTTCAGTTGAAAAAAAGCCAATATATTTAAAATTATCAGCTGCGATTGTTCATTATACCTATTATATTTGTTTCTCGGCATTTTACAACATTTTAAAATAATTTCCGACAAGTTGACAAACTCATGTTTTTGATTGACAGTGACGGATACTTCACATAACCAATTACATACCTATTTAAAAAATGAATTAATCATAGACACTACTTTTTTTTTAAGTTTATTGTCACTTCTGTTTATAATATACTAAACAAAGGTAACCAAAAATGACGTCATTACAAATGCATATAATTTGGACTATAACATAAATTATCAAATAACCCTATTTTCATAAAATTTTTGAAAACCATGTAAATTTTTTTAAATTATTTTTCAATTAGGTACCTCTTTATATTTTAATAATTTCTTAAATTGATATTTTAAACCCAGTAAACAAATTAAAATATAAAATAAAAACAAACAATATAAAAAAGTACACAGAAAACAAAGAATGGGTCATTATACATCCATAAAAAATAATAATTTTATGTAGTACATATCTTAAAAACTAAAAGTGACAGATAAAATGTCATTTTGACAGTTGGATTCTTTAAAAAAAACTACAAAAAACAATTTACACTAAAATAAATTTTTATAAATGAAATAGTTATAGGTACCTCCCTAAATGTACACTCTTCAAAAAACACCTGAAAACGCTTGAAATCCCCCAAAAACATCGAATATATGGGACACCCTGTACATCTCATACGGTGAAACTTTAAAATCATATCTTAAGCTCGGTCTAGACATAACATTTTACTTTACGTCTTGCCTGTCAGTCAAAAGGGTCAAGTATGACGGTTGAAAGACTAGCGTACACACTTGATAGTTTTAACGTACGTTTTTAGATCTGTATTTGATACACCATGGAGGAAGTACTGCTTTTGTCAATAATGTTTTTTGTTTTAAATGTCTATTACTTAACCGTTTCAGTAGCTAAACATAGTTTTTTAACCAGTTTTTCAAAATGTTGTGCTGATTTAGTTTGGCAATGTCCCCTGAAGATGAAAGTTTCTGCTTACGAAACATGTCAGGACTATTTGTTTAAAACAAATTAAAAATTAGTGGAGGAAGCCAATAACCTGTTTGATTTCCTAAAAAATTATATTATCTAATGTCGGACGTTTCGTATACCAACTTCTAAGTTGCACTCGAAAGGAATTAAAATTGTATGCACTACCACAAGAAATGCCGCTAAAACTGACGTTTTACCGGAAACAAAGCCTCTACCGATCAGTTCAAAAGGTCCGACTTCAGTCCTCAGTTCAGGCCAGACGTACGTTTTATTGTCTACACGAAAGGTTTTCCTGATCCGTTTTACCTGATCAAGTAAAACGTCAGGCAAAACGTTATGTGTAGACCCCGCTTTAGGCACCATACATCTTATGGCCGAAAACTTACAATATTTATAAATTCTCCAAGGTCCTCGCCTACTTTCATTGAGTTTCCAAAATCACATATCTTGCAAACTAACCCATCGACCAAAATATTTTTCGGTTTCAAATCTAAATGAAGAATTCTGTTATCATGGCAAAATTTCAATCCTCTTGTAATGTCAATGGCGAATTTTTTTATTAGGTTTGTAATGTTTGAGTTTTCAAGAACGTTTTGTAGATCTCTACAATAAGGGAGATGTTCCATTAGTATTAAAGCGTAGTTTTGTGATGAGTTTTTTATGATCTCTATGGTTTTTACTATGTTTTTGTGACTGAGAAGTAAGGCGTTTTCATCTCCAAGACGAGTTGAGTGTTTGACCAACTTTGCTGCAACCGTTACTCCTTTATAAGATGCTTTAATGACTGTTCCAAATTTTCCTTTACCTAAAAAAAGAAGAAGACCTTTTATTTTGATCTTCCTGGTAGGCAAAGCAATGACTAGAGAAGGTGTTGTTAAAAAAATAACAATATCTTTTTTACTTCTTGAGATACAAAGCTCATTGAAATAACAGTTAAATTGTTATTGTATTACAAACAAATTATAACTAATAAAGTTTATATGTAAAGTAGAAAAACATCTTTCACAACAGTGTACATAATATAAGTATAACTACTTACCCAAAATACTTCGCTGACATTGGAAATTATCCAAACCATTTCTCAACAAATCTTTTTTGTTAGGGGTATTGATTTCCAAAGACTCTAACTTTGGAACAACTTCAATTTTGGATGAAGTTGCTGGTGAAGAGGAAACTACATTGTTGTTATTTTTTAACACTACCTGTTCAACTTTTTTGCCAAATTCGAAATTCACTAATCCAGGCACTACTAACTGATTTGAAGTTGAAGTTACTTGTGGGCTGAAGTTTAATCTTCTCTTAACTCCATGGTGATTATTTCTTGGAGTTTGTAGCTCAGATTTTGACACTAGTTGTTCACTTTTTTGCACATCACTTTTTGGGAGTTGAAGTTTGTGGCCGGTCAAAGGGGACAAAAATTTTGGCGATAAAATTGCTGATAGGTTTCTTAGTGGGGTGGTCATAGCATTTAATGCTAGATCTATGTATTTTTAAAAAATTTATACCTCCAAAAAACTTTATTAAAAGACAAAGTTAGGTACCACTACTTGTAAAAATCACTCACACAAACTATTGTACTAATAAATATTAACATTAATTTTGGTTCGTTTCTTAGTAGTATTTATTTATATTTTTATTGTGTACCGTTTTTCTTACAAACAAAATACAACAAAAAATGGAGCGAATTATCTACCCATGATAAAAATTTAAACTGTAGATAATTAAATAGATTTTACTTTTGGGTATAGGTATTTTTTTTCGTATAACAAAGTGCACTTTTTGTCTTGCATTTTAGGTATGAAAGTGTCCATTTTTTTCGCCGGAATGATAAGTGACGAATCAGGGATAAAAAGTAGGTTATAATATAAATTTAAATTAACAAATCTAGGATAAAAGTATGAAATCCTGAATAAAACATAAAAAATCCAAATGTGTCAAAAATAGCGTCTAAACCTCGCAAGCGCAGATACGGGTCAAAATCTAGGGGGGGCGGTAATAGTCGATAAAAAAATTATTTATAATATAATTTTTTTCTATGGGGGGGGGGGTAATTCTCCTGTTTTCCCTTTAATTATTACCAAAAAGTGAATATTTTTTTTGCGGGGGGAGGGAATTATCACGCTACCCCCTCCCCTCAAATCCGCACTTAATGCCTCGTAATAAATGTGTCTTTTTATCCATCGACAAAACAAACTTTTCGCCTCTGCTTAAAAACTGCCATTGTATCCCTTGGTGTACTATATCTATAATATACTCTTTTTGCCTTCTCACTTTGATACAAAAAGTGCTAATTTTATCCCTTGGTCTATAAAGTACTATACATATAGGTATTCTCGTCACATTTGTTTTCTTGCAAAGAATGAAACGTGATACAGGGTGTTCAAGTTACCTTTTCAATAAGGACTGAATTGCTTTTTGGCGTGTCTCAAGTGGTCCCTTAGTAATAATCATAAGGTTCAAAATAACAAATTAATATTATTTTGTATTTTTTTTAGAATCAGATTAAACAAGCTTCAAACAATTGCGATTCCCCAAGAAATGAAGATCCATTTACTGAAAAGATTTTAAAATAAAAACCAAATTTCACAAATTTATTTTTGATTTCAAATATTTATTACGTTTATTACTATGACGACTTATTAAAAGATAAATAAATATAGTTTGTATACGAATATTTAGATACTTATTTATAAACTTCTGTAAGAGCATAATAAAAAATACAAAAAAATGTAGAATTATATATTAATTGTTTGTTTTATTGAATGTACACTGATATTTACATATTTTTTTTCATTCCTCAGCCCGCGCAGCAATGGCTAGAGAAGGTATTGCTTTGGATGATTTTTTTTTGGTGAAAAGCCCATTATATACAGTTAAATACTTATTAAGGTAAACATATTTTTTTTTTAAATAGCTGCCCTAAAATAAAAATAAATGTGTTGAAAATTTTGAACTTTATTTTTGTAAATAATAATGAGAGTGAGTAAAAAATTATACTTGGTTAGTAATAACTTAAAACTGACTTTTTGTACTTGACCTTCTTTAAAGTGATGGTGGGAGGCGTCCCCCCTCTTACCTTCCTCAAAAGTGCGCTCTTACAGTATTTTCCCAATTATTTGCAAACTTTTAACTTGGCAGAAAACAACTAAGTAACAATTATTGAGGCTGATGAAAAGTCCTCTCTAACAATGTGTAACACGCCCCCCTTACCTCAGTGGCGCACCTTTTATAGGCATTTAAATAAATGAGAGGTGTGGAAAAAACTACGTCTTTTTAATTTTCCTAAATTTTACTGTCCCACATGTCTGGTTTTGAAACGTATTTGTAAAGCTGAAGAAATTTCCTTTCCAGCGATGTACATCACTTCCCCTTCAATGTAGCAGTAGATCTTGCAAATTTGATATACACTTGAGTCTTCATTTAAGACAACCATGTTGGAATATTACTAATACACCTACTGCATTCAATAAGAGAAGCAACACACTTGGTATGGATATACAGTATACTCCCCCAAAAATATAACGAGGGGGATCTACCCACCTACTCTTGACGGGGGGTGGTTCCCCCCCCCTCTTAAATATATTTTTAAAATTTTTTCTAATAAACCGAAAAATGTCAATTTTGTAAAGAATCTTCTAGAACCATTTTTGGAGCAGAAATTTTTTTTTTCATAGCACTGTTTTTGGCTCCCTCTGAAAGCAGGGGTGCACGTTCCATAGGCGTACGAAAGAAGGGATACAGGCACAAACATTGCTGGATAGAAAATTTTATCTGCTTCAAAAATAATACGTAAAAGATTTTTTAAAAAGTTAATACTTCGGATTATTAATAAAAAATGTCAAAAAAATATTTAAGGGGCACCAACCCACACCAGGAGTGCGCGGATCGTTCCCCTTCGTATTTTTATATTTTCGAAGAAGTATACTGTATATTCATACCAAGTGTGTTGCTTCTCTCATTGAACGCAGTATGTGTATTAGTACTGTTCCAACATGGTTGTCTTGAATGAAGATTTAAGTGCATACCAAATTTGACCATTTTTGGTGCGTCTATGCTAGATCTACCGCTGCCTTGAAGGGGTAGTGATACACATCGTTGGAAAGGAAATTTCTTCGGCTTTAAACATAAGTTTCACAGGTAGGATAATAAAATTCAAGAAAATTAAAAAAATATTGTTTTTTCCACACCTCTCATTTATTTAAATGCCTATAAGAGGTGCGCCACTGATGTAAGGGGGACATGTTATACATCGTTAGAGAGGACTTTGGTCAGCCTTAATGAATACTACTTAGATGTTTTTGGCCAAGTTAAAAGCCTAATTTAAATGAGTTCAACCCGAGGGGTCATCAGCTTTCAACAGTACTGTACAAATTTCACAACAGGACTCGACAGTACCACGACAGGACCCAACAGTACTCGACAGTACACGACAGTACCCAACAGTACTCAACAGGACCCAACAGTACTCGACAGTACACGACAGTACCCAACAGTACTCAACAGGACCCAACAGTACTCGACAGTACACGACAGTACCCAACAGTACTCAACAGGACCCAACAGTACATGACAGGACCCAAGTCCTGTTGGACGCTGTACAAAATTTTAGGGTGCCGATGACCCCTCGGTTCAACCCCAAAAATTAAGTTTTAAGTTAATGCTTATCAAACATATTTTTTATTCACCTTGAGTATTATTTACTGAGTTACAAAAATCAATGTTCAAAATTTTTGTTGGATTTGAGGATTTTTACAAACATATTTATTTTTATTTCAAGGCGGCTACTGTAAAAAGTTATATGTGACTTATTAAATATTTAGCTGGGACGGACACGAAAAGACCTCGGACTGCTGATAGGTACTCTAACCGGACATAACCGGTTGAGGAGGCACATGACACGTATAGGAGTCGAGAATGACCCTACCTGCCCAGCCTGTGGACAGGAAGAAGAGACATCAAGACATCTCGTGGCAGAATGCGAGGCCTACGCAAGGATGAGACAACAAGCACTCGGAGCGCCAACTCTGAGCGAGGAAGAACTGCACATGCTCAAATGGGCAGACTTACTGGACTTTGTAAAGAGAACAGGAAGGCCCAATGAGTTAACCGACCATCAAAGGGAAGTGCAGAGAGTGGGTTAAGGGACAGACTGGGGGCATGGCAAAAAGGGCCTACTCTGGTCTACTTGTCAGACCTGCGGGTCAACCCCCCCCCCCCACTACTACTACTATTAAATATTTAACTGTATACAATGGGTTTTTGAACAAAAATACAAAATGCTACAAGAAAAATAAAAAATATATATTTTAAACATTTTCCCCTTTTTTCGTAGGCCTATGGAACGTGCACCACTGTCTTTAGAGGGTACTAAGGTACATGGTTCAAGAGGAAACTTTATCCGCTTGCCAAATGATCTTTAGAATATTTTTAGAAAAGTTGACCGTTTTCAAGTTATTAGCAAAAACCGTCAAAAAGCACGTTTAAACGGGGCAACCAACCCCCTGCCAGGGTGCGTATTTACGTTTCCGTGCTCATTTCACGTCGGCGCGGTTTTGAAATAGACACGGAAATTTACAATATATTTGGGTTCAAATACGTGTTGATTTTAAGAGTTTTGATCTCGAAATGAGCACGGATCTGTAAGAGAACATCGCTCATTAAACTATTACAAAAGCGTATTCAACTGTCAGGTTAAAACGGTAACATAACGAAAGCTAATCAATCAAATCTAACCGAACCTAACCAAAGCAAATTAAACCAATAATTTTTTTCAAAAAAAAAACTTTCCTGACTTCCTACCCGGGATCCTAGAGGATGTGAATCCGAACCGAAACAAACCGAATTGAACCAAACCGAACCGAACCAAAGCAAACTGAACCAACAATTAAAAACAACACTTTCCTGACTTCTTTCCCGGGATCCTAGAGGGTGTGAATAGTGTTGTAGTTTAGTTTGGTTAGGTTAGGTTTGGCTCGGTTTAGTTAGGATCGGTTCGGTTCGGATTCACATCCTCTAGGATCCCGGGTAGGAACTCAGGAAAGTTTTTTTTTTGAAAAAAATTATTGGTTCAGTTTGCTTTGGTTCGGTTCGGTTAGATTTGATTGATCAGCTTTCGTTAGGTAAGTATTTGAAACTTTCTATTTTCATGTGGTTAGAAATCAAGTGAAAATTATTTAAATCATTAAAATTTATTAATAACAGAACAACATCTGTCGTCGTAGTTGCCGATGTAAGACAATGAGCACTGAACTTTGCAGGTATAGATGTTGGTATGGAAGAGTGTTCTTCAAACTTCAAAAAATTTCAAAATCTTGAGTAATATTAGTACAAATACTTTTAAACTGCCCCATAATTTTCATATTAACAAACATATAACTTCAAATTCAAACTAATAAACAACGTGAATCCAATTTAAGTTTCAAATGTGCACTAATAAGTAAACCCCTGCGCTGCGTAATTCAATACAAATCCGTGCCTTGTTCGAGCCTCGGCGCCTTAAAATCAACACGCATTTGTAACCAAATATGTTGCAACATTTCCGTGTCTATTTCAAAACAGCGCTGCCGTGAAATCAGCACGAAAACGTAAATACGCTGCCAGGGTTGGGGGGTGGTTCCTTTTGGTTAAATTTTCGGGCGAGTCTTATATCTATCCATATCAAGTGTGTTGCTTCTATCATTAAACGCAGTATCGGACCCTATACGTGTGTTGGCTCAATAAATACTGGCAAGTGGGGTAAGCAAAGGAATGCAAGCCGATTTTTGAATTTCCGCATGTACCACTCTCTTTTTCGTATCTAAGAAAATACTCTCTCTTTCTCTTCCTAGAGAAAAAAAAATTAGCTGGCTGTCAATAAAGAAGCCAAACTATAAGTAGAGACCAAAATAGTGTGTTTTATTTGAAACAATACATGACACAAAATTTTTAAACTCAAAATTGAGAATACAAGATGACAAAAAATCCTATAGAGTCGGTAACATATTATTTTTCACATATTTTAAGGGCTTTTTGGAGGAGTCCTATTTAACTTTGGTCTGGAATCGAAAGCACAATCACATGATTTTTCGCCACATATTTTACATGAGATGATTTCTGGATGGGTTTCTGAAGCTTTTTTTGTTTTACCACCTAGAAATAATAAAAAAGATAAATTAGTGTTATAACAAAATATAAAACTAACCAAAGCTGTTATAAGTCCACCAAATAATATTAATTGTCAACTTTTCCACGAACAAACCCAAGGGGGCCGTACCCTGAAAAAAAATTTTGGGGGGGGATCAAAAAGTTTTAACAAAAATTTTCGTATTGGGCAATTTTTTTGTAATGTTTATTTTGCAGAGAAATTACTTTTAACACACAATCTCGACCATTTCTGGTGGGGGATTGATCCTTCTTGATCCTCCTTGGATAAGGCCTTGGATAAGCCTGCAGTCTTGAAAATTATTATCTAATATTTACTCTTTATTCTACTCCAAATCTTTTTTTTGGAAGAGAACTAACCTTTTTTCGACACTTTGTTACCAAATGTAAAAGTAACATTTCTGGTAACTTCCACCGGAGATTTTTTAATATTTTCTGCAACATTAACTTCCTTATTTAATAAGTCGCTGCATGAAAAAAAAAACAAAAACAATAACCACAATTTAGAAGAAAATTGAGACCAAAATTGAAAAGAATTAGGTCATTATTTCTTTGTCGACTGTACCTGCTCTTGCTGACAAGCTCCTTGGACTCAATCTCGCTCAGCTCCTTTTTGATGACGTCATAGCATCCACAGCTGTATCTACTCTGTCCAGGAATGCATTTGGAACAACTACAAGGTCCCAATCCTCCTAAAATTAGTACAAATACAGTCGAACCTCTATAACTCGAACTTAAAGGGACAACCTAAACAGGTCGAGTTATGGAGAGTTCGAGTTATAGAAATTCGAGTTAAAGAGGTTAAAATACATATAAAAAGTGCGGGGACCACTTAAAAGGTTCGAGTTATAGAGAAGTTTGAGTTATAGAGGTTCGAGTTAGAGAGGTTCGACTAAGATGCGACTATGAATTAATGCCAGAGTCATAAGATTCATTAGTTTTTAATGCTGTTTCAGTCACTTCCTTCTCATAAATATTTTTTCCTGTGCAAACCAAGGCTTGCAGGGTGAATTTCAAGCCACACTGCGTGCGTGTAGGCTGTGATGTAGGCCGCTTTAGATGGAAAACCTAACGGAGAATAGCTTAACATACACCTATCTCTTTTTAAATTAATAAAAAAGAGCGAAACAGAAACTCACCCGTCACTATTTACTAGAGTTACATTAAGGCCAAACTGCTTGCGTATAGGCCGCTTGAGATCAAAAAGCCAACGGAGCATAGCATAACATACATCTATCTCTTTTTAAATTAATAAAAAAAAACAAAAGATTAACTCACTTGTCATTATTTATTAGACTGTCATTTAAGCCAAACTGCATTTGTATAGGCGGCTTCAGATCACATATCTCACGGAGCATAGCTTAACATACACCTATCTCTTTTTAAATTAATAAAAAAGAGCGAAACAGAAACTCACCCGTCATTATTTACTAGGGTGACATTTAAGCCAAACTACGTGTGCGTATAGGCCAAGGACTATAGACATGTATAATGGTTGCGTATAGGCCGCTTGAGATCAAAAAGCCAACGGAGCATAGCATAACATACATCTATCTCTTTTTAAATTAATAAAAAAGAGCAAAAGAGAAAAACTCACCCGTCAAAATTTTTTGGCAATTCTCCATGTAACACAACGGCGTCGCCCCACTCCACTTGCCAAATTCACGCGCCTGTGCAGCACCGCCTTTCATTGTAGCGTAGCTTTTCTTTGTTATGTAGTTGTTGATGAGGCCGTGAGGTCGGAGGATCTTGCGAGGCGTGGTGCCCTCGAAAATGCCCCTTTCTGCGGAGGGCTTGTGGTAAAACTGTTTGGTTTCTTCGCTGAAAGTGCGAGCTGATTCTGAGGAGGGTTTTGGATTTACTGAAATTAATTCCAAGTATTTTTTGTTGTCACTTCTTGCCTTCTTCAGTAGTCGTATATTATAGTGGGGGGTGCCTCTCAGATCCGAGAAGTAGGCTAGAGTAGGCCAGCTCTTTTTGCCACGTTCCAGGTCTTTCCCATAACCCATACTCAGCACTTCCATTCGATGTCCAGGTAGCTCATTGGGTCCACTTGTTCTCTTTACAGAGTCCATTATATCAGTCCATTTAAACAAGTGCAGCTCCTCCTCGATCAGGGTGCCATGCAACGAGTGCCTGTTATATGCATCATCCTTGCGTAGGCCTCATATTCTGCGACTAGGTGCTTTGAGGTCTTCCTTCTGTCCATAACCTGGGCAGGTGAGGTCGTTCTCGACTTCCGTACGTGTTATCTGTTCCTTCAACCAGTTATATCTAGTTAGAATACCTATCAGGAGTTTCTTCTTCTGCATTCTGTCACGTGATGGCCTTTCTTCCTGCTCAAAGGCTGGGCAGGTAGGATCGTTCTCGAATTCTATCTGTCATATGCTACCGTTCCTTCGTTAGATTATCTCCCGTCAAAATTCCTATCTACAATACCTCTTTTCCCAGTTTGTTTGTGCTTGGTCGATCTACGAATTCTCTAGTTTGTCTGCAACCTGTACCTGCTTCCCAAGAGCTTGTCAGTTCATGATGCGCTTAATTGCCGAGTCTCTTCTGTACTTGTTTCTTCTTTAGGTTCATAAGATAGTCTAGACCTATATAATCGGTTCCTGCTCCGCCTTCTCCTTGCCTGGAACCCCTGTATGCCCCGGAAACCATCATAATATGTTTCCGATCGTTTAACGTTCCTAGCGCCTTTTGAAATTAAGTTTCACAACAGATTTTTTACCCATCCTCCAAAATTAATAATCATCGTTTCCTCAAGAAAGCACTTACTTAAGTTAAAATTATCCAGGTATGAACTTGATTAGAAACAACAACCGATCGTATCATCAAGCTTACCCCAATAATAAGCTACTTTGTAATCTTCCAACAAAGCTTCACCACATGGCATTTCTGTTAGAAAGTCATCTTCATCTAGCTCAATTTCTAGAAGGTCGACTTCTTCTTTTCCATCATCTTCATTATCTAAAATAGAAGTCAATATTTTTCATAAGGAATATTTTAATTTAACAACTACAATATTTATACCTGAAGATAAAGGTTCTCCTTTTCCAAAAATTCTAAATTGAAGTATAAAATCTAGTTGTTTCTTCATGTTATCATTGGTTGTTGTCTAAAAAGAAAAAAAATAAGTTGTTAGAGACTCCACTCCCTGTTAGCTCCCGCTAAATTTCGCGGTTGTTTTTACTTTTTAAAACCACACAATTGGATGACGGACAGAGTACATTTTTCGCGCATTGGACATACGCACCAACAATCAGGGAGATCCTTTTCTACCGCCTCGAGAAAATGGCGTGTTAATTTACTTTCTCCGACTATTTCAAATTTCTACACTTGAAAGTGCTCGATTTTGGTGTACTGAAGCATAGAACTAGAAACTTCAGCCCTTCAGCTACGTGGTGCCATCATTAGATCCAGACAGGGGCCCCTTGGAACGTGGAGAAATTGGCTGCAAACTGGTGAGTGCTTTGTTTCTGATTTCCGTTGTGTGGTACCAACAATTAACCTGTGGACCTTAATTATTTCGTGATTTCATATCAATATATTTATGTTTGTTCGCGCTTTCCTTAATTAAAATATATACAGTCCACTGCAGTTATCGTTTTTCTACTTGCGGGCAAACACTCCCCAAGTATTTTCGAACTAATGATTGTACTCTGATAAAAAATTTTACCCTAGTAAGTTTAATAATCAACTTATCCAGATTCTGAGCAATAGCTTCTTTTACAATTTCTTCCTTTTCCAACAAACTGAACATGATTCCATTTACGTATGGTAGACAGCAAGTTTTTTCGCTTTCTAGAAGTTTTTTGATCAAGCCTACGATTTTTATAGCCATTTTTTTCGATCTTCCTTTAGCTTCTTCAACCTAAAATACAACATTGGTTTAAGAAATATATAAAATATAATTTTTGGCATAGCTTTTATATGTCAAGTTTAATAAACAAATATGGGAGGCAAAAATACCATGTCATTCCTCAGGGGTCAGTAACAAAGCCCTGCTTATTTGGATTAAAAATAAAAATGTAAACTCAGCTCTTCCTCCAGTTCATTTATTTTTTCGCCGGGGTTTATTGACCCTTTCCTTTCTATTGTTAGTTTTAATAGTTTTTGTCTTGTTTTTGAAGGTTTCCTCCACCAGATTCCGTGAGGCAGACCATAGAGGTGTGGGATTTGGAGTGTATCCTTTCACCTGGGGACCATTTCTTTTATTTTCAAATTCACCATGATTTTTCTATTTAGGGGTAGTGGTATTAAAACACCATCCTTGCTAGGCGTGTTGGTGAGTTTCTATTCAGCTGTCCATTCTGGGACAGACGCTGTTTGTAGCCGCTCATTCTGAGTCAGACGCTGCTGTGGTTTTTTATTTATATTTTCCTTAAAAAAAGGGTTGCCACCTACGCTATGTTCGCCGTACCGAGGTCCTTCCTCTGCGCCTTTTATACCGGTGCGGTCTTCTCTCGTATCCCTGGGAAAGGGACCCTAGACAGGTGCTAACCGTTCGGGTCAAAGATTACCTGGAATCTACGGAAGGCAGAGGGCCATTTATTTTCCCTGATAGACATTTTATGACCCGTACCTTTAAAAAAATATAAACATACCAAACAAAGATTCATGACCAAGGCAGAAGAGTATTCTAAAGAATATCTCGACAGTTTCTCATAGAATTCATCCAAATAGTCCACTAAAACTTCCAGTAAACCTTCATAAACCATTTGATTACGACACTGCTTTCTTATCGAAAGTTTTTGGATACTTGCTAAGAGCATATTTCTAAAACAACAATAATAATAATAATAATAATATTAATAATAATACAACCCATGTTATTTCTATCTATTTTTTTATGCTGAATCCGAATCCGGGAAGAAAAAGGTTCATAGACGTCAAGAATTTTCCCCTTTCATATTGAAATCAAAGAAAAAAAAAGGAGATTTGGCAACATCTTTCCGATTTTAGGACCGAATACACATAAAATATGATCGGAACCACCTTAGAGTAAGAAAAAATATTTACTTTAAGGAAGCAACCTAGTCTCTGTAGTCCAGTTTAGGACACACCTCTATATTTGAGTTAATATAGGTCCCAACAAGTCTGCCCTTAGAGTAAGAAAAACCAATAGGTCAGTTTTTTCTTACCTTATCACAGCTGAAGACACATGCCTTAAATCCTTTACTTTCCTCAAAAGTATTCTTTTCAGCAGTTTGTCTTCTGAAGTTAAATAATCTCTCCCCTGACGTAGAGAAGCTATGGTGTTTATTAGTCTACAGATGGATTCCTACAAACAAAATGTCTTTAAATATCTATTCTTAAGGTGAGTTCGGTTAGGTTTGGTTCAGGCTACTCTGTCATATCTAGCAATTAGATTATACAGTATGGTTAAAAGCTATAGGACTCATAGACTGTTTGCTGTGCTTAATGGGTGTAAGTGAAAAGTAAAAGAAAGAAAAATATATTTTGGAGGGTGTCTTGATATATTTTTCGCTGTTTTAGACCCGCATTCGCGCTAAGAGTGGAGAGGTAGGGGAATACATCGTCTTCACGAATTTTTTCGTCTTTTCGTCGTGTGCAGCGAAACAGGTGAGAAGTGGATATTTGTTTTTTACACAAAATCTAGCCGCGTATTACATTTAGCTTTCAGAAAAAGTACAGATGATCCAATGGTATTTCGGAGAAAACAGCTGTCATGATGTGGCAAATTTATTTTTTGTCCTATTTGAGGGAAGTGATATTTTAGACCGTGGCACGGTCCAAAAAATAGTGAACAATTTCCAACGAACATGCGCGGTATGGTGGGGCCATAGAGATGCGAAAAAAATCCACCCTGAGTTAAGATTCGGAAAAACGTCATTTAGCGAATTTTAGGAAAGAAAATCCCATAAACCAAAATCGCCATATTTTACAAATTCATAAATCAAAAACTATATATTTTATCAACAAAAGCACCGAGTTGCAGTATGGTGGGCCCACAGAGATGCGAATAAACCACAGCCTGAGTTAAGATTCGAAAAAACGTAATTTAGCGAATTTTAAGAAAGAAAATCCCATAAGACCAAAATCGCTAAATTTTAAAAATTCATATTTTAAAATCTATATATTATATTAACAAAAGCACCGAGTTGCAGTATGACGGGGCCATAGACATGCGAAAAAACCACACCCTGAGTTAAGATTCAAAAAAACGTCATTTAGCGAATTTTAGGAAAGAACATCCCATAAACAAAAATCGCTAAATTTTAAACGTTCATATTTCAAAAACTATATATTTTATCAACAAAAGCACCGAGTTGCAGTATGGTGGGGCCATACAGATGCGAAAAAATCACACCCTGAGTAAAGATTCGGAAAAACGATTTAGCGAATTTTAGGAATAAAAATCCCATAAGACCAAAATGGCCAAATTTTAAAAATTCATATTTCAAAAACTATATATTTTATTAACAAAAGCACCGAGTTGCAGTATGGTGGGGCCATAGAGATGCGAAAAAACTACACTCTGAGTTAAGATTCGAAAAAACGTCATTTAGCGAATTTTAGGTTGGGAAATCCCATAAGACCAAAATCGCCAAACTTTAAAAATTCATATTTCAAAAACTATGTTGCACTATGGCTGGGCCATAGAGATGCGAAAATACGACACACTGAGTTAAGATTCGGAAAAATGTCATTTAGAGAATTTTAGGAAAGGAAATCCCATAAAACCAAAATTGTCAAATTTTGAAAATTCATATTTTAAAAACTATTCAATTTATCAGCAAAAGTGCCGAGTTGCAGTATGGTGAGCCCATAGAGATACGAGAAATCCTCACCCTGTAAATGTTTTAACATAATTTGCTCCTAAAAATAAGGTGGGCCTTATACCCCTGACCTCATAGATAAATGCACTAACAAAATTATATGGATAAATTTGAAACTAGGTCAAAATCTCTCCATTACCAATGTCAAGGATCTTATTAAAAAGGGTCTGTTGAGACCAGGAACGGACGCCCCTCTTTAATATTTATTAATGCCATAATGGAAGAGGCATAAAACATACAAAATGCAGAGAATTCATCATAGGACTAAGGCATCGCGTGATATGCCAAAAAGTCCATATTTTCTATTCTAATAAAAAAATAGGAAAAAAAATCTGGCTCTCTTTTGTTGGCAAAACGGATTTATTTGTCCCTTTGCTAGAAATTTATTTGAATAATGGATATTTTTAAAATCAATATTTTTCCGCAATTTTTACTCTATTTGCTTAGAGGCCTTTTTGAACTTTTCGTATTAATGCAAAGTGGACTCCAGGGGTTGAAAGACCTCATGGTGACTAGAATAGACCGGTGTTCAGATCTTATATACAGGGTGTTCGGCACATGAACCGTTAAAATTTTTTGGGATATTGTTGGGGTCATTTGCTACCTTTTCAACCTTGGAACTTGGGTCCTAAGAGTCACGGCTAAAGAGATATGAATTTTTTTATTTTTTTTTCTCAAATTATCCAAAAAACCCTTGTAAGCTTTTTATTAATGTCTGGAAAAGCACCATTTTTTTAAAACAATTCTGTAATCTTATGCTTCTTCAACTAATTAATAGATTTGTTAAAATTGATGTACCAAAGGGACATACGAGGTTTTTTATTGAAGAACATTAGTGATTTTGTGAAAGAAAATCAATTTTAAATTTAAAAATCAAAAAAGGTATCGACAATTGAGAACTTCATTTTCTTTTAAAAACTTCTTTAGTTGATTACCTTTCTAACGGCATGTGTAGCATAACATTGATAAAAAAAAAACATTTCCGCTTTAAAATACAGATATTCCGTCAGAAGGACGAGACTCGTTCGGAATTGGTAAGAAAAACAATTTGATGTTTATGATCGTTTACCTACTTAAACAAAAGTTAAACTTTTAACAATAATGTATTGTGTTCTTTATTTATAAACTTTGTTCGAAACGATCATAAACATTAAATTGTTTTTCTTATCAAGTCCGAACGATTATTGCCAGTCTCACGGAATATCCGTATTTTAAAGCAGAATTGTTTTTTTTAACCGTTAGAAAGGTAATCAACTAGAAAAGCTTTTAAAAGAAAATGAAGTTCTCAAGGGTCGATACTTTTTTTAATTTTTAATTTTGAAATTGATTTTCTTTCACAAAATCACTAATGTTCCTCAATAAAAAACCTAGTATGTCCCTTTGGTACATAAATTTTACCAAATCTATTAATTAGTTGAAGTTTACAGAATTATTTTAAAAAATGGTGCTTTTCCAGACATTAATAAAAGGCTTACGAGGGTTTAAAGGTGGGATTTTGGGTAATTTGAGAAAAAAAATT
The DNA here is from genome assembly GCA_963576565.1 of Aspidapion aeneum. Lineage (NCBI taxonomy): Eukaryota > Metazoa > Arthropoda > Insecta > Coleoptera > Brentidae > Aspidapion > Aspidapion aeneum. Next base: position 14,997,294 of record OY755047.1, read on the forward strand.
AAAAAATTCATATCTCTTTAGCCATAACTCTAAGGACCCAAGTTCCAAAGTTGAAAATATAGCAAATGACCCCAACAATATCCCAAAAAATGTTGATGGTTCATGTGCCGAACACCCTGTATATAGGTCGAATTTTCACGTCACTGGTGGTCCAGCTGATTTTGTAAACAAAGTTAGATATAGAAATAAAATTTCGGACTTCCATTGTCTTTATTTATTTTAAAACACGACGTTTCGGTCAGTATCTCTAACCGTTATCAAGTGTAAACAGTTTACACTTGATAACGGTTAGAGATACTTACTAACCGAAACGTCGTGTTTTAAAATAAATAAAGACAATGGAAGTCCGAAATTTTATTTCTACACAATCATTGTCTACGAGTTTCAAACAAAAAGTTAGATATGATATAAATAACTAACATTTTTTTAATTACTTGAAAGCTAGGGCAAATTTCCTACTGTTTTTTAGTACATCCTTATAAAATATAATTTTCTAAATGTATTGACCTTATTTTTTTAGCCCGCTTTATTTTTTATTACACAAAACTTAAAATACAAGTCAAACTGAATGTGATCGTTTAGTATCAAAGGTAAACCGAGGACTTGAGAAGTAAACAAAGGTGTAGGTTAGCGGATTAGTTTTGAAGCTGAAACGAACACATTTAAATTTTGTGTCAAAAAAAATTAAGCGGGCTAAAAAAAGTAACGACTAGTATGTCTCAAAAATATTATTTTATAAGAATATACTAAAAAAGAGTAGGAAAATTACTTTAGTTTTCAAAAAATTCAAAAATTTTTAGTTGTTTATATCATATCTAACTTGTTTACAAAAATCAGCTGGACCACCAGTGACGTGAAAAATTCGACATATATATATAAGATCTGAACACCGGTCTATTCTAGTCACCATGAGACCTCTATAAACTTAGCATTACCACTTAAGAATTGTTGTAAATTTGTCGTAAATTTGTCGTGAAAGAAAAAAATTTGTCGCGCCCCCCGTTTTCCTAAAAAGGGTATGTAATGCTAAGTTGAGTCTCAACTTAGCATTACCACCCCAGAAAAAATGAAAATTTTTAAAAACTAATCTATGGAATAATTGTCGTAAATTTGTCGTAAATTTGTCGTGAAAGAAAAAAATTTTTCCCGTTTTCCTGAAAAGGTTATGTAATGCTAAGTTGAGTCTCAATCATTTGTATATTAATATTAATTTTTAAAGTGGTTTTCGTGTAAAAAGTGTGACTGTCTTTTTAAAACTGATGTTGACATAATGTTGTGTGAAAATGTAGTGAATGGTGAGTATTTTTTATTTTTATTTGTGTTTTAATTATTTAGTTTAATTTATATTTTTTCTCTAAAAAATAATTGCTCAGAAAACAAATTTCCAAAAGCGTTGTTTCCTTTCTTTTTAGTTTCTGAAGAAGGTCTTTGGACCGAAACGTCAATAAATGTAAATCCGTATTTGCTAGTTTTATTAGAACCATATCCCAAGAAACCAACAAAACTAACTTTACCTTTGGGAACACATTTCCATTTATTGGACATCTGTCAAACTCATGCGAAATAAAATATGGCTCGAAAATAAGAAACAGAAGAATTTTGGATTTTGGATTCACAACTTTTTTATCTTTTAACCGATTTTTTTCAAACTGATTTTATTTTATTTGTTTTTATTTAAAACTATTAAAATGGCTTTAAAGCAATTCATACTTGTACTGCAATGTCCGTTTCTTCATTAAGTAAAATTTCTGGCAAGCACACTCCTGAGTATAGATCCAAAATGTCATTTAATATGTAGGCCTCCATTACTCTATCTCTGTCAGAGGTATCGTTCTTGGTTATTCTCTAAAAAAATGAGTCGTTATCAGAATACCATGGACAATACTTTAACTCTAAAACCAATAATGTTGCAGGGGCATTATGGACCTTTTGCATAACCCATTTTTCACTTGAACTTTATTCCTTACTAAAGGACAATGTTTGACCTTACAAACCTTAGAAACAGTGTTGCCGCGCATATAACGTTATGACCAAACGTGAAATTTAGTACCCGTGAATTTAAAAAATCAAACAAGTTTCGTGGCTAATCGGGTAAAGAAGTTTTTGTTTCTCTCATATTTTTCCGTGGGTAGCTTGAAAGCTTAACCTCACAGGGGTCCAAGATCTAATGGACACCTAATAAGTGTTGACAGTTAACTGTTTCGTCCATGTGGGACTCCTCAAAACACTGCTTGGTCAATGTGACACTCTTGCGAAGTTAATTAGACGGTTTTGTCTCTAATCCTATGTAAATAATGAGAAAACTCTCGCAAGAAGCGCCATCTACCGAGATACGAGAGAAACCAGAACAAGAACATGCGAAAATAAGCTGCTATACATATCGATTAATGAAAAGATCCATTACAAATAAAAAGAAACAAACTAATCTGTGACCTACGACAGCTTTTCTGCCTTTCAGGTCAGATCAACGCTTATTGCGTTTTTACCCGCCATCAGGCAAGTGAATGTCAGTCAAAAAAAAATTCCGCTGACTGACGCTCACGTTGATCTGACCTGAAAGGCAGAAGAGCTTGGAATTATTTGGAAAATAATTGTATTTATAACAAACGTGGAATTTCGTACCCGTGAATTTAAAAATCAAACCAGGTTCGTGGCTAATCGGGCAAAAAGGAGTTTTTGTTTCTCTCATATTTTTCCGTGGGTAGCCTGAAAGCTTAACCTCACGGGGGTCCAAGATCTAATGGACACCTAATAAGTGTTGACAGTTAACTGTTTCGTCTTTATGGGACTCCTCAGAACACTGCTGGTCAATGTGACAATTCTTGCAAAGTTAATTAGACGATTTTGTCTCTAATCATAAATAAATACTGAGAAAACTATCTACCGAGATACGACAGAAACAAAAAACAATAGCAGGCGAAAAACTGCTATACAATCGATCAATGAAAAGATCGAATACAAATAAAATAAAACAAACTATAGTCCGTGACCTACGACAGCTCTTTGTCTTTCAGGCCTGAGCAACGCATATTGCATTTTTACCCGTCATCAAGACACATGAGCGTCAATCAACGGAATTTTTAAGCCAAATAATATTAACAAACGTGGAATTTCGTACCCGTGAATTTAAAAATCAAATAAGTTTCGTGTCTAATCGGGCAAAAAGGAGGTATGTATGTATGCTATGAATTTATAATCTGCCTTGATGCTTTTGAGCATTATCTATTTTTGTTATTTTGTTTGGTGAGATAAATTGTGTGCTTTCTAATTTTTGTCCCTCTTGTAATGTCTCTTCTGTGTCACTTTAAATCAATTTTTTAAATTTTAAATCGTCCTTAACATAAAACTTAAATAAAAGAATATTTTAGCTCACACTACTACTATAAGTAGTGTGAGCTATGGTGATCCTAATTTTTTCGAGAAAAAAAAAGTTGCTCCGATTTCAAAAATTTTTATATATCTTTGCGTTTCAGATGACTTTGAAACTTTTTTGTTTTGCTGTCTGTCTGTCTGTCTGCAGCGGCGTAGCGTGGGGGGGGGGGGGGGGCGCGGGGGGTTCGTCGCCCCCCCCGCCCCGAAGGTAGTGGCGCCCTATTGGTGGCCGAAGCGCCCTCAGCTTTAATAAGTCGGACCGGCAACGGCCAATTGAATGGGCGCCAAAGGAAACTAACGACATGAAGACCTTTTTTTTTTTTTTGGTCGCAAGATTTGTGAGAGGCGCCCTTTTTAGCTGTCGCCCCCCCCCCCCGCCCTTTCGGGCACGCTACGCCGCTGTCTGTCTATCTGTCTGTCTGTCTGTCTGTCTGTCTGTCTGTCTGTCTGTCTGTCTGTCTGTCTGTCTGTCTGTCTGTCTGTCTGTCTGTCTGTCTGTCTGTCTGTCTGTCTGTCTGTCTGTCTGTCTGTCTGTCTGTCTGTCTGTCTGTCTGTCTGTCTGTCTGTCTGTCTGTCTGTCTGTCTGTCTGTCTGTCTGTCTGTCTGTCTGTCTGTCTGTCTGTCTGTCTGTCTGTCTGTCTGTCTGTCTGTCTGTCTGTCTGTCTGTCTGTCTGTCTGTCTGTCTGTCTGTCTGTCTGTCTGTCTGTCTGTCTGTCTGTCTGTCTGTCTGTCTGTCTGTCTGTCTGTCTGTCTGTCTGTCTGTCTGTCTGTCTGTCTGTCTGTCTGTCTGTCTGTCTGTCTGTCTGTCTGTCTGTCTGTCTGTCTGTCTGTCTGTCTGTCTGTCTGTCTGTCTGTCTGTCTGTCTGTCTGTCTGTCTGTCTGTCTGTCTGTCTGTCTGTCTGTCTGTCTGTCTGTCTGTCTGTCTGTCTGTCTGTCTGTCTGTCTGTCTGTCTGTCTGTCTGTCTGTCTGTCTGTCTGTCTGTCTGTCTGTCTGTCTGTCTGTCTGTCTGTCTGTCTGTCTGTCTGTCTGTCTGTCTGTCTGTCTGTCTGTCTGTCTGTCTGTCTGTCTGTCTGTCTGTCTGTCTGTCTGTCTGTCTGTCTGTCTGTCTGTCTGTCTGTCTGTCTGTCTGTCTGTCTGTCTGTCTGTCTGTCTGTCTGTCTGTCTGTCTGTCTGTCTGTCTGTCTGTCTGTCTGTCTGTCTGTCTGTCTGTCTGTCTGTCTGTCTGTCTGTCTGTCTGTCTGTCTGTCTGTCTGTCTGTCTGTCTGTCTGTCTGTCTGTCTGTCTGTCTGTCTGTCTGTCTGTCTGTCTGTCTGTCTGTCTGTCTGTCTGTCTGTCTGTCTGTCTGTCTGTCTGTCTGTCTGTCTGTCTGTCTGTCTGTCTGTCTGTCTGTCTGTCTGTCTGTCTGTCTGTCTGTCTGTCTGTCTGTCTGTCTGTCTGTCTGTCTGTCTGTCTGTCTGTCTGTATGTCTGTCTGTCTGTCTGTCTGTCTGTATGTAACGACCAACCCGCATAACTCAAAAACCGCTTGTCCGATTTTAATGAAATTTGGTACCTAAGTTGAGTCTTGGGCCGTGATGGTCCCATTTAAAAATGAACAAAATCCATCGAACGCAAGCCAAATAAAATGGTGGGGGTAGATTCCAAAAATTAGAGTTTATGTGAAAATATGGCGTGTGTGATATCAAACGAAAGGTAATTAAGTCTCGAGTGAAAAAAAATTAATTTTAGTTTATTTTTAAAAAAAGGGTGGGGGTAGATGTCAAAAATTAGAGTTTAAGTGAAAATATGGCGTGTGTGATATCAAACGAAAGGTAATTGAGTCTGGAGTTAAACAAAATACATTTTAGTTTTTTTCAAAAGGGTGGGGTAGATTAAAAAAATTTTAGTTTAAGTCAAAACATGGCTTGTGTGGTATCAAACGAAAGGTAATTGAGTGTGGAGTTGAATAAAATATATTTCAGTTTTTGATTATATTAGCTCACACTATAACTATAGTACCTAGTGTGAGCTTAGGTGCCCATAGATTGGCAGAGTTTTTTTTTAGTAATAAAATATTAGAAATACCTAACCAATATCTCTACAATTATTATAACAAAATTAGTGAGATGTCTATCTTATTTCAGGCATATTTTAACACATTTGACAGGTTTTAAGTAAGTAATATGGCAAAAACTACCACGTTACAGAAGGGACAAAAAAATGAGCATTCCAACAAAATCCAACTAGCTTTTGGTGACGCATAACGGTTTGTAGTCTGGCACGACCACATTTTTTACAAATACAAAAATTTTGGTTTTGTTTCAAAAAAAAGTGTCGTACATAAGAAATCCCTAAAATTTTCGAGGCTTTAATTCTCAAAGTACTTTTATGACAAAATAAAAGCATGTTTCTTCCGATAAGGCCTTTACGTGTTCTAAGCTCAACTAATTTTCTGGAAGTCTATACTTATCCCTTAATTGCATATTTTTTAACTTAGGTCAAGTCTTTAATCTACAGCAAAACAAAACACATGCTAAAGAGTTTTAATTTTTTTCCAAGAAATAAACAAAAAAGTTTCCACACGAACGCTGCAAAGAAGCATGCAAAACTTTCCTGCATTTTATCTTAAAAATCGTTATTGTAAGATTTATAATTTGCATAAAACCGCTTAGAAAATGTAATTCTTGACACGAGATTTGTAAAATATTTGTAATATTTTATAATTTTTTTAACCCTAAGGTCAAGTTAACGGTAATATCGAACCATGGCTTTGCTCCAAGGTCAAACTTTTCAAATAAAGAGTTTAGACTCGATTTTAGATCTATAATTACTGGTTACATACCGTCTATCCCAAAGTAATTCTTAAAAGCTTCTCCTATTGAACTGCGAGAAAGGAATCCTAAATATATGTATCCAAGAAAGATAGCCAGACTTTTCTTTTTTTCATGACCCCGCCATTTCAAGTGGCCCCTTATATCCCTACCAAAAGTCGCCGAAATCGGGGATGGCTTGCATCGTCGCGCGTCGCCTTTAAACGGCTCTGTGCCGGACCTTGTTTGCTTTACCGTTAGGGCCAGAACGGCGCGGGGCTCTGTATGTACAACTGGGATACAACTTTTACTTTTAAGAGTCACTTTGAAATACCCGGTATAGCTGTAAGACTTACCCATCTTAAGCTTTGCAATAACCTCACTTTCCTATCGGTATCACCACTAACTAAATCATGTTTAATTCTGTCGTAATCTAGTTCAAAAATCTTTTCATTTTCTAATCTTCCTGACTGAAAAGGAATTTTTGATATTTCCCCTAAAAGGTAAAAAGTATCTGAATCTGATTTTCATTTTGTCTCTACATACATATGTAGTAATTTTTGAACAAATGTCTTCTTTAATTTCTGTCAAACCTTCTTTCATATTTTTTTCTTCCAAATTAAACTTACATGCAGAGGAAGTAATCAACGAAAAAGAAATGATAAAGAATAGTATTAAAAAGATTAAATCCGGAAAAGCTAGATGACCTGGGGGAATTTAGGCTTGAATGCTCAAATATGGATCATAAATGCATAAACGGGCGTCCAGTACCTGTTTTCATATCCTCAATACATAAAAAAGGAAACATGCTGGATTGCAACAATTACAGAGGAATTTCAGTAACCAGTACTCTAAGTAGATTGTACGGTGGGATTCTTCGAAAACTAATAGAGAATGATTTTCCTGAACAAGAAGATGAAGAGCAAAGTGGGTTTCATGCAGGCAGACCTAGTAGTGATAATGTTTTATGTCTTAAACAAGTAATTGAGGAAAGGAGGATATAGAGACTCATGTTACCTCCGTGGACCCACAAAAAGCATACCGTTCCAGTAAAAAAATTATGGACAGTGTTAGAGCAAACTAATATCAATCATACATATATAAAAGCGATAAAAGAACTAAACAAAGAGTTAAAATCTAAAATTAAAATTGGAAATCGACTTCCAAAAGAATTCCTGGTAACGAAAGGCTTAAGACAGGGATGTTAAATCCCTCCAACTCTTTTTAAAATATATATCGCAATAGCTCTAAAAATCGGGAAACGTAAAGTACACATCGTGGGAATACAACTTAACGACCGATTTGTTATATACACACTACAGTTTGCTGACGAGCAAACAATTGTAGCTAATGATAAAAAAGATATGAAATATATGATGAGATAGTTAACGGAAAAATACCAAAAGTGGGGGTTAACAGTGAACGTGGACAAGACACAGTACTTGTGCAGTAGAAACGAATCAATGAGTGGGAACTAGACAATGAGCAAACAATATTTCGATGAAATGAGTATGTATACTTGGATGTCACATTTGATAAGGCAGGAATTATTGGATGTCTTAACAGTATTTTATAGAGCAGAAAGATAAAAAAGATTTGTAAAATTTTACATATATGAAACAATGGTGAAAAGCACGCTGTTGTAGGGAATAGAGACTTGGCACATAACAGAAGCATACAAAACAAAAATGGAAAGTGTCGACGTGGATGCAATAAGAAGATCAATGAGAATATCTAGAACCGATATAACAAATAAGATCATAAAATGAAGAACGGGAATTGAGGGAAGGATCACATCCCTAAAAGACTACTGATATGGTACGGCCATGTACAGCGGATGAACGACGAAAGATTACCAAAGCAGGTCCTAGAATGAAAACCAATATGACACAGAAAAAGAGGGCGTCCTAAACTAGAATGGCAACAGTAAATCCAAAGATCAATGGGTCAAGTGGAGAATAGGTGTCGGACAACGTAGAAAAAGATTCTAAACTGACATAGTAGTAGTACTTACCCTCTCCAGCACCTATGTTAGCCATGACAACTTGACTTCTGACCATCATTTCCTCAAATACATCATCCACAACCTTTTTAACTTCATCTCTATTTAAAGGCGCACTTTGAATTACTCTGGTATACGCATTTGGTTTTGCTGATTCTAGTTCGAAAATCCTGGAAAGAATAGGTACATTAAACTCAGTAAAATTTTTCATCAAAGGCTTTGTAGAAATATGGTTTGGAATAAAATAAAGTTCACTTACCTGTTGAAAACCAAGTCTAACACATGTCTAACGGTATCTGGAGTAAGGGGGTGTTTAATTTCAGGAATTCCATTTACTCCTTCTAGATTAAGTGGCTCTACCTACAACAGAAACTATTTGTGTGCTTTACGACCTTTTTGTTGTTTTGTTTTTTACCTCACACAACCCAGTTACATACTGACTGCGATAATCCTTATCATTTATATCAAAACAAAAATGCGTAATATCCAAGGTTTTCTCTTTTCCTTTAGAAGCTTTTTCCGAATGCCTTGATTCTTCTCCATGACTTTTTGTACTCCTAGGGCTATTCGATCTGGAATGGGTCATCACGTGGTCAACAATGGCATTCTTTTCCTCCTGTTAATAAAAATCTTAACTGTAAATAAAAGTAACTCACTAAGTAACGAATTTAGTACATACCTCGAACCTAGGGGAGTTTCTAAATTCACTTCTAGGAGAACAGTTGGCATTGCCATGTGTATAATTATGTCTATCCGCATTATGATTATCAAGGCTGTCATTACTCGGATTACGTCGCTCAATATCTGCTGAATACCCATGTCTTTCTGGAGGCTGGCGAGATCTAGTAGGACTTGGATTATGACTTCGAGATGTAGTATTATAATTACGCTCGGAACTATTCTCAGGTCTTCGATATTCAGCGTTACCACGATCATTTGCAACATTTTGTCTTTCATTATTATGACTACGTGGCGAACTTGTATGTTGTCTATAATTATCACGTCCTGATTCTGTAAAACGATCACGTTCATTTACTCTTTCATTATCTATTTCAGCCTTATGACGTTCTGGCAAGGCATCGTAACTATGTGTTGGTTCAATAAGATGACTAATATTGTCATTATATTTTTCAGAACGGGGAGGAGTATGATAATTACGTTCTGTATTGTGATTGGGATATTTAGAAGATTCATAGCGTGGCTCAGTATGACTGTGACCTTCTTCAGAAATATGGTTATTGTTTTTATTATTATAACTGCGTACGGGACTGTTGTTACGAGGTTTAAGTGATTGTACGTGATTATTTCTTTCACCACGACTATGATCGTCCCGACCACGGCTATGTTGTTCGCGATTATGATCTTGTTCGTTTATACGTATACTGTTATGAATTTGATTGGCAAATAAAGTTGGATAGATTGCTTTGCAATGTTCTAGAGCGGTGTAGATGTTTTGAGATTGTCCTACGATGTTCATTTGAAGAGTGTTGGTCAGTTCAGATGTCACAGCTAAAAAATTTTTTTTTATTTAGATCAGAGTATGTAGTGATATTTGGATATTCAAATAGGTAAGGCAACATACAGGGACTCTTAGCTAGACTTATTACAGACGATGTGGTCAAAGTGTAAATACTCACCTAGTAATTTTTGATGTTCACCATGCAGATCACTAAATTTACTTTTGAGTTTTACCAATTCCTGACTGCCGTGTTCTGATTGTATTTCATCTATTTCAAACATAGTATCTAATCTTGGAGAAGGTGTTTTCTGAGGATTGCTACGAGACATTTTTCTACTAAAAATGATATTCTTGATTAATTGGCTTCAAATACAACTTCATATAGTTTACCTTGTATTCGAACTATATCGAGCAAATTTATCATGATCACAAATGTAGATGACTTGAGCTTCGTCCTCTTCAAATTGCTCTGTTTCTTTACTATGTTCAGAACACTCAGGACACTTATAAGAGGATGATTTGGAGAAGGGAGGATTTTTTTGATCCAATTTGGGTTCTTCTTGGCGAAAGGGAAATTTTGAGCAGTTACACCTAAAATAGATAAAAACGTGGAGTAATGGGCAGTTATTGGGAGGTAGCCCAGTCATTAAAGCGAAAAAAAATCCCCAGCTTGCAAAAGGTTCATTTTAGTCGCGATTTTGACATATTAGAGTTAAAAAAAAAGTTTGAGTTTTCGACCTTGGGTGGGGGGCGACTCTCCCCTCCATCTTGAATTTAGTGTGCACGAATAGGTTTGTTTTAAAATTACTTGGTCCCTGTATATTTTAGAAAAAAAAGTTTTAAACAAAAGTTGAAGATAATAAAATTTTCTACAAAAACGCTATTGCACATTTTTTTATCAGAATAATGGTTTCCGAGTTATGACGCTAAACATTTCGCTGCCATTTTGGATTTTGACCAATTGTTTTATTTGGTCGTCTAACTCCGAAACTGCTTATTGTTGAGAAAATCTGTAAAAACATAAAATAAAGACCATCTCATAGCTTACAAAATGAGATACAACTGAGTTCTCTGGGTAGTACCCTTGCTGAGATACAAACCCTGAAGTACACCTGGTTCATATGTATGTCCACAGTATATTATGCAAAATAAACCGAAATTATTCAGTTTTATGTCATTTCCTCAAAAGGTAAGCATTCTACAAAAAGTGTGTAATAAACTTTATTATAGAAAATGAAATTATCTTTTAAGAATGGTATAATCGAAGTAAGCGAAGTCCACGGTGAGCATTTAATTGGCATTATTGGGGTTATATTTTAAGATCACGAAAAAAAATAGGTTTTCAACAAAACTAAGCATTTTAGTGTCAATTATAGCTTTAACACAACTTTGTGAGATGCCGTTTAAAATGACATTTTATTTTCTCTAAAATCAAATTAAAAATTAAAAAAAAAACTATTAAAAAAATTTACTTCAATATGCGGAAGCCCTTGGAGTGTCAATTATAGCTTTAACACAACTTTGTGATACGTGGTTTAAAAGAACATTTTATTTCCTCTAAAAAAGGTGTTAACATTTTTCCCTAAAAAACTAAATTAAACCTAAAAAAACATGAATTTTTGTGTGATCCTTAAAAATAACCCTAATTTATGGATGCCAATTAAGTGCCTTACATTTTGAGAAAATGACAAAAAACTGAATAACTTTGGTTTATTTTGCATTTACTATGGAAATACATGGGAAACGGGTGTACTGCTAACACTTCAGGGTTCGTATGTCAGTAAGGGTACTACCCAGAGAACTCACTAATATCTCGTTTTATAGACTATTAGTTGGTCTTTATTTTATGGTATTAAAGATTTTTCAAAAATAAGCAGTTTCGAGGTTAAGGGTCACTAAAAAAAAACTGGCAAAACTACAATATGGCGGCGAAATGTTTAGCGTCATAACTCAAAAAACCATTGGTCTGACAAAAAAACGTATAAAAGCATTTTTGTAGGAAATTTTATTGTCTTCAACTTAAAAGCTTTATTTCTAAAACATACAGTAACCAAGTAATTCAAAAAAAAAACCTTTTTGTGCACACTTAATCCAAGATGACGGGGGAAGCCGAACCCAACCTCCCCCCCCCCTAGGTCGAAATCTCAAATTTATTTTTAGGACTTCAGTGTTAACAACATATGACATATGTCAAAATTGCGACTACACCCCCTTTTGCAAGCTAAAATTCTGTAATAACTGGATTAAAGGTTATATGAGAAATTGTATTCAAGAAATAGAAGGTTTGGTAAACTGAACCAAAACTCATAAGTCAATAAAAAAGAAGATTACCTTTTGAAAAGAATAGACTTGGATGGTATGGCCTCGAAAAAATATCCTTTCTTGTGACAATCCTTTTTAAGAATACCTGCTATATCTTCAAAGTTATTATCTAAGAGGAACTAAAAAAAGTGGTTGATACAAATACAGTTTTGTTACAGACAAACAAACTTACCAAATAGATTATTTTCAAAACCTCAAGTATGTCTGAAGATCTAAAAATTTATAAAAGTATTTATGATTATTCAGCAACGGAATGCACTATATATGTATATGAGGCGTATAGAATGACAGTGGGCTAACTCCACCAAGAATTTAATTAATTTTGTACCATTATTACTATTACTATTACACTGAAGATTTTTTGATTCTAGGGCCGCGTAAAAAAATAAAAACCGCCATCTATTAGTAATACCGAAAACAGAGATAGACCAGTTTTATTCTGATAAAATCACATAAAGCAATGCGTTTTAGATTGAATTTGGCATTTCTGAAAAAATTGAAGCCCACTGTTATTCTACGTGCCTCATATATGGACAAACTTTATGCTTAAATTTATCTGAGAAATTTTCCACCTGCTTGTAGTAGGGGAGACCGTACATATATATATATATATATATATATATATATAATATATATATATATATATATATATATATATATATATATATATATATATATACAGTGTGTCCACGTAAGTTGGCGGCATATGGGAAATATTATTAGCTTTACAAAAAAAAGTTATTCTTCATAAAAAGTTCTGCATGGTCCAAAACCTAAAATGCAACCATCAGATGTTAAATTTTTTCAGTCATATTACGAGGTTTGTCAAAAAATGTGATTTTTGCTATAGAGTAAAGTACCTTTCGTTTTGACAATATCGAAAATTGTTATAAAGAAAAGATGTTTAGAATTAAAAATAGCTTTCAAATATTCAACATTGTTTATTTACATTATTATTATTTGCATCCTAGATTAATTATGCCTTAATGTGCAAACTTAAATTTCCAACGTAATCGCCGAGAAAATGTAGAAAAAAATATTTTTTTAATGTAAATAAACAATGTTGAATATTTGAAAGCTATTTTTAATTCTAAACATCTTTTCTTTATAACAATTTTCGATATTGTCAAAAAGAAAGGTACTTTACTCTAGAGCAAAAATCACATTTTTTGACAAACCTCGTAATATGACTGAAAAAATTGAACATCTGATGATTGCATTTTAGGTTTTGGACCATGCAGAACTTTTTATAAAGAATAACTTTTTTTCGTAAAGCTAATAATAAAAAAGTTTCCCATATGCCGCCAACTTACGTGGACACACTGTATATACATATATATACAGTGAAACCTCGCATAACCGGACACTCACGGTTCCGTCGATTTTGTCCGCTTATTGGAGGTGTCCGTTTAAGAGAAAGAACTGCGAAATTTTGATATATATATTTATTAACAATTTTCGCTGCTTGAGATTTTCCGATATTAAATTTATCGGCGATCTTTCGTGCTGATAGATGCTCCTTCTCCGAAACGTTAACAACTTCCATTTTTCCACATAAACTAAGAAGTTTTTTTACTAGGCGCAATTTCAAGGAGATCTGCTATTACCCAAGTGAACACTAAAAACAGCAGTCCCGCCGAATAAAATATTGTTGTAAATACGACAGAAGTATTAAGTCTCCGCATTAAAACGGAAAGAGCTAATTCTCAACATGCTATATAATATTTTTGGCCATGTCGTGCAGCGCTCCGGCCCGTTGTCAGAGGTTCGCGTCCGGTTAAGGGAGGTTTCAGAATTGTTTAACCAAAAAAAATTGTCCGCGTCCGGTTATTAGAGTGTCCGGTTATAGGAGAGAATTTTACAGGTAAAAACATAGGCAAAGGCTTGGTTCCAACAAATTTGTCCGCCTAAAGGAAGTGTCCGCTTAATAGAGGTGTCTGCAAGGAGAGCTTTCACTGTGTATATATATATATATATATATATATATATATATATATATATATATATATTTTTTTTTTTTTAAATAATTTTCTTAGTGTATATGAGTATACATTATAAGTATGTTCTCTTAGTGATAATAATTTTTTATTCTGGTACTGATTTAACTACTTATTTTCTTAGTTTGCACTAAGAAGAAGAGATCATTAAAATTATGAGACAAGCCTTATTTTCTTAGTCTTGAAATTGAACGTGTAAGCTGATGTTATAATACACTATACCTAACTTAAAGTATCTCTGGCTGATTTACAAAGTTGGAAAGTGCACCTAACGGCGTCTTCAAAATTAGGAAATTATTTTCTCAATTTTGAAATTTTTTCACATGGTAGATTAGACTATAATGTTATGGAGAAAATTAGTCTGGCTGTTATTTACAATCACGAAAGCCTTTCCAGAAAAACCATCCAATCTAAACATGCTTAATTAATTTATTTGCTCGTTAACGATCGCAGATATAAAAAAAACTGCAAGATAGTCAAAAGTTTCTAGATAAAACAAGGCATTTATTCTGTGTCTTAGAATCTATCAATGATATTTGCAACAATGCACTAGGTTCAGGGGAAGAGGAAAAGGAAGCAATACCGCTAAAAAAAGTACTTCTTTTAGATTAGAATTATTATTTGGCATGCCTAATGACGTACTTAATTTAGGTGTTCGGTTTGAGCTAAATATCTTAAAAACTGCCGGAACTATTACCGAAAAATGAAAAAAAAATATTTTAACAGTCTGTAAATCTCTTAAAATAAGGCAAATTTTCTCTCTTTTTCATTTGTACATGGGTCTATGAAACATTAACCTAATCCAATATGTCAAATTGACGGATCAGATAAGTCTGGCAAGGCTTTGGAGCTTTTGAATAACAGCCAGATGGTATTTTAAGCGTTTGTTTTAATACAACCTATCATCTCTTAAACTTTCAGAACTAGGAAAATAAGGACACTCATTTAATATCCCTTTTAACTTGCCAGAAATATTGGTTATCTTTAGGGATTAGCCAGAATATTTTTTTTAGTTAACCTAAGTATAAGTACTCTTTGAAAGTACAAATGGTTTTATTGCTAAACCTGGTATGCACGGTAACAAGGCTTAGCTAATCCATTCTCCCTCTTTGTTGTTTTGCATGTGAGCTAGAAGGACTTAATCGCGATTAGACCCATAATCTCGCTTATGTGCTTACGGTGCATATGAGGGTAGAGTCGGTTCTCCCACTATTGATATAAAGTTTGCTTAGAATTGATCAATGAACAATTCTATCGATGTTCGCTGGAATTAGAAACTAAATTCCCAAAATCTTCAATGCCTCCCCTACTATTATAATAATTGTAACATAGTAAGATGAATAAATAAAATTAAGTACCAAATAATATAACCAAACAATTATTTTGTTTTTGTTTATTGTTCTAAAATATAAATAAAAAAGGTACTTACTGCAAATCTGATATACGATGGTCCATTCAAAATACAAGAAACAAATGAAGATGATATGAAAAGTGCATTTTATGATTTTCTTTTGCAAAACCCCCCAATGAATTTTTCCATTTAATGATTTAGCGAAATGATTATTTTTCTAAAAATGACAAAAATATACCTGACAAAAATTTTGTGTTTTGTTGTCAAAAAAAGAGACAATATTCTTGAAAATTGATTTTATGAATTTTCAGATGTTCAGAGCATTTAAAATTACGAAACTGATTGAAAAAAGAGTGGCAATTAAAAAAAAAATTATAATAAACTACCTACCTAAAAAGAAGTTAAAAGAAAATATTAAAAAGTTAGAAGTGTGACACGTCATTTAAAAGAAAATTTTACGATAAAGTTTCCTTTAAAACGATGTATCACACTCAATGTTTTATTTTTGTTTTTTTTTATTTTTATAATTTTTTTTATTCTTAATATATTTTTTTAATTTTTATTAAAATTTTTTCAAAAACTGTTAAATTTTTAAACGAAGACTCAATTGATCTGATACCCTCCTAGCCTATTTGCACACTCCAAGTATACTCCATGCTATATCAACCTTGAAAACAGTTTTTTGTAAATATCTCAGAAACAAAGGCCCCTACGAAGTTTTTGATAATAACACAAATTTTTGAAAAAAATGTGGGCTACTATATTTCGAAAACCGCATATTGATGCGACGCTCCAGTTAAAAGTTAGCAGTTTTTAAATTTTGTCACTGTCAATTATCATTAATGAATTTTAACCAAAATCTAATCAGCTCGTTGCAGTGTCGAACTGTATTTTATCTAAAAATTTTATCAAAATCGGTTCATCAGTTTAGGAGCTATCGTGTTACGGACAGTTATACATACACACACACAGACAGACATCACGACAATATTGCTAGGATAGGTCAAAATACACACAAATAACACACTTTCGGCCTTACCTCAAGAAACATTTTTTCGTCGAAACTAACCTTCTGTAGCCATTGCTGCGCGGGCTAGGAAGGTAATAAGAGCAACGGGGTAAACAAGTTCTGAAGAAGACCGCGAAGAACGTAATGTAAAAAAATGATCACGTGACTAGCTTGGGCAAGACCTAACTATAGGGTCACTACATTCCAAACCAAAAGAAGACGCAGCTTTTGTGAACTAGTGATCCGGACAGTAGTCCTAATTTTTACCATATACATAATATTCCAATACCCACGGTAACTGCCCATTCATGATTCAAACATAAGGGCCTTGGGGTCTTTAAGCAAAAAAGACCTGATTGGTTGCTTTCAAAGACATATGCATATTATTTCCATATAGTACGTATTATTGCAATACCTACGGTACCTAACGATGCAGAATGCAAACATATTTGAAATAGCAATATCAATGGGTATAAGTCTATCCTTTTTGCGGTCCTTAAGATAAAATGTCCTGATTGGTTATACTTTTACGCATGAATATTATTTTATTCTGGTATTCGTTACGTCAAATCATCGGCGTACAGTTGACAAAAACTCTATCTATGTAAATTTGGTATCTGTGCATTTTTCGTACCTTTATTTCTGAATGTTTGCATCAAACGCCAACCATTGTGTAAATAGGTAACAGGGAGTATTGGAATATTACGTATATGGTTTTTACACTTCACTTTTTAATAACTCACGGGAGGGCTGTGACCAATCTTAAAATTTTTATGAAAAATTGTCAATGCGGTATTTAAATGTACACAAACACGAACATTGAAACAGAGGCCTGCCTGTTTGGGTATTTTTCGTGCGAATTTGGAGAACCGCTCGGACACGTCAATTTGTTTGCGAGGGTGACACTTTTTGGCTATCTTGAAATTTTTGTAGCACGAACCCCCTTCGAGGGGTATACTTTACCCTTATATTTTTAAAAGGGAAAGTGGGTTTAGTGATACCTTGTTTTGAAGGCCTTTTGAATGTCCCTATCATCGTATAAAAATTTCAAAAATCTATCCATTAGTTTTTGAGATAATTACCTTCAAACTTTCAAATTTAGCATGGACTGATAAAATAAAAATTTAATTAGAATTTTATTATTTTTCGGATTCAATTTTTATTTTATCATTCCATCTTAAATTTGAAAATTTGAAAGCAAATATATTCAAGAGAGCTTCCAAACAAGGTATTACTAGACCCACTTTTCCTATTCAAAATATAGGGATAAAGTATACCCCTCGTAGAGGGTTCGTGCTACAAACATTTCAAAAAAAAGTGTCTCCCTCGCAAACAAAATCGACGTGTCCAAGCGTTTCTTCAAATTCGCACCCTAAATACCCAAAAAGGTCTCTGTTTCGATGTTCGTGAAACACCGTGTATATTATTGTACACAAGTACAAGTATCACAAAGTAAATAGCCTATATTTTCTGTGCAAGTATAAAAAACGACAATGCAGTAATCGTAACAATATAGTCGTAACATACGTATGAATATAGCACGTCAAAAGTTATACTGACGACTAAACTGTCGACGACTCCGCGGTTTACTTACAATTTTGTTCTGAAACTTCTCGACTCAAGCCTACGATACTCTATTCAGAGTTGGGATAGTTTAAACAACTTCATTCAGTGTTTCAGCAACTTTTATACAGGGTATCCCATAACTTAGGGCCCATAGTGCAGCCGGTGATAGAGGAGGTTATTTCGGAAAAAATTTTATTCAACAAACATCTGTAATTAAATCTGTTAAAGCCAACTGAATACTCAGCTTATTGTGGTAATGTGATATTCCTTTTTTTGATAAAATTACAGGTTGAGGAGATTCAGGCTGTCAAAATAACCTCCAAAAATGTATAAAAAATTATTATTTAAAAAAAAATAATTTTTGCTTACTAATTCTTTTAACAAAGATGAATAATATTTTATTAATATGCCTCCCTAAGACTGGTTTTTATTAACAAAAAATATAAAAAAAACATTGCGTTTAATATGGCATACATAAAGTTTATGCCAAAAAGAGTTTTTTCTAAAAAATATTAAAAGCATAATTTTTTTTTTTAATTATTTTTATTTCAAATTATTGCCCTTATTCTAATACACGACTTTACCCAATTTCATATTTTTATTGATTTAAAAAAAAAGTTATTATCAAAAAAGTTTAAAAAATCGCCAACTTTGACGCTCTGTATCTCCACAAAGAAAAAGTTTTGACCCATACATTATAGAAACTTTTTTATGAGACATGACCTCCTCTATCACCTGTTGGCCTGTGGCCCCTAAGTTATGGGACACCCTGTATTCTTTTGAATTTCAACTTTTTTGTATGGTTTTAATCGCTTTTATACACTACCATAAATATACTTTTTATACACTACCATAAAGTTTACTTTGTGAGACTACTAAGGGTAAAAAAAGTTTGTAGAATGAGCATTTTTTCAAGGCACAAAAAAGCCGTTTTTGTCACTACCTACATACCACAAAAATCACATCAACGTTAAATTAATGTGAACAAAAATAACAAACTTTTTTTTTACTTGAAAACAACCTCATACCATGTAATATTTATTTTGTTAAATCTACATGCTTAAAGATAACATAAAAACAAGGAGAAATCAAGCTATAAAAATGTACTTTTTGCTGAAGTTTCTGGTGCTATGTATATAACGTGTTTTTTACCCTCATTATTTTCATGTACCAAATTCACACTTGAAAAGTCCTCCACAACATGTTCTAAAACGGCACTAGATTAAGACTTCTCAAACCTACTAACTTTCTGCGTCTTTTTTGGTCACGTTTTTTTAATAACATTTTTTTAACTTAAAAGAGATGCGAAAGGAAGTTATAAAAGTTCACTAGTTTAGGACTACAACACTTTAATACAATTTTAAAGATGACGCTCAAGGCAAGACAAAATATCTATATACATTATGCTTCTTTTAAAAGCTAAACAAAATTTTTTAACAGTAAACACTTTCACACAATATTAATGTGTCTTTATCAGGTTAATAACAGATGCGTTGTGATCGTAAATCAGGGATCAGTTCCTTAAGAGGCTTTTGGAGTTTAGAGGCCAAAGTACTGCCTGATTTCGTCAGTGAAAAATCCCGACAATAGCTGGCGCTGCTGCTAGTAAAATCTCAAACATATTCGGTAGAAAAGCCATGCCAGTCGCGTTTTAAAATTCGTGTAGAAAAGGCGTGAATCCAATGTGATTTTAACGTGGATAAAAATTACTTGAAACTAACGTAAAAACATTGCTGTTTTAAATTGATAATGGGATTATTAAAACGCAGTTTTTAGGAATGTTATTTTTTATAACGTTAATGAATGACCTATTAAGCTTGTTTTCATATATGAAATAAACGTTTTTTCTAGCAGCTTTTAAAATCAACGTTTTTTTTTCTCACGCCTTTTTTACGTGTTAAACACGTGATTGTGCTATGTGGGTAGAATAATTTCGTATTTTTTGTACTACCTATATAAAATATATCAAAGTAGAACATAAATAAAAACCAAACAGCTGATATCAAGAGACGAGTAGGATTGGCCTGGCCAGAACTTGGTAAATTAAGCTACATATTAAAAAATAAACAATATCCTGTACCTCAAAACGAAAGTGTATAACCAATGCATCTTTCCTGTACTCACTTATGGATCCAAGACCTGGACACTTACAAAATCAAACATGGATAAGGTATCGAAAGCCCAAATATCAATGAAAAGATGAATGTTACATCTAAAGCTAACAGATAGAAAAAGCAATGAATCGATAAGAAATAAGACAAAGGTAAGGGATTTCAGAGGAGAGGTAGCAAAATTAAAATGGAATTTTGCCGGCCATAATAAAAGAAGTAGGGAAAGACCCCAAATGAGATGCGCGGGCGATTTAAAGAAACATGCGGGAACTAGATGGATGAAGACGGCGACAGACAGAAAAGAGTGGAAGATATTGGGGGAGGCCTATGTTCAAAGATGGGTCGAAGAAGGCTAAATAGATAGAAATCGATAACACATAAATACATATTAAAACTGGAGATCAACAAAAAGTAAGAAAAATTATTTAAAGTATAAACTGGTATGAATATAGTGGGTCTTGGAATTTTCGCTATGATTGCATGTCTTTCGTGAAAATCTGCGGCCTAAATTTTTCAAATTTGCCACACGGTGAAGGCCTGTGTTATGACAGGGTGAAATACAGGGTGAACCCATTCTTTAAGAATAAATAATAGGGGAAATGGTATCAGTTATATTTTTACCTTACTAGCCCGCGTAGCAATGGCTAGAGAAGGTATTATTTTCGACGAAATTTTTTTTTTTTAAGATAACGCCAAAAAATTATTATTTTAATGTATTTTGACCTATCCTAGCAATATCGTCGTGATGTCTGTCTGTGTGTATATTATTTCTGTCCATAACACGATAGCTCCTAAACCGCTGAACTGATTTGAATAAAATTTTTAGGTAAAATAGTGTTTGACACTCTTACGAACTAATTAGATTTTTTTGACAATTAAAAACTTTAAAAATGCTAACTTTTTAACGGAGCATCGTACATACACTGTTTTCGGAGTATGGTAGACTATATTTTGCTCAATAATTCGTGTTAGTTTTTGAGATATTTTCAAAAAACTGTTTTCAATATATTATCATGGCTACACTTGAAGTGTGATAATAGGCTAGCTAGGAAGGTATCAGATCCGTCATGGATCCATTTATTTTTGTTTAAAATTACGGACCTGCAATGCACTTTAAGTTGCAATTGTAACAAAACGGGATTTGAGCATAAATGGTATTTTTGCCGTTTATAAGTTTTTTAAAGATTTTTAATTAAATATTGTTTTGACATCAACAAGCATTAATTATATGCAAGACTAGGTTAAGATTAAGTAAAATTTATGGCAACTCGGCGACTTGTTTTTAGGCATATTTTCAGGTTCGCCGTATTTTAATAAAAGTTGTATTCGGCTAATATGTCCTTTGAGCCACTAACATCAAAATAATTCTTATTTTGTAACTGGAAACAAATTTTAAACTATTTTCAATTAAAAAAAACAACAATTTTACTTTTTAACGGGTTTTTAAGTCTGGCTTGCATTGCTATTTTGTCTCTTAGTGGAGCGCTTAAAGCGCAGTCTATTTCTTTCTCGCCAAGGCGAAGGCGTAGAATTCTAGCCAATCAACGCCAAGATATTTGTCCCTTCAAGCGTAGGGTCGCTTTAACTGAGACTGAAACTTTCGAAAGTCTGGAGGGAGTTTACTTTTTAGTCGCGCTTTGCCTAGTACGGTACGCTTTCATTCACACTTCTTAAGGGGGGGTTTTATTTCAACTAGGGAAATTTGTCAATCATTTTAACATTGTATAAGCTATTATCTTTATTATTCATAATTATTTTAGTCTTTTCTTTTGGAGTTTATTAATTTTAAAACTTTTAATTATTACTGTTTCCACTGTTTTGAAATAATGTTTTTATCTGTTTTATGGTTTTTTTTAACATCAAAATACAAACCATTAGTTGCCCTAAAATCGGCATTTTTCTTCAACAATATATCCCAAACCTAAATAGTAATATTAAGTAAATTAAACAGTTGATTGAATAGTTTCACTCATTCAATCAACGTTTAAGATGTTGATAAATATAAATATTTACAACAAATATATAAAAGGTTTATAAAACCTAAAAGTTTAAGAAGTGTAAATATTTGAATACAAAAGTTTAATAGTAGTAAAAAGTCGATATTCAACTAATAAATATAAGAAGTGAAAGTGTGAATCTACAAGAAGAAAATTGAAAAGGTATGTATGATTATCCTACATTAGTTATACATTTGAGAAAAACGTTTATAGTATACTTTTCCTCCAAGAACCGCCAAATTCCCTTTTGAGATCGTGTAAATTTAATAACATATAGTAACATTTAATCTTTTTATCATTTATATAAGTTGTAGCCTAAGTTGGTAGCTTACAACATTTAAGCCTTGGCCACTTGAGGTGACAGTACCACTGTCACACACAGGCCCCTGTTACAAAGTAAGAATTATTTTGATGTTAGTGGCTCAAAGGACATATTAGCCGAATACAACTTTTATTAAAATACGGCGAACCCGAAAATATGCCTAAAAACGAGTCGCCGAGTTGCCATAAATTTTACTTAATCTTAACCTAGTCTTGCATATAATTAATGCTTGTTGATGTCAAAACAATATTTAATTAAAAATCTGTAAAAAACTTATAAATGGCAAAAATACCATTTATGCTCAAATCCCGTTTTGTTACACAATCTGAAAACCCTATCTGGTAGGTATTAGCGCCCATCAAACAACGGTATTAGTAGCTTTGAAAATGAATAATTTTAAAAAAAAGTTGGAAATATGGAAACGATATACCTGTTACTGAGCCCTACTTGACTCATGTTTACAAATAAAAACAAGTTTTGATATGGTATGACCATATAGATGCGAAAAAGTCCCTTCTTAAGAAAATAAAAACAAGTTCTTATCTCATACGATTTGGGAAATATGTGCTCTGTTAATACGTCGAAGGTCAATCTGTTGTTCATGTGCAAATGTACCAAATTTGCTGTGTTGCATAATTTTATATTGGTTGCTATAATTTTGTTCAAGTAATTGCGACGGTCAATGATCTAACAATCCTTTTTTTGTTAGTGTCCACCCTGTAAGCTATTATGCAAAATCGTTTCCAGAGGTTTGTAATTCAAATGGCACAAAGTCACGCTGTTTTAGTTTCATCCCGTACCTGTTGGCAAGGGCGTCGACAGGGGATGGGGGGGGGGGAAATTATCGCTTCCCCTCACTACTAAAAATAGATGGATCTGTTACCTTCCTGGTTCCCAAGCACACTCCAAGGATACTCCACCTTAAAAACAGTTTTTTCTAAAAATTTTAGAAACGAAAGCTCCTACGATGTCTTTGGTTATAACCAATGATTACGCTGTAATCCTAGGAACTTTATTTGGGGAATGGGACAATTCGCCGCCGCTAAATCGCCATGCGCGATTCGCCGTGGGAACAATTCGCCGCGATAATTTTTAAAATTTTATTAGTAAATATAGTATAGTAAACATATTTTTTAAAAAAATCTAAAAAATCAATTTTTTTTTCATCGAAAACGTAGCCAATTTTGGGAGGGCTTTAGGAAGGTAAAAATTAGGAACTACAACAACTAAATTAATTTTTGACTTTTTTATTACAAAAATAAGTAACAATTTTTACAAAAATAATCAACAATTATTTACATTTCAGTCAGGAGAGCTTTTTTAAAAAAGCCCGTTTTTTTAATTAAATATAGTTTATCCAATGTTTTAAAACATTCGTCCTTAACACAACTTTG
The DNA here is from genome assembly GCA_963576565.1 of Aspidapion aeneum. Classification (NCBI taxonomy): domain Eukaryota; kingdom Metazoa; phylum Arthropoda; class Insecta; order Coleoptera; family Brentidae; genus Aspidapion; species Aspidapion aeneum. Next base: position 15,020,985 of record OY755047.1, read on the forward strand.
CACAAACTATATTCTATCAAAACAGAAAATATAAGTTAGGGTATTTTTCTTGCACCAACAATTTTAGAAGTGTCCATCGTGAATTTCATAACCACTTTCAGCTCCCATATGATCATCGCCAGCTCCTTAAAAATAAAAGATAATATAATTCCCTTTAAACAGTGGAGCACCTACGAATATGTCTTAAGGGGGTCTGAGGGGGGCCTCATGATGTCGTATTAAACGTAAAGTACAGATATGGGAATACAACTTAACGACCGATTCACCATATACACACTACAGTTTGCTGACGACCAAGTAATTGTAGCTAATGATAAAGAAGACATGGAGTATATGATGAGAAAGTTAACAGAGGAATACCAAAAAGGGGGGTTAACAGTGAACGTGGACAAGACACAGTACTTATGTATTGAAAACGAATCAAGTGAGTTAGAACTAGACAATGGACAAACAATATCTCCATGCAATGAGTATGTATACTTGGATGTCACATTTGATAAGACAGGAACAGATTGTAAAGAACTGGAAAAAAGAAAAGTAAAAGCAAATAAGGTTATTGGATGCCTTAACAGTATTTTATGGAGCAGAGAGATAAAAAGAATCTAAAATTTAACATACATGAAACACTGGTGAAAATCACGCTATTGTATGGAATAGAGACTTGTCGCGTAACAGAAAAATACAAAACAAAAATGGAAAGTGTTGAAATGGATGCAATAAGAAGATCAATGAGAATATCTAGAACAGATCACATAAGAAATGAGATCATAAAAGAAAGAATGGGAATCGGGGGAAGCATAACGGGTGACATCACTAAAAGACAACTGATATGGTACGGCCATGTTCAACGGATGAACGAAAGATTACCCAGGTCCTAGAATGGCCACCAATAGGGCACAGAAAAAGAGGGCTAAGCTAGAATGGCTAGGGTCACTGCATCACGAAGACGTAGTGAGGCTTCCAGGATGCAGTGACCCTAAGAATGGCAACAGTCAATCCAAAGATCAATGAGTCAAAAAACCTGACAGATGATTGTCAGGATCGAAGGAGGTGGAGAATAGGCGTCGGATAACGTAGAAGAACGATCTAAACCGACATAGTAGTATTAATGAAATATGTGGGAAATATCTAAAAAATCTTAGATTTAGGAGGGACAGGCTCCGAGGCCCCCTCCTGGGTGCGCCCATGCTTTGACTGACCACACACCTCTTGTATTTTTCCTTCAACTCTCAAAACAATACACTATTTTCTCTTATATTTAGCCAAGAAGGGCATCTAGTTTAAAGTAAAGGAAATTCAGATACGATCCCAGAATTCCATTTTTATTTAAGGTATTACTCACCTAACACGTCACTGTAGTGAGCCTCAAAGCCGCCCCCTTCATGGCCTCCGTGACCACCATCCCCACCTCCATCCCCATGGCCCCCAGCGCTGTATTTGCTGGAAGCTACGAAGCTACCTCCAAAATGGCCGTCGTGTTTATCACCTATAATTCAAATCCCAAAATAACAAAATCAGAAATTATATCCACATAATGTTTAATAGAGAATATTGGATGGCATAGGTAGTGTTGAATAGGTAATGCTGGATTGGTAATGTTAAACAGGTACTTTTGGAAAGATAATGTAGCATAGGTAATGTTGGATAGGTAATGTGGGATAGGTAATGTTGGATTTTTCATATTGGATAGGTAATGCTGGATTGTTAATGTCGATTAGTTTATGTTAAATAGTTAGGGTTGGATGGATAATGTTGGATAGATAATGTTTTACAGTTAGTTTTCGTAGTGTTGGTTAGCAGAAGATTATTTTCAGAATCTATTCGCTTGAATCTTTTCAATGAAAATAAATTACCATGTCCAGTAAGGTCAATGGTTTGTGCCTTCCCACCTCCACCTCCAACCAGACTGACTCCATGGTGGAAATCGCCTTCGCCGCCTCCTCCACCTCCGCCACCGTGTCCACCTCCAGAACCGCCTCCACTCCAACCTTCAAGGCCGTGTCCTCCGCCTCCTGAATAAGCTGAAATAAAAACGTAAAAGAAATCATTTATAAAAATGTTGAAGAACTTCCACACGTCCTTAAACTTATAAGAAAAAGAAATAAGAAAAAAATTTGTTGAAAAAGCTAATTAAAGGATAATAAAATTAACTTTCAAATTGCGCAAAATGTAATGTAGTATATTCCAAAAACTGCATATTGATGCGAGGTTCCGTTACAAAGTTATAGTTCAAATTATACCCATTTGTAATGACGTCATTTTTGTTTATCTTTGTTTAGTATATTATAAACAGCGGTGACAATAAACTTTAAAAAAAAAGTAGTGTCTATTATTTAAATAGATAGGTAATTGGTTATGTGAAGTATCCGTCACTGTCAATCAAAAAACATTGATTGGCAAAAATATCTACGCCATACGTTTTTTTCTCATCTGATGACGTCATTACAAATGCGTATAATTTAGACTATAGCAGTTTTTAAAAAATTAGCATTAATGGATTTTGACCAAAATCTACTTAGCTTGTTAGAGTGTTGAACCCTATTTTAACTGAAAATTTTATGAAAATCGGTTCAGCGGTTTAGGAGCTATCGTGTTAAGAACAGAAATACATATATACACACACACAGACAGACAGACATCACGACGATATTGTTAAGATAGTAAGATAAATCAAAATACACCCAAATAACAAATTTTCGTCGTTATCTGAAAAAAAAAAAATTGTCTCTTCTAACCATTGCTGCGCGGGCTAGGAAGGTAAAAATCACTTTCTTTCAAAATTGCAAAAAAAATTAAGGAAGTGACAAGGCCGTGAAGATTTTGGGAACTTATTTTCTTTGTCAGCAAACATCAATAAAACTGTTCCTTGATCAATTCTAAGCAAATTTGTTATATCAATAGGGGGTTCGATGGGTTTAGACGCAAAATGCAAAAAAAGTTATAAATTCGAGGAAATTTCTTTTTAGTCATGCATTTTTATAAGTGAAAACTACACTTTTAAACTAAGTATAAAATACTCTGCCAATATATGGGCCCCTAAGCTCACACTAGGTACTATAGTTATAGTGTACGTGTGAGCTAATATAACTAAAAACTGAAATATATTTTATTTAACTCCAGACTAAATTACCTTTTGTTTGATACCACACAAGCCATGTTTTGACTTAAACTCAAATTTTTGAAATCTACCCCCACCCTTAAAAAAAACAAAAAAAACTAAAATGTATTTTGTTAAACTCCGGACTCAATTACCTTTCGTTTGATATCACACACGCCATATTTTTACTTAAACTCTAATTTTTAAAATATACCCCCACCCTTTTTTTTAAAATAAATTAAAATGTATTTTGTTTAACTGCAGACTCAATTACCTTTCGTTTGATATCACACACGCCATATTTTCACATAAACTCTAATTTTTGAAATCTACCCCCACCCTTTTATTTGGTTTCTGTTCGGTGGATTTTGTTCATTTTTAAATGGGACCATCTCGACCCAAGACGCAGCCTAGGTACCAAATTTCATTAAAATCGGCCAGGCGGTTTTTGAGTTATGCGCGTTGGTCGTTACAGACATACAGACAGACAGACAGACAGACAGACAGACAGACATACAGACAGACCGACAGACAGACAGACAGACAGACGGCGCAACAAAAAAGTTTCAAAATCATCTGAAACGCAAAGATATATAAAAATTTTTGAAATCGGAGCAACTTTTTTTTTCTCGAAAAAATTAGGATCACCATAGCTCACACTACTATAGTATAGTATATGTGTGAGCTAAAATGCTATGACTAATCTCTAAGTATAGGAAATATCTCTGGCAAAATTGTCAAGAAATTAAATATTCAATTTTTTACAATTTTCTCAGAGATATTTCCCATATTTAGTGATGTCATAGTATTTTTTATACTTAGCTTAAGTATAGCTTTCACTACTAAACCTATATGCATTATTAAGAAAAAAAGTTTCTCGAATTCATATTTTTTTTTTGGATTTTGCGACTAAACCCATCGGAAAATTGGAAGGGTTCATATAGAAATTTTTTCTTAGAATTGCTCACTGAACAATTCTATTAATGTTTGCTGACAAAGAAAATAAGTTTCAAAAAATTTTACGGCCTCCTCTAATATAAGTTTTGTAAAAAATAGTGTTTGACTATTTTAACTAATTTAACTAAAAATAAATTTTATGTTAGGGAAGAGGTTTTATGACCCCCTGCCCCCGTGCTCGGCTTATAAACTGGGTACTTACAGGAAAAGACGACTCCAGGTTTGCAGGTGACTACTGCAAGTATGGCACTACAGACAAACAACTAAAAAAAAACAGTAAATTAATTTTCAAAATTGAATATTATTTGATTTTTGTTCCGACAATGTAGTCCAGATTACACCAGTCCATTTTTTAGGTGATGAGTATCACACAATTTTTGAAAGTGATCACACAGAAATATTTAGAGCTTTGGACTGACTCAACCAATCATGCGATTTTGAAGACAATGTTGCCATTTAACTTTCAAGCATATTTTTTTTAAGTCAAAGAAAAATATTTTGATTACTAACTCTATACCACTCACTCACTTTTTTTTCACAGTAAAGAATTAGCTATTTTTCTTCAATTAATTAAAAAATGTATTTCAAAGTAAATGGCAACATTGTCTCAAAATCGCATGATTGGTTTAGTCCAGTGGTTCTCAAACTTCTGTAGAGTGGGGAACCCTAAAGTTTTTTTTTCTAGGGAACCCCTACCCTAAGTACTTAAATATAAAACATAATGTTTTGTGTAAAAAAAAATCGACATTTACACTACTTTTTAAGTTTCCAGATAAAGAATAAATAAAAAAATGTAAGAAGTAAGTAGGTACACAAGTTCGGAATAAGAATATAGAAAGTTGATTAATGAAAAAAAAATTTATTCTTTTTTTTTTAAGTAATTAACATGCTTTTTTAAACAAAAGTTTTTTTTTTAAATTGTTCAAAATTGGATTCCAAACTTGCAATTAAGTCAATGTAGAAAATTTTAAACAGCTTTTTAAGAAAAAACTACGTTTTTTTTCAACTTTGTAATTTTTTATCTCTTTTTCTGTAAGACTGCTATTACATTTTTTTTTGCATAAATCGACTTGTTATATTACACCCTGTATTAATAACTCGGAAACAGTAAAAACACTTAAATAAGTATTAAAAACTTTTCGTTATTATTTTTTTTTAAATGTAATGCGATGCATGGGCCTATTTGTTTGAGACAAGTTTCTCAATATTGGGTTCAATTTGAAAGTTGTATGCGCACATCTGCTTCAGGATTTAGTTTGTTTCTTAAGTCGGTTTTTGTAAGAACACACTTTGAAAACTCTACTTCACAACGGTAAGTTGTAGCAAAAGGCAATAATTTTTTAACAGCAAAATTAGCTAATTCTAGATATTCACTTCTAAGCTGGGCCCAAAACTCCAACAAAGTAGCCGAATTAAAAGTAGTTGTATGGTTTCCACCAGCTGCCACATCAATTTTAGCTGTTCAGTTTGTTTTACAGTTAGAGTTTGATGAGCTTTTTCGACTGAGACTGAGAAAAGATTGCGAACCCAATAAAGATCTTCTTCTTGCCTTGGGAAATATTATTTAATTGAAACTTGCAGGTTCTGAAGATGGCTGGTTAGGTTTAGAAGTGATTTTTGCTGATAATGGACTCTTTGACTCGGACACAAAATGATACAGTGTAGGAAATTATTCACTCCTCTATTTAGACAAGACTTCCATAACTAGATTTTATTTACCGCAGCCTGGATTATTTCATGTAGTGAGATAATTATGACAGAAGTTCCCTGAAGTGATAAGTTTAATTTATTAAAGCTTGAGAAAATATCGGCAAGATATGCCAAACATTGTAACCACTTGATATATGTTATTCTTGATAACAAATGAAATGAAGAGTCATTAAGAAATACCACCACCTCATTTTGCAGAGTAAGCAGGTGACTGTCCCAATTCCCAAACTTACTTTACTCTACTAAGAATATTTATTTTATTTACAATATGACACTATTGACTATTTTATTTTTGGGTTATACCAAAAATACATTTTTTATTTTATTAACTTCTTGCGGAATCCCAATTACCGATTCGCGGAACCCAGTTTGAGAATCGCTGGTTTAGCCAATCCGAAGATAGAAGGATTTTTGCATAGGAAAAAATTGAGCTTCTCCCGCCCACGAGAAAGACCGACCCGGGCGCGGAAATATCACGAGACCGTAGGAGGGTCACAAAAGAACTCCTCCCGGTCAGCTGTCATTATACAACATGTGTGTTTTCAGTTTTGGTATGTTTACGTCGATTTTTTTTTAATTCGAACACGAATTTTATGTGAATTTTATCAAAGTTATTAAAATAACGCAGCCCACGAAAATCTGCGTTAAAATAATTAATGGCTAATGAGTAAATTAAAAAGAAAATACCTATAAGATAAACAATGGCGCGAACGTGTAGTGTGTTGGTTGTCGGTATAAAACTGAAACCGAATATGTGTCAACTTTTAATTTGCCAGTGGATAAACAAATGCATGCAATTTGGTTGCGAAAAACTCCTAATGATTCAAGTATCTTAAAACGTCCACAAGTTTGCATCAAACATTTTCCTAACGAGCAGGTTATTTGGTTTGATAAGCGTGTTGTAAATGGAGAGCTAAAAAATGTTAAAAGACAAAGACCCAAATAAACAGAAAATGATGTACCTACGATTTTTAAAAATGTTCCGAAATACCTAAGTAGACAACCTGTATCTACTGTTCGATTAGCTGATGTCGAAAGGCAACAAATGGAAACTGCAATACAAGAAAGTCTTGAAACACTTCAAGCTCATAAGAAATCAAAATATTGTATATGTATTGTGTATTGTAAATTTTATTGTTCTGACTAATACTAGATTCTAACCCAAGAACGTGACACAGTCTGCCTGTGCCTGATGACATTTTCAACAACAATCCATCACTGTTAGCATCTCTAGTTGTTGAGGGAAATCTGTAATTTTTTTGCAAATGTTAACAATGTGTCCATACCAAAAAACAAACTGCGAAAAAAAGTAGGAGTTTTATTTTTGGACAGCCCCGATACACTTGAAAGCTAATGCAGTTTATTGAAATGAAAGTTGCAAACGGGAAAGAAGTGGTAAAAGATAAGATTGATCAAGTAATAGACATCCTTAGCAACATTTTCGATAGTGAGAGTGAAAAATGTGTTTAATTGTCATTTCTTATTGAACAATTAGGTCTCTTGAAAACGTCACCTGTGAATCGAAGATATTGTGAATACACTTTAATGTTGCCTACATCTTGGTTTATCCAGTCATCCAGTGCATACATGTCAATTTACAAACTAAGGTAATATGTCTTCTGCACCCTCGCAATATTAAAAAACTGATTTGTAAAATATCGTTAACAGATAGTAATCTCTCCGGTAGTGTGCAATATTTAAAAAGTAAGATACAGCTTTTAAAAGAACATGAGTTGGTAGCTAACTTACACATTGATGAAATATATATTAAACTTTGTGCTGGGTAATTTTTCAAAAAATTATTGACGACCAATACATTCAGTTTATTGAACGTGAAAACCATCTCACTTATTCACAAAATCACTTGTTTCTTTTTAATAAATTATTGTGAAATGTTTTATATTATAAATTTTCTTTAGATAACTCTAGCGAGTGTTTTTGTGGAGAAAAACTATTGTCAAATCTTTAAAAAATTAGTTTAAGGGCATGTAAAGTTTTTTAAAATAATTTTATTAATGATTTAGTGTCTGCTAATAAATTTTTGAATAACAATACGGACAAAGATGATGACACTCAAAGAAAAATTAAAAAACTTAAAACTTGATTTGTTATGTCCAATTTTAAAAGACTTGTATAGATTTGAAGTAACTAACGATATTATGTATGTAATATACCTGAAGACATTAGAGTGCAAATTTTATATAATTTTTTATTTTATAGATTCAGTTCTTTTATCTATAATAATGATCAGCAAAATATTTTTAAAAATTTTTGCCTATATGAGAACAAAAAATTTTTGTCAATTTATTTAAATTGTGTAAAAACAGCAATATTAAGCAATACAATAAGAATCCTGGAACTGCTAAGATCACGTGACCGACTTGCTTATAACGCGCCATGGCCGTCTTTATCGTTGGCTGCGCGATTCGCTGAACCCAGTTTGAGAATCGCTGGTTTAGTCATTCCGAAGCTCGAAAGATTTTTGCATCTGCGAGCTCTGTTACGAATCACTTTCAAGGATTTTCGCAGAGAAAAAAAATTAACTTCTCCGCAAAATAAAGCTATGTATTATCATCACTTTAAAAATAGACCGATGCACAATGGACTAAATAATACCTTAATTAGAAATCTTAAAAACAAAATTTTAATACAGAAACTTATAACTACACTCACCTTCTCAATCATTTTTTCGATTAAGTCGAAAGGCTAATTTCGAACTAGTTTTTTGTAATTAAGTAACATTCGATCAACTACCGCTTCACTTCCTGCCTTGTTTGCTTTTTATACTTGGCAGGAACTCAAGTGAAAGAGAAGGGAAGAGCGAGTCTCGCTGAAGAAAGCCTTTCTACGTGATAGAATTATACCGGGCGTGTCTTAAATTCATCAATATTATACGATCTGCATGAATCCCTATAAAGTGGGTTTCGTGCAGGCAGATCTTGTAGTGATAATGTTTTTTGTCTTAAACAAGTAATTGAGAAAAGGAGCGCCAGAAATATAGAGACTCATGTTACCTTTGTGGACCTACAAAAAGCATATGATACCGTTCCAGTAGAAAAACTATGGACAGTGCTAGAGCAGACTAATATCAATCATACATACATAAAAGCGATAAAAAAACTATACAAAGGGTCAAAATCTAAAATTAAAATTGGAAATCGACTTTCAAAAGAATTCCTGGTAACAAAAGGCTTAAGACAGGGATGTTGTATTTCTCCAACTCTTTTTAAAATATATATCGCAGTAGCTCTAAAAAACTGGAAACGGAAAGTGCACGGCATGGGAATACAACTTAACGACCGATTTACCATATACACACTACAGTTTGCTGACGACCAAGTAATTGTAGCTAATGATAAAGAGGATATGGAGTATATGATGAGAAAGTTAATGGAAGAATACCAAAAGTAGAGATTAACAGTGAACGTGGACAAGACACAGTACTTATGTATTGGAAACGAATCCAGTGAGTTAGAACTAGACAATGGACAAGTAATATCTCCATGCAATGAGTATGTATACTTGGGTGTCACATTTGATAAGACAGGAACAGACTGTAAAGAACTGAAAAAAAGAATAGTAAAAGCAAAAAAGGTTATTGGATGTCTTAACAGTATTTTATGGAGCAGAGAGATAAAAAAAAATGTAAAATTTAACATATGTGAAACAATGGTGAAAAGCACGCTGTTGTATGGAATAGAGACTTGTCGCGTAACAGAAAAATACAAAACAAAAATGGAAAGTGTCGAAATGGATGCAATAAGAAGATCAATGACAATATCTAGAACAGATCACATAAGAAATGAAATCATAAAAGAAAGAATGGGAATCGAAGGAAGCATAACGGATGACATCACTAAAAGACAACTGATATGGTACGGCCATGTACAACGGATGAACGACGAAAGATTACCAAAGCAGGTCCTAGAATGGCAACCAATAGGGCGCAGAAAAAGAGGGCGTCCTAAACTAGAATGGCAACAGTCAATCCAAAGATCAATGAGTCAAAAAAATCTGACAGAAGATGATTGTCAGGATCGAAGGAGGTGGAGAATAGGCGTCGGACAACGTAGAAAAACGTTCTAAACCGACTAAATAAAAAAAAATGAATCCCTATACATTATCATAAATAACAAAAAAATCGTTCAAGTTTATAAAAGAAAATGATATAACAGTTCAATGTCAAAAACGGAATTATTAATAACCGGACATTATCAAAAATAGTTTCCAAGATATCTAATTCATTTTAGTACAGGTTTGACTCAAATTACTAGTTTTTCATTTTCAAAAATTAATTTAAAAAAACCACATATCAGAAAATTTAAAAGAGTCTTAGTCCCCTAGACCGGAAGTTTGAATGTACCATATATATAATATTCCAATACCCACGGTAACTGCCCATTCCTGATGCAAACATGAGGGCCTTAGGGTCTTTAAGGAAAAAAGACCTGATTGGTTGCTTTCAAAAACATATGCATATTATTTCTATATAGTACGTATTATTGCAATACCTACAGTACCTTACGATGTAGAATGCAAACATATTTGAAATAGCAAGATCAATGGACACTAAGTCTATACTTTTTGCGATCATTAAGTTAAAGTGTCCTGGTTGTGTATACTTTACACACGCATATTATTTTATTCATGTATTCGTCATGTCAAATCATCGGCTCACAGTTGAGACAAACTCTATCTATGTAAATTTGGTACATGTGCATTTTTTGTACCTTTATTTCTGAATGTTTGCATCAAACGCCAACCATTGTGTAAATAGGTAACAGGGAGTATTGGAATATTACATATATGGAATGTAACAAAAATTATTCTAAATCTAAATTCTAAATCCCTTTTATTTCGTTGATTTCATATAATTGACCCATTGGCAAAAATTCCAGACGTCTACAGAATTTTTTGAGGGGTATGGGTTTTTTTTTATTTTTTATTTGTCAAACACACTGTGTTTATTGTATTACAATCTAGTCAGTAAGACTAATTAGCAATTTTGTTTTAACTTAATTTACTAGGAAAGTCAGATGAGGGGTATGGGTGAGTGGGAAAATATTATTAATATCCAAAACAATCTTAGGGAAATCAGTATATGATGTCGGAGAAGAAGATGTCGATTAATCTCATGTACACACGCACTCGAGTGGGTTTCATTTTCGAAGTACCTTGTATATCTGTTTGACCATACACACTATCAGTATCTAGATTATTGTGAATAAAAAAAGATCAAAATATATAATAATTCTGTTTCCCGTCAAAAATATACATAATGGATTCAAAACCACTAATGAGTCTTATGTAATTTAGATTTTTTGTTTTAGACTATTACTAGTTATTACTACATTTATCTTTGAATATATCAACCTTTGCATTGATTGTGAAAGCATTTTTATAATGTATAATAAGTCTCTTTCTTTCTCTCTCCCTAGGCAGAGTAGTAAAAACATGACATCGACCATTCTTAGTCTCAGTTTTAAGGATAGGTTTATAAATTGTGTTATCAGTGGTGTGCACAAAAAATCGCCTTGAAGGGGGGGCGGGTCTTGGACATTTTGTTTCCTTTTATTTGATATACATTAAAAAGTTAGCGTATCATTTATTGACAAGAGCTATGAACAAAGTAGGAAAATATATCGCATAAAAAGATAGAAGGAGAGAAGAGTGTATATCAGAAGACATAAAGAAACTGATTGAAAAAAGACGGAACCTCGGGAAAGAAGAGAAGGAAAAAGGACGTCTATAGAATACACAGAAATAAATAAAACTATAAGGAAAATAAAAGAAACAGCCAACAAATAAATGAGAGTTATAAAAAATAACAGAAATATGAAATGTCTAAGGCCGACTTTAGATAGATAGATATCAAATAATTAAAATAAAGGGTATGAACGGCATAGAAACTAACGTTAAAGAGAATATCATAAATATCACTAAACTATTCTATACAGAATTATACCAAACCATAAAGAAACTCCAAACAAAAATAAAGAACATAAACTCAAGGCTATAACCTGAAATAAGCAAAGCGGAAATAAAGAGAGCATTAAATAAAATTAAAATTAACAAATCACCTAGAAAAGACAGAGTAGCAACAGAAATGCTCAAGTATGATGGTAAAGCTGTAGTTAATACCTCCTATTCTCCTGAATAATCAATTAATCAATCAATCAATCAAAAATGCTTTATTGTCATAAAGGAAAAATATGTTTTACAAAGACAAAGCCTGCTAAAAAACTACTTATAAATAAATTCATTCATACGGCTACAAAAAACAATATTATAAAAATATATAAAATTTACTTATTAAAGTCAAAGTAATTAAAATGTACACTTCTTACTTAATAGTTTAAAATCGTTTTTATACGACTGTCTTGTAAAAGGGGGTTTTGCGCACGAAGAACACGATCTGAAAATGGCATTTTGCGCACGCTGTGTGCAAAACGTTTTGCACACGCTTATGTCATTTTTGCGCACGCCTATGTCATTTCTGTATACGGGTCTCCCGTCATTGTGATTTTTGTTGTTGTCACCCATCAATATAAGTTGGCTTAGTTCCGTTGCAACCGTCACTGCTCGTATGTTTTGTTGATTAGATACGTCAAAAAATTGTTGAATTTTTAAAGTTTTGTTGTAAAAATGTCGGAAATAAAAACAAGTTAAATTAAAATTTGATTTTTCTTTCTTTATTAGCAGTCGTATAAAAATATTGTAAAAAACCTACTCCCTCGACTTGTACCAAACTGTCTCGATCGTGTGCAAAGAGTCGTTTTCAAACCTTGTTGTTTAAATAACTATTATAGCTTAAAATTAAAAGATTAAAATGGTTAACATGGTATAAAAGACACAGTAAACATACCAAGGGCGGACTTTAGGGGACATTCTAGTAAAAAAGGGTATATATTTTTTTAAGCAGCATTTTATTAAATTAGTCAGAACTTGAAAGTACAATATCCAATAGACACTTTCATGCGCCGCAAGCAAAAATTTTAAATTTTTATTAGCAAAAACCTTACTTTTTACTCATTTTTTGTATATTAAAAAAATTCTCGGGGGGGGGCAAGTGCCCCTAGTGCCCCCCCCTGGACCCGCCACTGAAACATACTTAAAAAACAGACAGATTTAGACAAAAAAAAACATAAATAAATAAAAACGACACACATAGGTATATAAAAAACTAGATAATTATAAATACTAAAAGAAAAAATTATTCCAAACAACTGGAAAGAATCCATAACCATTCTTCTACACAAGAAAGGCAATAAAGCAGATCTAAAAAACTATCGACCTATAACACTCCTAGGTAATTTATAAGCTCTCCACGAAAATATTCACAGATAGACTAATAACAAAATTTGACGGATATCAATCAAAAGAACAAGCAGGCTTCAGAAAAAGTTTCAGTAAAGTTGATCACCTATTTATCCATGAAAATCCTAATAGAACGAGCCAACAAAGACAACATTCCATTATATATTGCGTTTATAGAATTCTCTTCTATCTATTTCTAGGTTTTTGGAGGGGGGTTAAGCCATAAAGCCCCCCGCCGGTATACGGCTATGGTTTTAGTAAAGAAGATAGTTTTGAAATACTAAAGTAGGTACTAAAAGAATAAATGGTTTTTAGAATAACTAATTACCTGCATATGAGCAGTACTGTAGGTAATTATTGTAATCTTCTGCTATGATGGTTACAGTTATTTAAGCAAATCTTTCAGGTATACCTTGGCTTTAGTTTTAAGAGATAGAAGATTTTAAAATTAACACTTCAATTATTAAATAGTGCTTAATATTGATTACTGAGGCGATTTTTTTTATATACCTACCCAACTAATCACAATTACGGAATTTTACACTGTATGTAAATACAAGCATGCGTGCAGTGTTTAAAAAAGTGATTTTTTGACAGTTTTCTTGTCAAGGTAAGAATTTTTTTTAAAATCCTTTGTTTTGGTCAATTTTTACTTTCAAAACAGGTACCATACACTTTTCCGTATCTACATGTGTTTTTACATAAATCTAAGCTATTCAAAAGTAGTTAAGATTATTTTTTTTCTTTAATTAGTATTTAAAAGGTTATAAGCGTTTATGACGACTTTTCTTGTGAATCACTCTAATATGAATGAGTTGTCCATTCAAATCAACCATTACCCTGTTCAATGATTTTTTAAATTGTTTATTTTAAGAATTTCTAGAAATAATTGATAAATTCTTTTTATTTACCATTTCTAAAGATTGCTTTAAATTTTACATAATTAATAATTTTGCCTAAATCTATATGCTTTTAGAATACTAAAGTACCCAAAAAAATAAATGGTTAAAAAAGAACTAAAAACGACCTGCATATGAGCAGTACTGCAATCTTCTATGATGGTACAGTTATTTAAACAATTTTTTTTAGATAGGCGCTTATTACCTAGGTGAAGAAAACTGCTTTTTAACTTTTATTTTAGTTAAAGATTACCATAGGTACCGTTTTTAATAAAAGATTCTCCAATTATTTGACAATGATGCTTTTTGATGACATTTTTTTTATATACCCCAACTGATCGCAAATAATTAGGAAATTTTATACTGTATGTACATACAGCGTTAAAAAAATTGATTTTTTTTAAGTTTTCTTGTTAAGGTAATAAAAATATAAATTTTAAAAAAAATCCTTTATTTAGGTCAATTTTTACTTTCAAAACAGGTACCACAAACTTTTGCGTACCTACATGTATTTCGTACGAAATCTAAGCTATTAAAAAGTAGTTAAGATTATATATTTTTTTTAATTTAATTAGTTTTTAAAAGGTGAGAACCGTTTATGACTACTTTTTTTCTGAATCACTCTAATAAGAATGAGTTGTCTAGAAATAATTGATAAACTATTTTTATTAACAATTTCTAAGGATTGCTTTAAATTTTACATAAATAATAATTCTGCCTTGTTCTATATGCTTTTAGAATACCAAAGTACCGAAAAAATAAATGGTCAAAAAATAACTGACTACCTGCATATGAGCAGTAATGCAATCTTCTATGATGGTACAGTTATTTAAAAAATTGTTTTTAGAAAGGCTCTTATTACCTAGGTGAATAAAACTGCTAATTAACTTTTATTTTAGTTAAAGATTGCCATTAATAAAAGATTCTCCAATTATTTGATAGTGATTTTTTTTGATGAAATTTTTTTTTACATACCCCAACTGATCGCAAATCGAAATTTTATACTGTATGTACATACAGCGTTAAAAAAAGTGATTTCTTTTTTAACGTTTTCTTGTCAAGGTTAGAAATTTTAAAAAATCCTTTATTTGGGTCAATTTTTACTTTCAAAACAGGAACCACAAAAATTGCGTACCAAAATGTATTTAAAAAAAATCTAAGCTATTAAAAAGTAATTAAGATTATCTTTTTTTTAGTTTAATAAGTTTTTAAAAGGTTATAAGCGTTTATGACTTTTCTTGTGAATCCCTCTAATATGAATGAGTTGTACATTCTAATCAACCATTACCCTGTTGAATGATTTTTAGCTCACACATATACTATACTATAGTAGTGTGAGCTATGGTGATCCTAATTTTTTCGAGAAAAAAAAAGTTGCTCCGATTTCAAAAAATTTTATATATCT
Organism: Aspidapion aeneum; assembly: GCA_963576565.1. Classification (NCBI taxonomy): domain Eukaryota; kingdom Metazoa; phylum Arthropoda; class Insecta; order Coleoptera; family Brentidae; genus Aspidapion; species Aspidapion aeneum. The sequence continues at coordinate 15,036,370 of OY755047.1, forward strand.
TTGCGTTTCAGATGATTTTGAAACTTTTTTGTTGCGCCGTCTGTCTGTCTGTCTGTATGTCTGTCTGTCTGTCTGTCTGTATGTCTGTCTGTAACGACCAACGCGCATAACTCAAAAACGCTTGCCCGATTTCAATGAAATTTGGTACCTAGGCTGGGTCTTGGGTCGAGATGGTCCCATTTAAAAATGAACAAAATCCACCGAACACAAGCCAAATAAAAGGGTGGAGGTAGATTTTAAATATTAGAGTATATGTGAAAATATGGCGTGTGTGATATCAAACAAAAGGTAATTGAGTTTGGAGTTAAACAAAATATATTTTAGTTTTTTTTAAGGGTGGGGGTAGATTTCAAAAATTACAGTTTACATAAAAATATGGCGTGTGTGATATCAAACGAAAGGTAATTGAGTCCGAAGTTAAACAAAATATATTTTAGTTTTTGTTTTTTTAAGGGTGGGGGTAGATTTCAAAAATTTGAGTTTAAGTCAAAACATGGCTTGTGTGGTATCAAACGAAAGGTAATTTAGTCTGGGGTTGAATAAAATTTATTTTAGTTTTTAGTTATCTCAGCTCACACGTACGCTATAACTATAGTAGGTACCTAGTGTGAGCTTAGGGGCCCACATATTGGCAGAGTATTTTAATTGTTTACAATACAGAATTTCTAGAAATAATTGATAAATTATTTTTACTTACCATTTCTGAAGATTGCTTTAAATTTTACGTAATTAATAATTATGTCTTGTTCTATATGCTTTTGGAATACTAAAGTACCGAAAGAATAAATGGTCAAAAAATAACTAACTACCTGCATATGAGCAGTACTGCAATTTTCTATGATACTACAGTAATTTAAACAATTTTTTTTTAGGTAGGCACTTACCTAGGTGAACAAAACTGCTTTTTAACTTTTATTTTAGTCAAAGATTGCCATAGGTACCTTTGGTTGGGTTAATAAAAGATTCTCCATTTATTAATTGGTGATTATTTTCGATGATTTTTTTTATTTACCCCAACTGATCGCAACTAATTAAAAAAATTTTAGGTGTATACATACAGCGTTAAAAAAAAAGTGATTTTTTTTAAGTTTTCTTGTCAAGGTAAGAAATTTTTTAAAAAATCCTTTATTTGGGTCAATTTTTCCTTTGAAAACAGGTACCACACGCTTTTGCGTGCCTACATGGGATTTAAACAAAATCTAAGCTATTAAAAAGTAATTAAGATTATCTTTTTTTTAGTTTAATTAGTATTTAAAAGGTTATAAGCGTTTATGACTTTTCTTGTGAATCCCTCTAATATGAATGAGTTGTACATTCTAATCAACCATTACCCTGTTGAATGATTTTTTAAATTGTTTACAATACAGAATTTCTAGAAATAATTGATAAATTATTTTTATTTACCATTTCCAAAGATTGCTTTAAATTTTACATACTTACTAATTCTGTCTTGTTCTATATGCTTTTGGAATACTAGAGTACCGAAAGCATAAACGGTCAAAAAATAACTAACTACCTGCATATGAGCAGTACTGCAATCTTCTATGATGGTACAGTTGTTTAAACAAATTTTTTTAGGTAGGCGCTTATTACCTAGGTGAATAAAACTGCTTTTTAACTTTTATTTTAGTCAAAGATTGCCATAGGTACCTTTGGTTTAATAAAATATTCTCCAATAATTATTAGATAGTAATTTTTTTTTTTGATGAAATTCTTTTTATAGACCTCAACTGATCGCAAATAATTAGTAAATAAAATGTTATACTGTGTGTACATACAGCGTTAAAAAAAGTGATTTTTTTTCAACGTTTTCTTGTCAAGGTTAGAAATTTAAAAAGAAAATCTTTTGTTTGGGTCAATTTTTACTTTCAAAACAGGTACCATACACTTTTGCGTACATACATGTGTTTTGAACAAAATCTAAGCTATTAAAAGGTAGTTAGGATTATTTTTTTAAATATAATTAGTTTTTAAAAGGTTTACGCGTTTATGACTTTTCTTGTGAATCACACTAATATGAATGAGTTATCCTTTCAAATCAACCATTACCCTGTTGAATGATTTTTTAAATTGTTTACAATAAAGAATTTCTAGAAATAATTGATAAACTATTTTTATTAACAATTTCTAATGATTGCTTTAAATTTTACATAATTAATAATTCTGCCTTGTTCTATATGCTTTTGGAATACTAAAGTACTGAAAGAATACACGGTCAAAAAATAACTAACTACCTGCATATGAGCAGTACTACAATCTTCTATGATAGTAAATTTATTTAAACATCTTTTTATGTAGGCGTTTACCTGATAAAACTGCTTTTTAACTTTTATTTTAGTTAAAGATTGCCATAGGTACCTTTGTATGTATGTATTCGAAAGTGGTGGCAGGCCCTACTGGACCTCCATGCACTGCGACCACAAATGGATCTATTGTGCCCACGTACCTACATACTGAGTTTGACTAAAGTGGCATATTTTTTTTTCCACCCAGTACATGAAAAAACTCTGCAGATTACAACAATAAATGATTTAGGCTTAACACTTTGGCTCAAAGATATACCACTAAGGCCTCTGCATTATTAGCCAGAATATATAGGTACCTTTGGTCTAATAAAAGATTCTTCAATTATTAGATAGTGATTATTTTTGATAATTTTTTTTATATACCCCAACTGATCGCAAATAATTAGGAAATGTTATACTGTGTGTACATACAGCGTTAAAAAAAATTAAAAGTTTTCTTGTCAAAGTAAGAAATTTTTAAAAAATCCTTTATTTTGGTCAATTTTTACTTTCAAAATAGGTACCCACACACTTTTACGAATCTACATGGGTTTTGAAAAAAATATAAGCTATTAAAAAGTAGTTAAGATTATTTTTTTTAATTTAATTAGTTTTTAAAAGGTTATAACCGTTTATGACGACTTTTTTTGTAAATCCCTCTAATATGCATGAGTTGTCCATTCAAATCAACCATTACCCTGTTGAATGATCTTTTAAATTGTTTACTATCAAGAATTTCTTGAAAAAATTATTGCTAAATTATTTTTCTTTTTACATTTCTAAATATTTTTTTAATTTTACATAAGACAACTTTTCTACCAAGTGATAAAAATATAAATCTGGCCTTTTTTCTTATAAGAGCAAACATACCTTTAGCAAAAGCTACAATTCATAGAAAACAAAATCATTATTTTCACGATGTGTCGCAATTTTTGCCCCTTCCTCTTAATCTGATTTTTTTATAATTTTTTTTGGATTTTCAAGAATAGAAATTTCAATTTTTAATCCTCAACTGATAAAAAACGCACATTTTGTCCCCCAAGTGCGAAATCATTTTTGAGATGTGCAGAGGGCATTTAATTAAATATTAAAAACGTGTGTTCTAAGGTAATAATAGGCTTTTACGTTTTATTTTATTTAGGGTCGGGGAATTGTGCTTAAGATGACATACTCAGATAAGAAGTCATAGTACGATATTTAGTATTATCTAGTACATTAAATAAGCAGATAATCGAATTTTATACGTCGCGTCGACTCACAGATGGTCTAAAGTTTAAGACGCTTGCGTTCTTTGCACAGGGTGTCCCATTTTTGATGGTATTGATTGGGAAACTCGTTCGCGGCGTGAACCGCTGTACCATCTTTTCTTGATTACCGCTCATATTTGACCTATCTAAAACTCTACTTCAGAATGAGCTACGAAACTTTGCACAGCCGTAGATCTTCATAGAGTTAGTTAACTACCCCTCCAAGTTTCATAGACGGGCATAAAGTAGTAAAGTAGTTACGAATTTTAAAAGAACGTCGAAATTGCCACTCACTCACTCATGTATAGATCATCAAAATTCTACTGTACTTCCAGACATGCTACAAAGCTAAAATTTGGCAGAGGAAGAGAAGTTATGACAAAACCCTGGGAAGAAGTAAAAAAACTCCAAAATTCTAATTTACTCCCCTCCACTATACATGTAAAGTTATGTAAAAGTAACCTTGCCCACTTCCAGAAGCGCTAGAGAGCTGAGCTTTGGAAGGCCGATAGAAACTATGATGAAACTACAGAAAAAAATTAGAAAACCCCAAAATTTTAACTAACTTCCCTCCCCTATAAATGTAAAATTATGTTAAAGTAACATTGCCCACTTCCAGAAACGCTAGAGAGCTGAGCTTGAAACTATGATAAAACTATAGGAAAAAATTAAAAAACACCAAAATTTTAATTTACTGTCTTTCCCCATAAATGTAAAGTAATGTAAAAGTAATATTGTCCAGTTCCAGGAACGCTAGAGAGCTGAGCTTCGAAAGGCTGATAGAAACTATGATAATACCATAGGAAAAAATTAAAAAACCATTTTTAATAAGGCATTGCAAAAGTTTTGAACAATATTCCGCATATTTTACTAGTTTAAAACTTAAATATTATCCAAATCCTTTAAAAAAAGTGTAAAATCATAACAAAAACATTTCATGTAAAAAAATCCAAGTACGCGAAAATGGTATTCCGTAAAAAGAATTGAAATAAAAGTAAAGCCAAGTTCTATAATACAAATTTCAAAATGAAAGGTTCTTACTAGTTTGGAAATGTTTTTCTAAGCTAGGCTATTACGGCTGCAAATGACTCTTAGGCACAGTGCTAAATTGAACATAAAGAGGTTTGGCTGTAATAGCAAAGTTTTAAAAAAAAACATTTCCAAACTTATAAGAACCTCTCATCTTGAAATTTGTATTAGAGATGTTGGCTTTACTTTTATCTCAATTCTTTTTACCTACATGAAATGTTTTTGTTATGATTTTATTGACAGGATCAACTGTGTGTAAAGAAGTTTTAATAGAATTTGAAATCTCCAGGTCTCTCTCTTTTATAATAACTGAGTTTTAAATTTAATACTATCAAAAATGGGACACCCTGTCCATACAGTTTTACATGTATTTACTTACTTTTACTTTTTACGTTTGTTTATGACATTCGAGTGTGGATATGTTTATAAATAAAAAAAGCAAATATCAGGCATAAACATCATGACCATCGCACGATGTGCAAAAAAAAATAAGTACTTAAAATAAGTGCCTATATCGCAAGGCAAAAATGAAAGAGACATAAATCACATATATGAAAAATAGATTTTTCGTGAGTTTTGTCCGTTTTTCTTAAGTTATAGAAGTTATGATAGGTGTATAGGTATCTTTCTTAAAATATCTTTTGAGAAACCAGTTGTTTACATTTTTAAGCATTTTTTCTACACACAAATTCACCCCAAGCGCGGATTTGAGGGGGGGGTAACGTGGTAATTACCCCCCCCCCCCTAGAACCAAAAATATGCACTTTTTGTTATTGGTTAAAGGGAAAATAGGCGATTACCCCCCCCCCCTAGAAAAAAAATATATTACAAATAATTTTTTTGTCGACTATTACGCCCTCCCTAGATTTTCACCCAGATCCGCGCTTGATTCACCCTGTATAATAATATAGGTGTTTTTGTTTTTCTTTTCATCAAAAATTTAAAAAAGGTAAATATTAGGATATTTTAATAAAGTGAAGAGTTTTGTACATTTTATTTGCTATCTCATGGGTGTGATATCATTATTGCTACGATAAATATTTATTTTGACTTGATTTATTTTATTAATTATCAAATGACATCACGTCACACATCACATTAATTATAACAAAAACAATTTATGTAAAAAAAGCCAAGTACGCGAAAATGGAATCCTTCATAAATTGAGATAAAAGTAAAGCCAAGTTCGCCAATACAAATTTCAAAATGAATGGTTCTTACAAGTTTAGAAATGTTTTTTTAAACTTTGCTATTACAGCCAAACTTTTTTATGTTCAATTTCGCACTGCACCTAAGAGTTATTTGCAGCTGTAATAGAAAAGTTTAGAAAAACATTTTTAAACTAGGAAGAAACTTTTATTTTAAAATTTGTATTGTCGAACTTCGCTTTACTTTTATTTCAATTGTTTTTACCGAATACCATTTTCGAGTACTTGGCTTTTTTTACATGGAAAGTTTTTGTTATGATTTCACTTCTTTTTTGAAGGAATTGGGTAATATTTAGTAGTAAGATATGCGGAATATTGTTCAAAACTTTTGCAATGCCTTATTTAAAATTTAGAGGTGTTTAAATTTTTCCCCATAGTTATATCCTATTTCCTATCAGCCTTTCAAAGCTCTCTAGCGTTTCTGGAAGTGGATAATGTTACTTTTACATAACTTTACATGTATAAAGGAGGGAAGTAAATTAAAATTTTGGTGTTTTTAAATTTTTTTCTATAGTTTTATCATAGTTCCTATCAATCTTCCAAACCTCAGCTCTCTAGCGTTTCTGGAAGTGGGCAATGTTACTTTTATACGAGAGGGAAGTAAATCAAAATGTTGGTGTTTTTAAATTTTTTCCTATTGTTTTATCATAGCGCCTTTCAGTCTTAAAAAGTTCAGCTCTCTAGCGTTTCTGAAAGTGGGCAGTGTTACTTTTACATAGCTTTACATTTATAGGGGAGAGGAGTAAATTAGAATTTTGGGGTGGTTTAATTTTTTTCTATAGTTTTATTATAGTTTCTGTCGGCCATCCAAAGCTCAGCTCTCTAGCGTTTCTGGAACTGAAATGTTACTTTTACATTATTTTACATTTATAGGGGAGGGAAGTAAATTATAATTTTGTTGTTTTTAAATTTTTTCCTATAGTTTTATCATAGTTCCTATCAGTCTTCCAAAGCTCAGCTCTTTAGCCTTTGTGGTATTGGGGAATGTTACTTTTACATAAGCTTACATTTATAGAGGAGAGTAAATTAAAATTTTGGGTTTTTTAAATTTTTTCCCATGGTTTTATCATAGTTGTTATCAACCTTCCAAAGTTCAGCTCTCTAGCGTTTCTGGGAGTAGGCAATGTTGCTTTTATATAAATGTACATTTATAGATGGAATTAAATTAGAATGTTGGCATTGGCATTTAATTTTTTTCTATAGTTTTATCATAGTTTCTATCGGCCTTCCGAAGCTCAGCTCTCTAGCGTTTCTGGAATTGGGCAATGTTACTTTTACATTACTTTACATTTATAGGGGAGTGAAGTAAATTAAAACGTTGGTGTTTTTAAATTTTTTCTACAGTTTTATCATAGTGCCTTTCAGTCTTAAAAAGCTTAGCCCTCTAACGTTTCTGGAGCCCAGTGTTACTTTTACATAACGTTACATTTATAGGGTAGGGAATTAAATTAGAATTTTGGGGTGTTTTAATTTTTTTCTATAGTTTTATCATAGTTTCTATAGGCCTTCCGAAGCTCAGCTCCCTAGCGTTTCTGGAAGTGGGCAATGTTACTTTTACATTACTTTACATTTATAGGGGAAGGAAGTAAATTATAATTTTGGGGTTTTTAATTTTTTTTATAGTTCTATCATAGTTCCTATGAGCCTGCCAAAGCTCAGCTCTCTAGTGTTTCTGGAAGTGGGCAATGTTACTTTTACATAACTTTATATGTATAGGGGAGGGGAGCAAATGAAGTAAAAAAAAATAATTTTGGGGTTTTTTAATTTGTTCCAGGGGTTTTGTCATAATTTCTATGAGTCTGCCAAATTTCAGCTTTGTAGCATGTCTGAAAGTACAGTAGAATTTTGATGATCGATACATAAGTAAGTGAGTGAGTGAGTGGCAATTCCGAAGTTTTTTGAAATTTCGTTACTACTTTATGGAAGTCCATGAAACTTGAGGGGTTATTGACTCTATGAAGCTGTGTGACTCTGCAAAGTTTGAGATTTGTATCTCACTCCGAAGTAGAGTTTTAGATAGGTCAAACATGGGCTGAAATGTTGCAAGAAAAGTTGGTACAGCAGTTGTGCGAACTTAACGAGGCACTGCCGTGCCCTCAGATGAAAAGATAAATAGGTTCATCATAAATAATGGTAGGCGAAAGCAAGAAATAAAATTTACAGAAAACTAAAAAGTATAGAAAAATTCAAATAAGCAAGTTCAAAAAAACAATCTTCCCTTGTCTCAAGCCTCACCGTACTCCCCTGGATAAAAGTGCCACTTTTTATCCGGGATAAAAAGTGACGAATCAGGAATAAAAAATCGTAATAAAAAGTGACATAGTAGGGATAAAAATTAAAAAGTGAGTAATCAAAATTGTAAAAATCTTTAAAAAAAAAACAGAAAAATCTGATAAAAGTAACACCTTTATTCCTTGGTATATAATATACTATTTATCACACGACAACTTTAATTATAGGATAAAAATTAACAATAATTGTTTTCAAATATATTTTTTCTGTACTGTTGAGATGCGTTTATATTAAAAGAAATAAGCACGTGACCCCATGCGATATTAATAAGTTTCCAGTGAACGCGGTTCGGTTTCAGTTCTCATTTAAAAGTTAAGTGACTACGTCAATCGTACATCTAATTGTTTATTTATCTCGAATAAACAAAACCAAACCAAACCAATTAGTATAAATTAAATTAATTTTGTGAAAATAATATATATAAATAATAACCCACATTAGAGTTAGACAAAATTTTTACAGATAAACAAATAGGATTTTGACGCAAATCTTGTTTCCTAAAGTTTCTTAAAGCTTAGTGCAGTGTTATTGATAGGCCTGCAATATATTGACAAACCTTTAAATTCTACTTCCAAAAAAAATTGTAGACTTTTAAAAACTTAGAAAAGCACCTAATTATTAATACTGTTCAGTTAGAAGAGTTAGATTTGTTTTGTTATTTATAGTGCAAAAATTTTATTGAGAAGAATTTGAGTTTGTGCTTTTGTTATGTAAGTATAACTCTAATTTAATTATCTAATTGTTTATATACCGGGTAGGCCCAAAAATAACCGGACAATTTTTTTTAATTATAACTTTTGAACTATATAATCGATTTTAATGGGACAAACTGCAGTTGGCAGAGAATTAATCAGAGTTTTGACTAAATATATTTTGAAGATGGCGGACGAAATTAAATTGTACCCTTCAAAGATGATCGTTTATTCTTATGTTGCGAACATGTATTAATTATTTTTTTAAATTAGTAAAAAGCTGCATTCTTGTCACACACAACAAGGTACGAGTCCGCAAAATCGGTTCAGTGGTTCTAAAAAAAATATTTTAATTTCAACCATTGTTTTTCATATTATACGATTGCGTTGCTAATCATGTCTGCATTTATTTTCTTATAAATTCATTACTACTAAACCGATTTTAATGAATTAAAAAATATCCTAGCTAGAATTGATTGCTTTTTAAAGATCATGATCAAAGTTTACCGCCATCTTAAAATTTAAGTAAGTTTAGTAATAATGAGTTGATAAGGAAATGGATGCAAACAGGATTGGCAATGCAATGGTATAATCGGTAAAACAATAGCTGAAACAAAAATAGATTTTTTGAGAACCACTACACCGATTTGACTACTTTGTATAAGAATAAACACGTCATTTTGAAGAATCAAGTATGATTCTCTCCACCATCCTCAATTTTAAGATGGCGATAAATTTTGATCATGTACTTTAAAAAGCAATTAATTCTCACCAGAATGTTTTTTATTTCATTAAAATCGGTTCAGTAGTAATGAATTTATAAGGGAATAAATGCAGACATGATTGGAAAGGCAATCGTATAACATTCAAAACAATGGTTTAAACAAAAATATATTTTTTAGAATTACTAAACCGATTTTGCTCATTCGTACCTCGTTGGGCGTTGCAAGAGTGCAGCTTTTTTACTAATTTAAAAAAATAATTAAAACATTTTCGCAACACAAGAATAAAGGAAGCACCTTTGAAGGGTACAATTATTAATTTTGTAAAAACCAATGCCAAAAAAAAATTATCCACGTTAGTGTTACACTTTTTTACGGATAGACAAATAGGATTTTAAGGTAATCTTGTTTTCTGAAGTATCTCTAAGCTTATTGTGCAGCGTTTACCAATAGATAGGTCTGGTTTTTATTGACAAAACTTTAAAATCGACTTTTTTAAAATTTTGAAAAGCGCCTTATTGTTAAAGGACCCCATTATTAATAATAAACTGTTTATTGAAAAGTGTTAAGTTTGTTTCAATATTTATAGTGCAAAAATTTGAATTTCATTGACAACAGTTTGAGTTTGTGCATTTGTTTACGTAGTAACCTAATTTGATTTATTTTTAACCTTTAACGCGAATGGGAAAAAGGGGGGTTTCTGTGAAGCGTGGATTTGACAGGGGGTAACGTGGTAATTAATTCCCCCCCCCCCTAGAAAATAAAATATGCACTTTTTGTTTATAATTAAAAGGAACATATGAGAATTACCCCCCATATAATTTTTTTTTGTTACAAATAATGTTTATGTCAACCCCCTAGATTTTGACCCAGATCCGCGCTTGGTTTCTGTAAGTTTGAAACCATTTTTTGTACTTAAGTCTTTGTTTTCCTAATAGAGGGAAAATCATTAAAGGCGACAGAAGACAAGGAAGAAACTTTGTTCCAGCAAAAATTTAGTTTAACTTCTAAAGGAAGGGTTTAAAAATGTATTATTATATTTTTTTAAATTTTGATGATTTAGAGATAAATTAATTGAAAACAAATTACTAGGGTCAAGTGGTTTTTAAGACTTTTATATTTTTAAGATTTTAGACTTCTCTGTAGGACTCGCTTTTTTTTAGAATTTAAGCGAAAACATAGAAATTTGACCTAAAAAATTAAAACTATGTCTCATATTTTACCTTGAAAAAGTTCAAAAATGAGACAGGTCAGGCGAAATATGATCGCGACTAAACTAAACGTAAGACATAAAATTGAGACATTTTTTTGTTTTTTTTTTACTTAAATACATCAAATAAGTGCAAAAATATTTATTTATAGGAAAACCGATCTAGGAACTCACACGGCAAAAGTTTCGGTAACGTTTGTTAAAGTTTTATACCACAAATAAAGCTATAGATTTTGTCATTTTAATTATGAGCCTATTTTTTATAAAAAAATAAAATAAATTGTAGGTATGAGGTCCTTGCAACTGCTGCTATCAGTTTATATCAGAAAATCAATCGGACTTCAATGATTAGTATTTTTTATTTAAGTGTTTTATTTTTCAACGGAATTTTGGGTGTCTCACTTTTACACCACTTGACCCTACTATTATATTAATCAAATACTTAAATAAAGGAAATAATAATACTCGAATTTCTGGTAATATCTAGTCTTAATTCAATATATATATTTCTTGAGTACCTACTCATTTTATGTTATTATTATATTATTCGTCGCTGATCGGGATTGTGGTCTAAATAAGGGAAATCATAATGCTTATTTGAAACCATGTGGTGTGCTTAAATAACGTATTAGTTCTTTGTATTCTACAAGCGTAAAAAAAAGAGATCATTAAAAAAGTGGGTGAGTGTCCTCAACAAAACAGAAAAAAAAATATATTTCTATAAATACATACAGAAATAAATAAACCCAAAGTACACTAGCATAAACAACAAAAAATTTAATGTGTGCCAAATAAAAATTTAAATGAACATTTTTAGTAGCTGCGGTGAATGTACCTAAATACTTAAACCAACCCCAATTTAATGGATTCCCAACAAAAAGATATAGAAAAAAATGAGGAAGAATTTTTTTAATTTATTTTTTTCAACAAACCATCAACATAAGCATTTTTAAGTTCTCAAAATCCCATCACAGTCTTAAAAACCCTACTAGGTTATTATAATTTGACCCCTCTTGACGCATAAACCACAAGATTTGTTTTTGTTTATTAGTAATTTATAATTTATGACGCTATATCCTTTCGAGATATCAGCAATGATAAGTAATCAATTAATAAAAGACTTTATAATAAATACTCGTAATATCGTCAAATCAGGTGTTCATCAATATTTAAAAAAAACAAATATACAGGGTGTCCTAGTTGCCATGGACCACTATTGCTAACTCGGTAACTAGAAGATTGGTTAAATTAGTTCTTAAAAAATAACAAATCCAAAGACGTCAAAAATGGAAAAAATACGATTTTTTCGTAAAAATTATACTTTTTAAATACATAAATATTTCTAAGCAATTTTTCGAAGAACCCTCGTACCCACACTTTGTCAAACTTAACCAATCTTTTAAATCTGGTTCTTAAGTTCAGAGTTATAAAAAACAACAAAAAAATAGGTATAAATATTTCTAAGCAATTTTTCGAAGAACCCCCGTAGCCACACTTTGTCGAACTTAACCAATCTTTTAAATCTGGTTCTTAAGTTCAGAGTTATAAAAAACAACAAAAAAATAGGTATATTATTTGTTTGTACTGCCTTCTTGGGCATTCCTCTTCGGACATCCTGGATCCGTCACTGTAAATATATTTTATATTCATAAGGTTTATAAAATAGCTGGCTTCAAAAAAACTAGCTTAAAATACTTAGTAAAACGGTGATGAATGAAAATCATTCATTGCAAATTAAAAAGAGATTATATTTTGTTATTATGACAAAAGATAAATTTTTGTTGCCAAGCATTTTATATTCTTTATATTGGCTTATGAGGGCTCCTAAAAAATTGTTTGCCTCGGGGCCCCATGACTTCTAGCTACGCCGCTGCCTAGGTCTTTATTTTCTTAATATGTAGAGGGAAAATCATTAAAGGCATTGTTTACTATCAGATAGGTCTGGCGATATTGGCGAAACTTTAAAATCGACTTTTTTAAAATTCAAAAAATAAGGGGTCATTAAAAAAGTGGGTGAGTGTATCTCCAAAATAGAAAAAAAAATATTTCTATAAATAAATACAGAAATAAATAAACCCAAAAATGACGTCGTTACACCAAAATACACTAGCATAAACAACATAAAATTTAATGTGTGTCAAATAAAAATTTAAATAAACATTTTTAGTTGCTGCGGTGAATGTACCTAAATACTTAAACAAACCCCAATTTAGTACATTCCCAACAAAAAAAAACATAGAAAAAAAGAATTTTTTAATTTAACTTTTTCCAACAAACCATCAACATAAGCATTTTTAAGTTCTCAAAATCCCATTACAGTCTTAAGAATCCTACTTAAAAGGTTATCAGAATTTGACCCCTCTTGATGCATAAACCACAAGATTTATTTTTGTTTATTAGTAATTTATAATTTATGGCGCTATATCCTTTCAAGATATCAGCAATGATAAGTAATCAATTAATAAAAGACTTTATACAAAAATACTCGTAATATTGTCAAATCAGGTGATCATCAATATAATTTAGAAAAAATTAAATATACAGGATGTCCTAGTTGTCACGGACCACTACTCCTAACTCGGTAACTAGAAGATTGGTTAAATTAATTCTTAAAAAATAACAAATCTAAAGACGTCAAAAATCCAAAAAAAAATTACGATTTTTTCGTAAAAACTATACTTTTTGAGATATATAAATATTTCTAAGCAAAGCCCCCGTACCTTGAGAATTTTTTTTTCCATCTTTTAGTTCTTATAGTTACCGAGATAGCAATAGCGGTCCATGGCAATTAGGACACCCGGTTTATACCTCGGGCCTGCCCCCCCCCCCCCCAAACCAACGATTGCTTTTTTTAGATATTTTCCACAAATTTTGTGAATAAAAAGGAAAAGTAGCCAAAAATACGACATCTCCCCCAAAGATATATTCCTGGATGCGCCACTGCCATGATATTCGTATACACGGTTCGGTTTTTCGACGCTCAATTGGAATCTGAGGTCAAAAAAATCCCTAGATGTCTGAAAATTTTCCCAATTCTATAAAATCAATGAAAAAATAGAAGGTTTGGTCAAAGATGTATGATGCATCTTTGATTTGGGAGAATCCTTCTTATTTACATAATTCTTGGAACATTTATTTACATTGATCAAGGATGAAAAATCCCAAATTTCCAAATTTTCTGATCAACAGTATTGTTATATAAATTTTTGAAAATCACAACTGCCCATTGGCTCAAACATCTAATGACACAAAAATGACGTCTTGACACCAAAATACACTAGCATAAACAAAATAAAATTTAAAATGTGCCAAATAAAAATTTAAATAGACATATTTAGTAGCTGCGGTGAATGTACCTATATACTTAAACAAACCCCAATTTCATGCATTCCCAACAAAAAAAAATATAGAAAAAAAAAGAACAATTTTAATTTAACCTTTTTTAACAAACCATCAACATAAACATTTTTATGTTCTCAAAATCTCATCACAGTCTTAAGAATCCTACTTAAAGGTTATCAGAATTTGACCCCTCTTAACGCATAAACGACAAGATTTGTTTTTGTTTATTAGTAATTTATAATTTATGACGCTATATCCTTTTAAGATATCAGCAATGATAAGTAATCAATTAATAAAAGACTTTATAATAAATACTCGTAATATAGTCAAATCAGGTGATCCTCGATATAAATTAGAAAAAAACAAGTATACAGGGTGTCCTAGTTGCCATGGGCCACTATTGCTAACTCGGTAACTAGAAGATTAGTTAAATTAATTCTTAAAAAATAACATATCAAAAGACGCCAAAAATCCAAAAAAAAATTACGATTTTTTCGTAAAAACTATACTTTTTGAAATATATAAATATTTCTAAGCAAAGCCCCCGCACCTTGAGAATTTTTTTATGTGACCCCAAAAACTGCAGATTTTGTCCAATTTAACCAATCTTTTAGTTCTTATAGTTACCGAGATAGCAATAGCGGCCCATGGCAATTAGGACACCCGGTTTATACCATAATATATAGAATAATTTTTTCAAGTGCTTCGGATTGAAAGAATTGAGTTGAAAAAATTAATTCAATCAATTTTCCTATATTTTTATTAATTTATATTTATTTTATATGCAATTTATGTTTTAATATTTATTAACTTTTGCCTCTGAAACCCTAGAATAAAAAAACATACATAATTTTAATAATTACGTATAAAAGGTGTTTCTATAAATAAAAAGTCCAAAGGAAGAGAGTGAATTCGATTTGTTAAACAGTGGCGCGCCCCAAAAAAGGGGAAATAACCTCTAAAAAATATCTTTGTACCTGTGAATATTTAGACAATTCTACAAGAAAAAAAATCAAGATCCGTCAGGCAGACCATGATATGGGCGCACCCAGGGAGGGGCCTCGGGCCCGGTCCCCCCCAAACCAACGATTGCTTTTTTTAGATATTTTCCACAAATTTTGTGAATAAAAAGGAAAAGTAGCAAAAAATACGACATCTCCCCCAAAGATATATTCCTGGATGCGCCACTGCCATGATATTCGTAAACACGGTCCCTCTAGGGTGATTCGTATGTCTCTTTCGACGCTCAATTGGAATCTGAGGTCAAAAAAATCCCTAGATGTCTGAAAATTTCCCCAATTCTATAAAATCAATGAAAAAATAGAAGGTTTGGTCAAAGATGTATGATGCATCTTTGATTTGGGAGAATCCTTCTATTTCCATAATTCTTGGAACCTTTATTTATTTAAAATCACAACTGCCCATTGGCTCAAACATCTAATGACACAAAAATGACGTCTTTACACCAAAATACACTAGCATAAACAACATAAAATT
Source organism: Aspidapion aeneum (assembly GCA_963576565.1). NCBI lineage: Eukaryota > Metazoa > Arthropoda > Insecta > Coleoptera > Brentidae > Aspidapion > Aspidapion aeneum. The sequence goes on from OY755047.1 coordinate 15,051,894, forward strand.
TAAAATGTGCCAAATAAAAATTCAAATAGACATTTAGTAGCTGCGGTGAATGTACCTATATACTTAAACAAACCCCAATTTAATGCATTCCCAACAAAAAAAATATAGAAAAAAAAAGAACAATTTTAATTTAACCTTTTTTAACAAACCATCAACATAAACATTTTTATGTTCTCAAAATCCCATCACAGTCTTAAGAATCCTACTTAAAGGTTATCAGAATTTGACCCCTCTTAACGCATAAACGACAAGATTTGTTTTTGTTTATTAGTAATTTATAATTTATGACGCTATATCCTTTTAAGATATCAGCAATGATAAATAATCAATTAATAAAATACTTTATAATAAATACTCGTAATATAGTCAAATCAGGTGATCCTCGATATAAATTAGAAAAAAACAAGTATACAGGGTGTCCTAGTTGCCATGGACTACTATTGCTAACTCGGTAACTAGATTAGTTAAATTAATTCTTAAAAAATAACAAATCGAAAGACGTCAAAATAGCAAAAAAAAATCGATTTTTTCGTAAAAATTATACCTTTTGATAGATACATAAATATTTCTAAGCAATTTTTCGAAGAACCCTCGTACCTTGAGATCTTTTTTATGTGACCCTAAAAACTGCACATTTTGTCCAATTTAACCAATCTTTTAGTTCTTATAGTAACCGAAATAACAATAGCGGCCCATAACAATAAGAACACCCTGTTTATACCATCATTTATAGAATAATTCTTTTGTTAAGCTATTCGGTTTGGCTTGAAAGAATTAAATAAAAAAATATATATTTTTATAATTTATTATTATTTTATATGCAATTTATGTTTATATATTTATTAATTTTTAGAAGATAAAAAACAAAAAAATTCCTAATTTTGACAATTGCGTAGGATGTTTCTATAAATAAAAAATCCAACGAAAGAGAGTGAATTCCATTTGTTGAATGGCACGCTCCAAAAAAGGGGAAATGACCACTAAAAAATATCTAGGTACCTGTTAATCATAATAATTAATAGACAATACAGGGGGGGACGCAGGGGCTCGGTTCGGTTCGGTTCGGCCCCAAGCGAACCGAACCGAACCAGGATTTTTTAAAATATTTTCCGCATATTTCATGAATAAAAAGGAAAAATAGCATAAAATAAATCTTGGGGCCTCGGCCCCCCCAATACATATTCATGGGTGCGCCACTGCCTTGATGTTCGTATGTATTTTCGACGCTAAATCCAAATCCGGGGTCAAAAAAGTCAAAGACGTCTGGAATTTTCCCCATTTCGGCCATTCAATAGAAAATATTGATGCATCTTTGGTTTGGCAGAGTCCTTCCTATTTTCATAATTTTTGGTATATTCATTTTAATCATTTAAATTGATAAAAAATCCCAAATTTCAAAATTTTGTGATTAAGAGTATTGATTATTACATGAATTTTTAAAAATCAAAACCAAGACAAATTTAGATATCTCGAGAACTACTTACACCAGTGTAGTGACGTATGGTTTTTTTAAAAGGTGTTTAAAATACCTTTCGAACGAGGTATCATATGATTTCATGTTGGCAAAAATCAAAATTAATTAAAAAAATTTTTTTATAACTTTTGTTTGTCTTCTTTCTTTTTAGTATCTTTGGATCAAGGATGAATAAATTGCATAGTATGAAGTTAGCCATGCCCCTTCTAGGGGTACTCCTATGGGTTCTACAAATTCATGCTGGAATATTTTCTGATGCTTCAGTTCCCAGAATATATACAACAGGTATGGCTAAAAACAATTTTTAGGTGTAGAATTTTAAAATAAATAACGTTTAAAAATTTTTATTTTTAAAATTAGACCTTCAAAATTATGTCATGGCTTTTCGGGATCATTTTATGGTATTTTTGAACCACGAGTTAAAAAAAAATCGAGTTTTATCTGCTTTTCAACAAACAATAGTTCATTAATAATAGTTGTTTAACATATTTCCGTATATCGCAAGATAAGATAAAATTTCCAAAAACATTTTTTCCACATACATATAGAAAATTTAAAATTCATTCGGTTTCGATTTATTGTTATTATAAACAATTTATTCATATTAAACAATAACATTTTAAAAAGTAAGACTGGGAACAAAGTTTATAATTTTAGAATAAATAAATATTTACCTACTTAAGTACATATAAGCAAAAAAGCATGCACAGAAATGTTTTAAGTTTTAAGGGGGCCAAAATGTTTTATTTAAACTAAGTTTTATGTAGGATTTATTTAAGTCTCTGTGTAAAATTTTAAAATAAATATAACGTGTAAAATTTTTTTTATTTTTAAAATTAGACCTTCAAAATTATGTCATGGGTTTTCGGGATCATTTTTATGGTATTTTTGAACCACGAGTTCAAAAAAATCGAGTTTTATCTGCTTTTGAACAAACAATAGTTCATTAATAATAATTAACATATTTCCTTATATCTCACCTTTGAGAAATAAAAAACCCAACAATACACAATATTGTTTTTTAGAGATAAGATAACATTTTCATAACATAACATAACATATCGTCGGCGAAACCCGAAAAATGTGTAACTCTATTACTATAGAAACTTATGTACAGCGTGTCCCATTTTCGATGGGATTAAATGGGAAACTCGGTTATTATTAAAGATATTAATTTTCTGAGTTCACCTTACCGTGCTCTTTTTTTAAGCCCTTTCAAATGGTGTAATTAGATTTTTGCTATACCCCGTAGTTTCGCTAATACAGGGAGTTTTTGAAAAAATTGCATTTTTAATAATTCCTTGTATCTCGCTTATTTTGCGAGATATTTTTATTCTGTAAAAACCTTTTTATGGCAACTTTCATAAAGAAAAATAATGACGTCAGTTTTTTAAAATATTATTTAGTTTTTGAGATATGATATTTATCATAAAAAAATTAAATACGGACCTGGATTTTTTTTATTAATATTTTGATTGGTTTCATGCTATTATTATCACAGAATAATAAAAATTTAATATTTTTTTGTTTTGTGGTTAAAAAAAATATATATATTATTTTAAAAAAAATTTAGTCCGAACCTGGAAATTTCCAACATAAATATAAATTAAAAATTGCTAGTTGAACGATTTTTAGTTTAACTGTTTTGATACTTAGCAAATTAAAATGGTTTTACGTTCATTTAAAAGTTTATTTGAGACAAAGTCTACGACAAATCCAAAAAAATAACGAATTACAAAAAATAATAACTAATGTTTGTTTAATAATATAATTGTTCAAACTGATTGCCATTATGTGTGAGACATTGTTGGCATTTTTGAGTAATTTTTCTTAACACATTTTGCATAAAACTATTTCTGCCGTTTAAATATTGGGATTTTGTTGCATGAATAAAGCAATCAAAGATATATTACATTTTTCAAAATCTGGGTATGGTCGATTTCTAGCCATTTTAGAATAATTTTGAGTGATCTATTCACTAAAAATGACAAGTGAAATGACAATGTCAATTCAACAATGACAATGTCAATATAACAGATAAACTAAAAATCGTCCAACTAGTGTGTCTTGCAATTTTTAATTTATATTTACGTTGGAAATTTTCAGGTTCGGACAAATTTTTTTTTAAAATAATAAATATTTTTTAAAACCTTAAATCAAAAAAATATTAAAGTTTTATCATTTTAAGATAATAATAGCATGAAACCAATCAAAATAGTAACACAAAAAATTCAGGTCCATATTTCATTTTTTTATGATAAATACCATATCTCAAAAACTCAAAAATATTTTAAAAAATTGACAACTTCATTATTTTGCCCTAAAAAAGTTGCCATAGAAAGGTTTTTACAGAATAAACATATCTTGCAAAATAAGATACAAGGAATTAATAAGAATGCAATTTTTTCAAAAACTCCCTGTATTAGCTAAACCACGGGGTATAGCAAAAATCTGATTACACCATTTTTAAGGGCTCAAAAAAAGAGCACGGTAAGGTGCAATCAGAAAATCGATATCTTTAATAATAACCGAGTTTCCCATTTAATCCCATCGAAAATGGGACACGCTGTACTTATGTTCCAGGAAAGCAGATTATCTAAAAATAATAAAATATAAAACTAGCTTATTCCAGTCAGCTGTTATTCAAATTTTAAAAAAGTGTTTTTAGTCTCTTCTATAAATTTTTTCAAATTGGAATTACACACTTTTCGGATTTCGCCGACGATATGGAATATTTAAAATCCGTTTGGTTTCAATTTATTTTTATTATAAACAAGTCATTCATATTAAACAAAACACTTAAGTTAAAGTTTATAATTTTAGAATAAATAAATATTTACCTACTTAAGTATAAAAGCAAATAAAAAAATGTTTTAATAAAAAAAACAGTCAACTGCTGAATCCACTTGTACCTATTAGTCGCAGTTGGGTACAAAGTCAAAGACCTTGGTGCGAAAACCGGCCACGTGCTAAAATTCAAATTTGTAGGAAATCAAAAAATACTGTCTGAATTTGAGAAAAAAATTGCAACTGTCCCAAATTTTGGTTCTAATATAGATATTATTGGTATTTCTTATAATATGGCCCAGTATAAAATTGATATTTTGTAAAAATGACTCCAAAAATTATTTTTGAATATTTGGACTGAACCCAAAAGTGGCTGGTTTTTGCACCAAATAACTACCTAGAACGTACGACGTACTTCAACTTTTAATTCTAATGCCCTAAGCGCACTTACGAAATTATACAGTTTTGTATTTTCATGAATCAGGTTATCAGGTAATTTTGTACCCAACCTCGACTAGTAGGGATAGTAGATTTAGCAGTTGGGTGTTTTTTTTATTTAGATTTTTTTATTTTCAACTTTTAGGTTTAATTCTTAATCAGCCATTCATTTAACTAAATCAAGGTACCTAATATATTACCTAAATCATGCATTTGTATCAAACAATGAACTATGCCCAAAGGGTAGATAGGTGCGTTTCTACAAACTGTAGCGAGAGAGTGCTTATAAACGATGTACCGGGTGTAAGCTTCAGAGTCGTACTGATTCCCAAAAATCATCCCATTTGTAGAATCCCTGCTAGAGTCGCCAGGGACGGACTTGTACTATGTTCAAGATGCGAGCTCTTATAATACACGTCGCGGCACGTCCTTTTTTTTGGAAGAGCTGTACTTAGTTAAGAGTTTGCACTGCACTAATTATTAAGCACTTACAATTTATTTTAACGCTTTTAAATTCGCTTAAAAACTACGGAACATATTTACAAGTTCTTTTTTCTTTAGGGACCTTAATACTGACAGCCACTAAAGTCATCAAAACCAGAACGACGCGGAGGTCTCACGACGCGACCATAACGAGTTACCGTTTCATGCGGACGTTGAGCTTGAACATAAGGCGTTCTACTCTAAGTCTTCCTCCAAGTCTTTCTCTAACTGGGCTGGGTGTCTGAGCTCGCTGAAGCTCCCGCTCTTCTTTTCTTTCCACAGGAAGATCAAATTCTAGATTTAAGTCAGTTAAATTTGCATCTTTAGCTAAAATCAAGTGAGCTCGGTTTCGACGATAAATCTGATTGTTGTCAGCTTGAACCACATATGATTTTGGCTCTGGTCCTATATTTACCACCTTACCATAGCATTTTTGATTGGTAATCCAAACACGATCATTGACTTCTATTGGCTTGGCCTCGTATGCTCTATGACGTTGATTAAAATTTAACGCTTGCTTTTCAATTTCAGGCTGTCGTTTTTCCTTAAAGTCATTAATGTAGGCCCACTGTGGAATCAACTTAGCTTTGATTTGTGGAATCATGGATCTGGGATTTCTACCCATGATTAACTCTGAAGGGCTATATCCACTTTCAAGTTTTGTCGTTCTATACGTTAATAGTCCAATGTTGGAATCTTCGTTTTTAAGCAATATTTTCTTCGCAATTTTGACACCTGATTCCGCTTGTCCATTGGATTGTGCGAACGTAGGACTGCTGGTAATGTGATAAAAATTAAATTCTCTGGCGAATTGAGCAAATTCAAATGCTTTAAAGCAAGGACCATTATCTGATCGCACTACTTCTGGCAATCCCCATCTAGCCATGAAATTTTTCATCTTTGCAACGACTTCTTTAGCAGTTTGTGTTTGAAGGTGCGCAATTTCTATGTAACATGAAAAATAGTCGAATACCACTAAAAAATTGCGACCACCGACTTCACATAAATCAACTCCTATCTTTTGATACGGATAATCTGGAGTAGGAGTCTCGTCGCGGCACACAAACATTGAGTGATGATGGGGGGAGGGGAGAGGGAGGAGATTGTTTCCAAAGCGTGTGCAGAAAGAATTTTTGAAATCGCTCTATATTTGTGGAAGTTATAGAGAGGGAAAGGGAGGAACTAGTAAAATGGTGTTGGAAAAAATCTTAAAGCGTGTGCAGAAAGAATTTTTAAAATCGCCCTATATTTGCGGACGACAGGAGGAGAGATGGGTGGGAGCAGGGAGGACTACAAATAAATTACAGCAAATTAGGTAGTGAACATTTACAATGAGTGATCAAAGGAATTTCATTAAAATCGCCTGAAATTTAGATAATTTATATGCCTTAAAGCCATGTGACAAAATGGCGTCTGCCGGCCGCCATTTTGATTCCTGTTTAAAAAAATATAGCCTATAGCAACTTTGGGATCAATAGCAATTCAACGACATCTTTTTTGTCAAAATCGGTTCAGTCGTTTAGCCTTTAGCGCGACACAAACATACATATTTACATACATACATATCCTAAGCGAAAAATATACCCTTCCTTTCGCCGTGCTGCAGTTGGGTAAAAAGCATGCACAGAAATGTTTTAAGGGGGGCCAATTTATTTAAATTAAATTTATGTAGGATTTATTTAACGTTCTTTTATCTAGATGAGTTCAAGCTTGAAAAAGGGGGGGTGGGAAACCGACTTATAAGGATACGTTCATGTTGGTAGCATATATCATATGAGTCCGCGTGGAATTTTTCTGGCATTTATCCATTTTTTTTAAATCAGAATGTGAAGGTAATTTCAAAACAATTTAAAACAATTGAATAAATATTCAAGATTAAAAAATGAAAATACACTAACACTTTAAACCTTTTTAAAAATGCAGATTTTTAAATCATCGAACCCGCTTTCTAATTTAAATGTTGCTAATGTTTTGAAGGTCCTCTACCAATCATTTTAATGTGAAAACATCAGGCCTCCAACTCTGATAATATCGCACCCCCAATAAAGACCTAACTCAAAAATTTGGGAAATCACAATTTTCTCAAAAACTGACTTAAATGAGAGATACCATCGATTAGTAATAAAATTAAAGCAAAATTTCAATTATGTGACCGGAAAATGCTTTACTTTAAGTCACTCTGATCATTAAAGTCTACCTTTTTTTCCTTTAAAATTCTCCTATCTATTTTCAATGTAGACAAAAAATGGTTAACAATTTTCTTAGAAAAAACATTTCTTAACAAGCATCCTAAAAAAATCATCTTTGAAACTAGATTTATATATAAAAACAAAAAACAAACAAAAGCTACAAAAAACATATCAGTTATTTGCGTTTCCTTATTTTTTGAGTTAGGTCTTTGTTCTTTTGAGAGTTCTTCTATTATTGTAGCTATGAGAAGGTCATAAATGACATTAAATATAACTCAAGAATTCAAAAGAATACTTTTAAAAATCTGCACACAGTTTTTACTATTTCAAACGCAAATTATCTTAGGATTGGACGGGCATCTCAAATTTCATTAAAACCAGCTCTGAGGTCGCTTCTGAGGACTACATTGACGATCTATACTGGCCTCCCCAGCTACCCCTATTAAAAAAGTCATCGAACAAATATTCAACCACGACCCTAATTCTACTGTTAATTTTGCTTCTTCACCTGACTTGACTCTCAGAACATATCTACAATAATTTCTTCCATAATTCTTTAGCTACCTTATTATAAAGCTAAATAACAAACAATCTTATTAGCTTTTGAAAATGCAAAGTTTTAAAAATATTTACACAGTTTTACTCACTTTAACTCAAATTATCTTAGGACTCAGGGAGGACACCTCGAATTTCATTAAAACCAGTTCTGAGGTCGCTTCTGAGGATTACATTGACGATCTGTACTCGCATCCCCAACTACCCCTATTAAAGAAGTCATCGAACAAATATTCAACCACGACCTTAATTCTACTATAAATTTTGCTTCCTCACCTGACTTGACTCTAAGAACACTATCTGCAATAATTTCTTCCAATTCTTTAGCTACCTTATCGTAAATGACATAAGATATAACTCAAAATTAAAAGCTAAATAACAAACAATCTTATTAGCTTTTAAAAATGCAAAGTTTTAAAAATATTTACACAGTTTTACTTACTTTAACTCAACTTATCTTAGGACTCACGGAGGACACCTCGAATTTCATTAAAACCAGTTCTGAGGTCGCTTCTGAGGACTACGTCGACGATTTCTACTGGCATCCTCAGCTACCTGAATTAAATGATGCTGATGTTTTAGAAGTCCTCGACCAAATATCCGACCTGGACCTCAATGCCACCGTTTTATTCGCATCCAGTGTTGTTGGTTTTATGAAGCGTTTGGAGGATAATTTGATATGGTCAAACATTAAGGTCAGTACAATATTTTTTTAAATTAAATATTGGTCCTGAATTGAATAAGCCTCTAGACAGAGTAGAGTATGCTGATAAAAGTAAAGGCGTACTAGACGAATATTAGGGCTGACCTCAAATCAACAACTAAAAATACTACTCGGTTTAGAAGGTTTTTTAAGTTGTGCGACGCCTATTCTCCACCTCCTTCGATCCTGACAATCATCTTGTACGTTGTACCATATCAGTTGTCTTTTAGTGATGTCATCCTTTGTAGTTTCCTCGATGTTGGTAAGAGAAATAAACAAACAATGATTTTACAAAATATTATATATTTTTCTCGTTTCATTGTTTTCCTTTGTTTTTAAATTCTTCAGATATCTAAGCCAAATTATAAGTGTATTTTATGTTGAAGTGTAAGCGTGGATTTAAGGGTATTATTTATAACTATGACTGTAAAGAAATTGTAAGTGCCACTTACATACTTAATCTGTAATTTTAGATGGCTTTGACGAACCAATTTACTATTGTAAAAATAATTTTACATTCTTTTTTACTCTGTGCTCCATAAAATACTGTTAAGAAATCCAATAACCTTTTTTGCTTTTACTATTCTTTTTTCCAGTTCTTTACAGTCTGTTCCTGTCTTATTAAATGTGACACCCAAGTATACATGGAGAAATTGGGTGTCCATTGTCTAGTTACTTAATTCGTTTCCAATACATAAGTACTGTGTCTTCTACGCGTTCACTGTTAACAGCCACTTTTGGCATTCTTCCGTTAACTTTCTCATCATATACTCCATGTCTTCTTTATCATTAGCTACAATTACTTGGTCGTCAGCAAACTGTTGTGTTTATAATTAGTCGTTAAGTTGTATTCCCATGGCGAATACTTTATGTTTCATGTTTTTTAGACCTACTGCGATACAAATTTTAAAGAGTTGGAGAGATACAACATCCCTGTCTTAAGCCTTTCGTTACCAGGAATTCTTTTGAAAGTCAATTTCCAATTTTAGTTTTAGATTTTAACCCTTTGTATAGTTCGTTTATCGCTTTTATGTCTGTATGATTGATATTAATTTGCTCTAACACTGTTCATAATTTTTCTACTGGAACGATATCATATGCTTTTTGTAGGTCCACAAAGCTAACATTAGTCTCTATATTTCTGGCAGTCCTTTACTCTTTTTCTTCCTGTTCATGAAAATCGTTCTCTATTAGATCTCTAAGAACCCTACCGTACTAGTAACTCTCCATGTACTTCTATGTCTCTCCTCGGAGAGGCTGACAGATATTCAGGTCTAGTTTCCTGCAGTAGTCCCTTGTAGTAATCTTTGCATTATTCCTGGTTTGATCAAAATCTAAAAATATCCATTAAAAACGGTTAATTTTTAACAGGTTATAGATGGCTCACCATCTCAAGGCATGGTGATTTCGTTTGGACCAGAGAAAGAAGCTGTAAATAAGGCTAGAGATGGAGTGGTAGCGTTCAGAGCCACCAGTCAACTTGTCAGCATCTTTTGCAATAAGTAAGAATTTGGCTAGTTTTAAACTAATAAATTTTACTTTGTTTTGGCTGCTGCGACCTTTATATAACCTTTATAGGACCTTTAGACCTTTATAATACAACACTTATAGAACCTACAGAGCACCTTCGGAATCATAATAATATTTTCAATAACGATTCGCAACCCGTTTTACCAATACGTGGATCTTATCTTTGCTTTAAAAGCCCCGCCTAAAACAAACAGTTAATTTGAGTATTTTTCTAATTGTAAAATCGAAAGTTTGACTTTTTTTTAGACACCTTGACCATTATATAACCTTTATAAGACCCATGGATCACCCTTGGAATCGAAAACGTGTTTTTAGCAACGATATGCAACGTCTTTTTCTTTTACTTTTCTAATTTTTAAATCTAAAGTTTGAATTTGTCTGAGACGCTTTGACCATCATATAACCTTTATAAGACCCATGGATCACCCTTGGAATCAAAGACGTGTTTTTACCAACGAAATGCAACCCCTTTTACCAATACATGTCTATTGGTCTAATCATCTCGCAGAAACAGTTAATTAATATAATATTATTATTTGATAGGATGCCGAAATATAACAATCAAAAAATCACTCGAAACGAGTGTGTAAAGTTGATGTCTCGTTTCAACTTTAAAACAACCCCCTTGTCAGAAAGCTGTGAAGCATTGACACACAAGTGCAGTGCCGAAGAATATAACAGGTCTTATAGAAACGTTAATGGCAGTTGTAACAGCATGATGCTGCCTCACCGTGGGGAATCATTTACAGGGTAAGTAAAAATAGCCTGTGTTGTCTAAAGTTGCCTTAAACTGATCAATTTTATAGTAGTAGTTGTAGTGTGGGGTAGGCTTTAGGCCTGGCAACTAGGCACAGAAAGCGCCCTTTTCGCCAACCCCCGGGCATCCCCCTTACTGCGTCCTTCCTTCGCTAAGGAATCTGCTGGTCTTCTGTACAAAGGCCAGAATATCGGGTCACCTCAGATTCAGAAGGTCCTCCGTCTGAAAGGCTTCCTCTTCGAATACCTCTCTTCTTGCCTCCTTGTATGTTTCACATTATGAGAGGAAATGCACCGAGGTCTCGTGCTCGGCCCAACATCGCTCGCACGTCGCGTCCTTCTTCACTCTCATCTTTGCCAAGTGTCCATATAGGACGCAGTGTCCGGTTAGGACTTCCACTATGGCTCCCACCTCTCTTCGTGTTCTACGGAACTGCGGGCCTGCTGTATCCTGTCACATACTCCTTTGCCTGTCTAGCGTTTCCTATGTTGGCCCATTCCTTTTGTATATCTTTCTGAGTCCACTCTGTTAGGGCCGACTTCATTTGCCCTCTCCCGACGCATACGTGCTACCTCTCGTACGGCCAACTCCTGAAGGGCATCCGCACACTCCTGCACCAAATCCGCGGACATGGTTGGTTTGAACAGTGCTTTCAGCGCAGCTTGACTGCCTGAACAAATGCAGGAGCGCTTTCCTATTTCTTTCCTAATTTCTTCCTCCCATGTTACCGCCAGTATATACGCTAAACCTATAACCCCCACCTGGAACACTGTTGCATTGGATCCCAGTGAGTAGCTTTTTCCAATATCCTTGCTTTCCACGTACACTTCTGCATTGGTCGAATTCTGGTCTGTTAGCCTTGATCCGTCTGTATAGCAGACCGTGGCATCGCTAAGGAATTCAACCCCGTCCTTTTTCCAGGCATCCCTTGGCGGTATGGTTACACGGTATCTCTTTTTCTCCCTTAACCGCTACTTTGGCATCGCTAGCCTGTACGTCGACAGAGAAATCTCCTTTTCCGTCGCGATCTCCGAATGTCCTTGTTGTCCACCGCTCCTTCTCCACACGTCAGCTTATCCTGAGGTATGCTGCCATCGCTTCCGTCTTTATCCAGGTATACAGCGATGGGAGGCCTAGGATAGTATTCGGGGCTACCGCAATCTATTACGCTTTTAAGAAGTTGAAATAGAATTGGCACCATTCATTCTGGTAGTTTTATATTTAAAATCATGTTTTCTCTTCTAAAGGTATTCCCGTCTACTCTACGCAGACTACTTGGATGGTGTTCACGAAATTCGTAGATCAGTCATGAAAAGTCTGTTACCCAGTCCCAGAAAAATTGTGAACACCCTAGTAAAAACTGGATCTAACCCAACATCATCTAAGTACACTTTGGCGTTGATGCAATGGTCACAATTTTTGGAACATGACTTAAGTAGGCCTGCAACTGCCGTAGGAAGTAAGTACAGTGCTATTATATGTCTAGTTGGTTGTTTATATCTATGGTTTTCTTGGAGGCTTATTAAATTCCGTAGAAAATGTAAATTAAATCAAATTTAACAAATGGGAAATAGGTAATTGTGGCGCGATGGAAATATATTATTATTTATCCAGTTAGCTGTTTTTATCTATGGTTTGTTTAGGAAAATTACAAAATTCCTTAGGACATTTAAATAAAATCATAGATAAATAACGAAAAAAGTAGATTTATTTATATTTTCTCTTGTTTTAGTTCATACCGAGTACCCTATCGAATGTTGCAGTAAAGAAGGAGGTACCTTATCTCCCAGATACATCCACCCGTTCTGTGCTCAAATTCTAGTTGCAGAAAATGACACTATTTATGGAAAATCAGGGGTAGAGTGTTTAAATTTCGTAAGATCCATCCCTGCTATTCGAGGGGATTGCAGTTTTGGAGCTGCAGATCAGGTATGAACGGTTTTATCTAACAGTTTTTCATTTTAAAATGTTTGTAAACAAACATTTTTTAAAAATCAAACTTTGTGAAGAAGTGTCCTTCAAACATGCTAGACTTAAACTTTGTAAGCTTAAAGCTTTGTGAAGTAAAAACTCCCTGCAATAATAGATTCTAAACAAAACACTATAATTATCTTTCAGATTAACCAAGCAACTCACTTTCTCGATGCGTCCCAAATCTACGGATCAACAGAGAGAAAACTTAACGAACTTCGCGCGTACGAAGACGGCAAACTTCAAACTTCTATCAAAGATGGCCGCACCTATCTTCCTTTGAGTTCCGAACCTTCTTTGGATTGTCAGTTACTGTCGAATAGGTAAATAATCATTTACGGTAGTAGACCGGAAACGAAAATGTTAAAGGTCGACACAGAAAATTTACAGGGGCCGTACCTATCAAAATAAACATAATTTAGAAACTTTTAACAAAAGTCAAATATTTTGAAAAGAACATGAAGATGATGACTTAAACATGGTATATTTTCGTACATTTGGCAAACAAATTCAAGGCGCGTACTAAAAACGGAATTATTTTATCGCTAGGTCAGTCTGCTTCAAATCTGGAGACCCCAGGGTGAATTTCCAACCACAACTAGCACTAATGCACACCTTGTGGTACAGAGAACACAACAGAGTAGCTGAAAAGCTGTCTAAGTTAAATCCTCATTGGAAAGACGAGGAATTGTTCCAGGAGACAAGAAGAATTGTGATTGCTGAAATGCAGAAGATCACTTACACTGAATGGGTTGAAGCTGTTTTAGGTAATATGCTGTTAGGTATATGGGCAAACCTTATTCCGTTGCACTGCACCATAGAGGTTGTCACGGGACACCGCAAACTGCGCAGATTGAAAGTACGCAACTACCGGTGCAAAAGGAAAGTGACATGTCTCAGTTCGAAAAAAAGTTGGACGTCTAACGTTCAGCAAAATGACGCTATTTACAAATATTCACTATTCACTGAAAATAATAATTTATTGCTTAAAAAAAACCGGTGTATTGTGGACTATTATTTAATATTATTATTATTGAAGTGGATTTTTTATTTTACTAATTATTTTTCTCCTCTTTAGGTAAAAATCAACAACAAAGCCTGTCATATTTTAACGACTATAGCAAGAAAATCGACCCTGCAGTAACCAATTCCTTCGCGAATGCAGTCATGAGGTCTCTAAAGTCCCTGTCCGACACCCCAGAGATGTACGATGAAAACCGATTTACAATTCCGAATCATTCCGTCAACATAAGGTATTTACAACATCACAAAAACATAATTTAATTGATTCAATATAATATTCTATCTTAAAAGTTCTTTATCTATGATTTTTATTTACTTTGCCTGTGAATTATAACGATTGTCATAGATAATAACAAGCAAATAGATAATAATTTCAGTTTATATGTAATGTTAACTTTTTGTTTTACTTTTAGAGATTATTTTTACAACACCTCAATAATAAGAGATTCTGGAGTTCTAGATGCCCTAGCAAGGGGATTGGCCACTCAGAAAAGCCAGAAACTGGACATTTACTATACTGAAGATGTAAGTATTAATTGATATTGAAGATTTCGAATAAAATCGAGTGCTCCGTTTTCTTTTGACAGCTTTATTATTTATAAACAATTTAAATGTTACTTGGTTTGTTTTTAGTTGATTAACCAACTCTACAGCAACGGAAAGTTTGGTTTTGACGTTTTGAGTTTTGACATTGAAAGGGGCAGAGATCATGGGTTGCCTAGCTACACTGCATACCGAGAACTCTGCAGTTTGGGTCGTGTCGATAGATTTGAAGATTTTGGAGATCACATTCCTAAAGAGGTTCGTAAATAGTATTTTTTATCCCGTTCTTTTGACAAATTTTGGGTGGGGACACTAAATTTATATTTAGCGCATGCGCACTATATTAGGAATCAATCAAGAAACTATTTAAGAAAATTCAACCGGTGTACTGCAGACTAATGTTTTTTTAACTTATTATGATGACTTTTAGTATCTCACCACTCTCTCAAAACTGTACGCTTCTCCAAAAGACGTCGACCTGATTATTGGTGGTCTTCTAGAAGAACCCACAGACGATCAACATTTGTTTGGTCCAACGTTTTCTTGCATAGTTGCTGATCAGCTTGTCAGAACTAAAAAAGGTAAATTTAAAATAATTATATTTTTTAAGGATTATATAATAATATTTTACATACCTCATCTAAAATTGCATAAAATGTAAATAAGTCAAGTAAAACTTTTAAAAAATACAAAACTAAGGGTATCCATTTTTTTCAAGTTATGGAATACTTTACCAAATCTCTCTAATTTTTAAAGGTGACCGTTATTTCTACACCAATCAAGACCAGCCAAAACCTTTCACATATGCGCAGTTGAGACAAATTAATAAAGCCTCATTGGCTAGAATTATCTGTGATAATGGAGACGAAATCAAACGAATGCAACCGAATGTGTTCGAGCAGATCAGTGAAACGTAAGTAGAATAAATTTTGGAATAAATCGTCGCCTTTCTCACGGAAGGACTTGCTAATTAACAAAATTACGAAAAGTAAAATATTTTCTAAACTAGAGAAGGAACTGTCAGAAAAATAAAAGTACTTACCTACGGAATGGCCCTCCCTTGCTTCTCTCGGACATTTTGACAGGAAAAAACATAATTTTACACGACAAACGCAAAACACCGCAAAATCTAAATAGACAACAAATATGGCGTCTACCCACACAGCATCTCTGTGCCTACGTGACAAAATACATACCGTGTGGGCCAAAAAATACCGGACAATTTTTGTTTCATTATAGCTTTTGAATTATACAGAGTTTTGACTAAATATACCCTTCAAAGATGCTCGTTTATTCTTGTGTTGCGAACATGTTAATTAATTTTTTTAAATCAGTGCCAAAGCTGCATTCCTGCCACGCAAAACAAGGTATGAACTAGCAAAATCGGTTCAGTGGTTGTCATGTCTGCATTTATTTACCTATAAATTTATTACTACTAAACCGATTTTGATGAAATAAAAAACATACTGGTGAGAATTGATTGGTTTTTAAAGATCATGATCAAAATTTATCGCAATCCTAAAATTTAAGATGGCGGACAGAAATATATTTAATTCTTCAAAATGGCGTGTTTATTCTTATTTTCTGAAAAATGTTGTGTTGTTTTAGTAATCTATAGAAAAGCACTACTTTTCTCCCGCTAAACATGGTACAAAGTAGTAAAATCGGTGTAGTGGTTCTTAAAAAATCTATTTTTGTTTTAACCATTGTTTTACAGATTCTACGATTGCATTGCCAATCCTGTCTGCATTCATTTCCTTATAAATTCGTTATTACTAAACCGATTTTAGTGAAATAAAAAAAATGATTGCCCTTTAAAGATTATTCGCAATTTTCCGCCATCTTGGAATATAAGGTGTTGGACAGAATCATACATGATTCTTCAAAATGGCGTGTTTATTCTTACTTTGCGAAAATGTTTTAATTTTTTTTATAGAAAAACTACTTTTTTTTGCATAAAGAGGTACAAATGAATAAAATCGGTGTAGTGGTTCTTACAAAATCGGATTTTGTTTTAACCATTGTTTTACAAATTATACGATTGCATTGCCAATCCTAAAATTTCATTTCTTTATAAATTCATTATTACGGAACCGATTTTAGTGAAATAAAAAACATTATGATGCAATTTTAAAGATCAATCAGTTCGCGTCATGATGTTTTTTATTTTACTAAAATCGGCTAAATTATAATTAATTTATAAAGAACTGAATGCAGACAGGATTGGCAATGTAATCGTATAATTAGTAAAACAATGGTTAAAGCAAAATCAGGTTTTTTGAGAACCACTACACCGATTTTATTCATTTGTACCTCTTTATGCAAAAGAAAAGTAGTTTTTCTATAAAAAAAATTAAAAGATTTTCGCAAAATAAGAATAAACACGCCATTTTGAAGAATCAAGTATGATTCTGTCCAACATCTTAAATTCCAAGATGGCGGAAAATTGCGATAACCGATTTTACTACTTTGTACCATGTTAAGCGGAAGAAAAGTAGTGCTTTTCTATAGATTACTAAAACTAAAACATTTTTCAGAAAATAAGAATAAACAGGCCATATTGAAGAATTAAGTATAATTCTGTCCGCCATCTTAAATTTTAAGATGGCGACAAATTTTAATCATGATCTTTAAAAAGCAATCAATTCTCACCGGGATGTTTTTTATTTCATCAAAATCGGTTTAGTAGTAATGAATCTATAAGCAAATAAATACAGACATGATTGGCCAGGCAATCGTATAATATGCAAAACAATGGTTGAAACAAAAATATATTTTTTTAGAACCATCAAACCGATTTTTCTGATTCGTACCTTGTTGTGCGTGGCAAGAATGCAGCTTTTTTATTGATTTAAATTAATATTTAAACCATGTTCGCAACACAAAAATAAACGAGCATCTTTGAAGGGTACAATTTAATTTCGTCCGCCATCTTGGATTTTCAGATGGCGGACAAAAAAATATATTTGGTCAAAACTCTGATCAATTCTCTGTCAAGTGCAGTTTGTCCCATTAAAATCGATGGTATAGTTCAAAAGTTATAATGAAAAAAAAATTGTCCGGTTTTTTTTGGCCCACCCGGTACATGCGCACTTGAAAATACGCGTCTGCGAATTTAAATTTGCCATTGTTTCCAAAGCAAGCTATGAGTGCTTCAATTTTCGACTCGACAGACACGTGAGCGTCAATCAGCGGAATTTTTAAGCCAAATAAATTTCACGTTTATAAATATTAAATAAATTATTATAATTTTTAGGAACTCCTTGCAAGACTGTCAAACCAGTGCCATACCTAGTTTAGATCTGACACCTTGGTTAGATAACTCTCCTCATACTATCCGAGTATAGAGGAAAAAATGCTTTAAAAGAAGAAAGAAGAATATAATCGAGAAAAGAAAACCAAAGATAAAAATTAATAGGTACACAAAAAAAAAAACAAAATACAGTGAAACCTCTCCTTGCAGACACCTCTGTTAAGCGGACACTCCCTTTGGGCGGACACATTTGTTGGAACCAAGCTTTTCCCTTTTTCTTTATATGTAAAATTCACTCCTATAACCGGACACTCTAATAAAGGGACGCGGACAATTATTTTTGATAAATTCTGAAACCTCTCTTAACCAGATGCGAAC
This sequence comes from Aspidapion aeneum, assembly GCA_963576565.1. Lineage (NCBI taxonomy): Eukaryota > Metazoa > Arthropoda > Insecta > Coleoptera > Brentidae > Aspidapion > Aspidapion aeneum. The sequence goes on from OY755047.1 coordinate 15,069,978, forward strand.
CTCTGACAACGGCACGGAGCCCTGCACGACATGGGCATAAATATTATGTAGTATATTGGCAACAAGGCACTCTCCAGCCGGGGAATTACCTCTTTCCGTTTTTACAACATATTTTAGTCGGCGGGACTGCTGTGTTTTATTTTTATTGTTCAGTTGGGTAGTAATAGATCTCTTTGAAATGGCGCCTAGTAAAAAACTTCTTAGTTTACGTGAAAATATTAAAGTTGTTAACGTTTCGGAGAAGGTACATCTATCAGCACGAAAGGTCGCTGAAAAGTTAATATTGGAAAAACTCAACCAGCGGAAATTATTAATAAATATATAATTAAATTTCGGTTCTCTCTCATAAGCGGACACCTCCAATAAGCGGACAAAATCGACGAAACCGTGAGTGTCCGCTGATAGGAGGTTTCACTGTAATTCAAAGTTATACAATTTTCTTTCTAATTTTCTGTTAATTCATTCTTTAAAAATGATTTTTTAAAGACTGATCCTTCGAATAAAAAATGGCTGTAGTAAATACAAAGTATTCAATTTTGTTTTTGCAAACTTTAAATTTTTTTTAGAGAACCTGTATTGTAATTTTTAAGATTTGGTAAGCTACATTAGCTTAGTCTTTAGTTTTTAGGTTTTTCCGAGTTTAAGAACTTTTTTTATAAAAATATAAATTTTAAAAATTATTTTTTGATCGATTGTTATTTCGTTTTTATAGTAAATCAATGGATCCATGACGGATCTAATACCTTCCCAGCTAGCCTATTAGCACCCTTCAAGTGAAGCCATGATATATTATGTCAGCCTTAAAAACAGTTTTTTGTGAATATCTCAGAAACTAAAGCTCTTATGAAGTTTTTAGTTATAACACAAATTATCTAGCGAAATGTAGTCTACTATATTCCCAAAAGCGCATATTAATGTGATGCTCCGTTAAAAAGTTAGCATTTAAAAAAAAATAATTCTCAAAAAAACTATCATTAGCATTAACCAAAAGCCGTTAATGGTCAAAAACCAAAATCTAATCAGAGTGGCGAACACTATTTTACCTGAAAATTTTATGAAAATCGGTTCAGCGGTTTAGGAGCTATCGTGTTACAGACAAAAATAATATACTCACACACAGACACAGCCATCACGACGATATTGCTAAGATAGGTCAAAATGCACCCAAATAACACATTTTCGGCGTTATCTGAAAAAAAATACCTTCTCTAGCCATTGCTGAGGTGTTTTTACCTTCCTAGCCGGCGTAGCAATGGCTAGAGAAGGTAGATATTATTTTTTTTATTTTTTTTTATTTGTCAAACACACTGTGTTTATTGGTATTACAATCTAGTCAGTAAGACTAATTAGCAATTTTGTTTTAACTTAATTTACTAGAAAAGTCAGATTTAAACTTAGGGTTCACTCAACAGTTCTCCCCGCTTTGTTTAGTCTGTAACTCCCATTGTGTTGTGTTTATAGCATTATTTTGTTTTATGTGTAATTGACTTAGTTTACTAGCTCAAACGGCTTCACTCTTTTTAGTCTTCGAACTAGCATAGTATTGTCTAGAAGCTGAATTGCTTCCACATTCACATGCCGATGGAGTCTATCTTCATGGCTTTTTGCGTACTTTTTTATAGTCTCTGCAACAGTTTTGATTTTTAGATCTCGATGAAGATCACTATTTCGAACGTACCAAGGTGCATTCACAATGTTTCTTAATACTTTATTTTGAAATCTCTGTACAACTAGAATGTTACTCTCTTTAGCACAACCCCATAGTTGAATACCATATGTCCATACTGGTTTTAGTATTTGTCTATAAAGCAGTAACTTATTATGAATTGTTAAATTGGACTTCCTTCCAATTAGCCAGTTCATTTTTCTATACCTTATCTCAAGTTCTTCTTTTTTTTTCCTAACATGTGCTTTCCAGCGCAATTTGGCATCAAGTGTCATACCTAGATATTTTGCCTGATTCGAATATGGTACGGGAATGTTGTTAATTGTAATTTGTATGTGATTTATATTATTGTTTGTAAAATCAACATGAATTGATTTGGTTTCATTTAATTTTATTCGCCACTTTGTGGTCCAACTGTGAACTTCGGTGACTGCATCCTGAAGTTTTTTTATGCATTTTTCAATAGATTTTTCTACCGTCAATAAACCAGTATCATCGGCACATGTTGCTAAGTGGCAATTTTCTGGCTTTAGATATTATTTTCGACGAAAAAAAATTTTTTTGAGATAACGCCAAAAATGTGTTATTTGGATGTATTTTGACCAATCCTAGCAATATCATCGTGTGTCTGCCAGTGTGTGTGTGTGTGTGTATATATTATTTCTGTCTCTAACACGATAGCCCCTAAACCGCTGAACCGATTTTCTTAAAATTTTCAAGTAAAATAATGTTCAGTAAGACAATTAGCAATTTTGTTTTAACTTAATTTACTAGAAAAGTCAGATTTAAACTTAGGGTTCACTCAACAGTTCTCCCCGCTTTGTTTAGTCTGTAACTCACAATTGTGTTGTGTTTATAGCATTATTTTGTTTTATGTGTAATTGACTTAGTTTACTAGCTCAAACGGCTTCACTCTTTTTAGTCTTCGAACTAGCATAGTATTGTCTAGAAGCTGAATTGCTTCCACATTCACATGCCGATGGAGTCTATCTTCATGGCTTTTTGCGTACTTTTTTATAGTCTCTGCAACAGTTTCGATTTTTAGATCTCGATGAAGATCACTATTTCGAACGTACCAAGGTGCATTCACAATGTTTCTTAATACTTTATTTTGAAATCTCTGTACAACTAGAATGTTACTCTCTTTAGCACAACCCCATAGTTGAATACCATATGTCCATACTGGTTTTAGTATTTGTCTATAAAGCAGTAACTTATTATGAATTGTTAAATTGGACTTCCTTCCAATTAGCCAGTTCATTTTTCTATACCTTATTTTTTTTCTTAACATGTGCTTTCCATCGCAATTTGGCATCAAGTGTCATACCTAGATATTTTGCCTGATTTGAATATGGTACGGGAATGTTGTTAATTGTAATTTGTATGTGATTTATATTTTTGTTTGTAAAATCAACATGAATTGATTTGGTTTCATTTAATTTTATTCGCCACTTTGTGATCCAACTGTGAACTTGGGTGACTGCATCCTGAAGTTTTTCTATGCATTTTTCAATAGATTTTTCTACCGTCAATAAACCAGTATCATCGGCAAATGTTGCTAAGTGGCAATTTTCTGGCTTTAGATATTATTTTCGACGAAATTTTTTTTTTTTTGAGATAACGCCAAAAATGTGTGATTTGGATGTATTTTGACCAATCCTAGCAATATCATCGTGTGTCTGCCAGTGTGTGTGTGTGTATATATTATTTCTGTCTCTAACACGATAGCTCCTAAACCGCTGAACCGATTTTCATAAAATTTTCAGGTAAAATAGTGTTCGCCACTCTTACGAGCTGATTAGATTTTGGTCAAAATCCATTAATGCTAATGACAATTTTTTGACAATTAAAAACTTTAAAAAATGCTAATTTTTTAACGGAGCATCGTATCAATACATTGTTTTCGGAATATAGTAGACTATATTTTGCTCAATAATTCGTGTTATAACCAAAAACTTCGTAGGAGCTTTAGTTTCTGAGATATTTACAAAAAACTGTTTTTAAGGCTAATATATTATCATGGCTTCACTTAAAGTGTGATAATAGGCTAGCTCGAAAGGTATTAGATCCGTTATGGATACATTTATTTTGTTTTATTTATGATATTAAAGAAAACCCAGTTTTTTAGTTGCAATTTTTATATATTTTAGTAGAATTTCAATCAATCAATATTTTCCTAGTTTTTCTTCTACCAATAATTTAAAATATGTTAAACTAACTAAAATAAAGCAGAAGCAAAGAATAAAAATAATAAATAGAGACCTAACAATGTTTTTAACACTGAAAAGTATCATTATGACCATAACCAGCTATTTTCTAAAACCAAACTGTTTTGAAAACCTGTGGCCACTTATTGGTTCCCAAGTTGTGGTGATAAGCATACGAATAAAGTGTTAAAAAATAGATTTGACTCTCACATAGGTAGCATTATATTATTATGAATTAAAAACAGCCTTTTAATAACCCTTTCTTTTTTTAAGTGCCTTTATTTCATTGAATTTTAAAGTTCATAACACAAACCAACTAGAAAATAGATAAAGTTTTGTGTATAGTCTCAAGGAGCCAAAAAATTTGTCACACATAAAACTCGGAATAGATGGCGCTATTAGTGTCGGTTTAAAGTACAGCGTTGCCACCTTTAGCAAAATTTCTTTATTCTTTTAGAATTTAGAATTTTAACTCATAATAATTCATTTTTGTTGCTGATATGACCCTTTTTTTCTCAAAAAAATAACGGCACTTTACAGTAATTTTTTATACAATAATTTTTACAGCGAAAAAAGCTATTTCGCACTATTTAAAATGATAGAGATATAATCTTCATTATATTCGATTTCATCCCAAATACCTGAAAAAAATAAGAAGATAACCACTAATGTGAATTCACTGTTGTTTTTTGTATTATATTGTATTGTTGTATTTTTCTACGCTGAATCCGTATCTAAGGTCCCTAGACGCCAGGAATTTTCCTCCGTGGATCAACCCATATTAAATCAACAAAAAGAAAGAGCGCCCAGAATTTCAGAGGGCTTTAAAAACTTCTAAAGAAAATCGGTTATTAAATTATGATACTTATTTGAAAATACGCGACGTTGCCGTACAACGCCCTGCTTTTTTGTAGTCTATAAATTTGGTAAAAATAGGACGATAACACAAATAAGCGAAATAATATCAACATATACAGGGTGTCCCAAATAAAAGAAACTACATGGGGATTTCGGAAACGGTAAGAGATACAAGTTTGTTTAAATAAGAAAAAAGTTGCGCTATTTTAAGCCCAATCAGATGCCGTATCAAAATTAAAAATATCTACAGGGGTTTTTAAAATATCGAGCAAAAACTAAAAATTGAAATATCGCTGCCATCTTGCAAACAAATTTAATGAAATTTGGTAGTTTTGTACAAGCAACTACGGTCAATTGAATGACGTTACCAATTTTTTTCTAGACCTTCTAGTTTTTTTGAAACCACAGCCAACTTTGTTATTTCTTATGACCGCCATATTGGATTTATACTTCAATAAATAGAGCATAAAAGGAGCTTTTCAACCATGTATAATAAGCCTATCTTTGGATGACGGAAAATGTGAATTTATTATAAAAATAGTTTTCGAGTTTTTCAATTAGTTGGCTGTGAAACAAATGCCGTAGTTGTGTTTGTTGTCATACCTACGTAACTACCTTTCAAAACTTTATTTATTTTCCTGTATATTTTTGAAAAAAAACCATCGACTTAAATTTTGACATTTAGGATTTTTTTTGATATTCTGACTCAAAGGTTCATAAACTTTGTAAAAATTTATGAAACTTTTTTGTTTATCATATTTTGATATCTATTCAAATAAACGTTTTAAATATGGTGTAAAAATATACGGGAAAACACTGTACGTAAGAATTAATCTATTATTTTCGTGAAATTCTAAAAATGGCATGTGTCAAACTCACCAACGACGTCGCAAAACTCCATAAAAGAAGCACAAGGAAGCAAGTCGTCAGTGTAGTAGTTTAACAGCTCCTCTGAAGATTTCATCAATGCTTCGTCGTTGTGACGGATATAGTCTGCCAAGTTGTTCGGCCATTGGTCTTGTTCACCTTCAACATCCTAACAAAATTAAAAATTGGTAAGTATTACAAAAAAGTGGTAAGACAAAAAAATGTCTCAAAAAGTTACCGAGTCAAAGACAGGGGTAATGCAAAAGAAAATACAAAAGAAAAGTGTTAAGGCAAAAAAAAATTCAAAAACTGTAAACTTCCTAGTCCTATACATTTTGATTGGGTTGGGTAGACTGACCCATCCTATTGGTAAGCGGGGTCTACTCTTATGTCGGCTTGTAGCAGCGGCGTAGCGTGCCTGTAGGGGCGGGGGGGGGGGGCGATCGCTAACAAGGGCGCCCATCAAAAAAATCTTGCGACCAAAAAAAAAAAGGTCATCATGTCTTATCTTTACTTTTCTTTGCCGGCCCTGCTACTACTACTACTAATACAGGGGCGCTTCGGGCAACCATGGGGCGCCAGTACTGTTGGGGGGGGGGACAAACCCCCCACCCACGCTACGCCACTGGCTTGTAGGTATGTAGATAGAAAGAAAGAGAGAAATACAGACAGAACCAAACCTTGAAGTAATTCTTGTGAATTCCATCAATCAACCCCAGAACACCAGGTAAGGTAGTAACTTTATACTCCTAGTCATTCTTATCTGTCAAATCGTTTCCTGGACCGCAAAGCCCATCTTGGTTCCACTTTTACAAAAAAAATGATTTTTTTTTTAAATTATATTTTAATTAAATTTTTTATGCTGCTCTGCTAGCTTTAGTCAAGCTATAGACACAGAAAATACGAGAAAGATACACATTAATCGTAAATAAAGTGATAAAATATTTAATTGCTTATTATTCACAGTATTAAAACCGTTGTAGGTACCCCTTTTTAAAAACATATATTGCTCTCCTGGCTTTTAGCAGATTACCAAATTTTAGAAATAAGAAAGGGATGATAAAAAAATAATCTACAAGGTTTTAAGATTTAATTACTCTTTATTTACTGTGTCAGTACCCATCTTGTTACACACTTAAAAAAAAAAAATTGAAAAAAAAAAATTATAATATTTTTGTTACATTTTTTATGCTGCTCTGCGAGCTTTAGTCAAGCAATAGACACAGAAAAGACGAGAAAGATACACATTAATCGTAAATAAAGTGATAAAATATTTAATTGCTTAACATTCACAGTATTAGAACCGCTGTAGTAGGTACCCCTTTTTTAAAAACATATATTGCTTTTAGCAGATCACCAAATTTTAGAAATAAGACAGTTAGGTAGGTAGTTTTAATAGTAAGGTAGTAACTTCATACTCTTAGAAATTCTTATCTGTCAAATCGGTTCCAGGACCGCTAGGTTGGGTGGAACGCGCTTGCGCAGTCACCAACATTCGTGACAAATGTGACAGTCTGTCCTTCTGCCACTCTTTGAGACTGCGCAGAAATATCGACGTGGCTGCCATGTAAACCGACTTTTCTGATTGGTACGCGGGGTTTATAGTTATGTCGGTTTAAAGGGATGCAGAGAAAGAAAGAAATACAGGAAGATATATGTGTGTGCATAGATTATATACTCTTACCTTAAAAAAATTCTTGTAAATTCTATCAATCAACCCCCAGAATATCAGGTAAGGCTTGTAAACTTCGTAGTCCTTGACATTTTTATCTGTCAAACCGGTTCCAGGACCGCTAGGTTGGGTGGAACGTGCTTGCGCAGTCACCAACATTTGTGACAAATGTGACAGTCTGTCCTTCTGCACTCTTTGAGACTGCGCAGAAATATCGACGTGGCTGCCATGCAGAAATATCGACGTGGCTGCCATGTAAACCGACTTTTCTGATTGGTACGCGCGGGGTTCATAGTTATGTCGGTTTAAAGGGATGCAGAGAAAGAAAGAAATACAGGAAGAAATATGTGTGTGCATAGATTATATACTCTTACCTTAAAAAAAATTCTTGTAAAATCCATCAATCAACCCCCAGAATACCAGGTAAGGCTTGTAAACTTCGTAGTCCTTGACATTTTTATCTGTCAAAACCGGTTCCAGGACCGCTAGGTTGGGTGGAACGCACTTGCGCAGTCACCAACATTCGTGACAAATGTGACAGTCTGTCCTTTCTGCCACTCTTTGAGACTGCGCAGAAATATCGACGTGGCTGCCATGTAAACCGACTTTTCTGATTGGTACGCGCGGGTCTATAGTTATGTCGGTTTAAAAGTATGCAGAGAAAGAGAGATACAGGGAGAAAGAGAAGATGTGTGTGCAGACAATGATTAATCTTACCTTAAAGAAATTCTTGTAAATTCAATCAATCAACCCCCCAGAACACCAGGTAAGGCTTGTAAACTTCGTAGTCTTTGACTTTTTTGATCTGTCAAACCGCGTTCCAAGGCCGCTAGGTTGGGTGGAACGCGCTTGCGCAGTCACTAACAAACGTGACAAATGTCTGTCTGTCCTTCTGCCGCCGCTCTATGAGACCTGCGCCATGTAACCGACTTTTATGATTGGTACGCGGCGGTCTTATAGTTATGTCGGTTTAGAAGGTATGCAGGAGAAAGAGAGAGATACATGAGGAGAAGTAAAGAGAAGTACGTGTGTGCATAGATTATATCAATCTTACCCCTGAAGAAATTCCTTGTAAATTCATCAATCAACTCCAGTATAACCAGGTAAGGCTTGTAAACTCCAGTAAAGTCTTGTACAGTCTAGTCCTCAACAGTTTCAGGCGCAAAAGTGAGGAACCCCCCCTCCCCCCCCCCCCCCCCCCCACCCCCCCCACCCCCCGCTCGGACAAATTGTGACAGTCCCGCCCACACCCCCCCACACCACCCCCCCCCCCCCCCCCCCCCCCCCCACCCACCCCCCGAAAATAGAGACATGGCGGCCATGTACAACCGACCCCTTCTGATTGGTAGGCGGGGGTCTAAAGTTATGTCGGCTTGTAGGTATGTCTGTAGGGTGGTAGATTTCTCTGGAGTAAACTCTTGTGCTAGAAAATCAAATATTTTTTTGATGAACTTTAAGTAAACTAGTATCTTCGGACTATCGTAGAAAACTTCAGCTGTCCTAAACCTTTTTGTGAATGTGTGTATATTGTTTAAAGAGCTTGACTTGTACGTGTCTCATCTGAGGTTATTAATCTGTGTTGTTTGTGTTAACAAAATAAGTAAAGTATTTTCTAACCTAAAATAATAAAAACGTCAAATCTGTTTTGGTTTTGTTGTCAAAAATGACTAAAAACATCAAAAAAAATGTCCCGCGGAAACAACACAGACAAAGAAAGAAATGTCTATCTATCTCTTAAACTCGGTTTTTACCAGAGCCATTAAAACGGACAGGCCACGATCTACAACTTTGTTGACGTCACAGCAAAGGCTAAACTTCTTATTGATGGCCACAGATTGTCTTTAAAATATTGAAGTTGGAATAACGGTTGATAAATATTTGATTTTTTTTAAAATAAAGCCGGTTTTTAGATTGTTTTTACTATATTCTTGTAAAACAATTTTTTTTAAATGTATAGTAATTCTTAATTTTTCAAAGCCGCTTCATTAGCTCACACAAAAATTAAATTTAAAGCAAAAGCGAATGTGTTCGTTTCTGCGTGGAAAGTAATCGGCCTCACCTACACCTATTTGTTTATATTCGGCATCTTTTAAAACTTATTTGGATGTGTTTACAAAAATTACAACATCAAAAAAATAATTTTTTTTGCAGTGTAATTTTGTTTTAAAAAGATCAACACTGGTAATTTTTGGATTTTGAATAAACTTTATTGTAAAAAAAACCATTAAAAAATAAAAAGTTTAACAAAACAAACAAATAAACAAATGACATGACAAACACATATGACAAAGTCAAATCCATGTCAAATATAACAGTGAGTGTGCAGTGCATGGCGGGGAATTTGAATTTAAAATAAGGAATGCTAAATCTTAAAGATTTTTAACCTTTTAATCATCTTTTATCTTTACAAAAGTTTGGTGGAATATCGGGATAGTGTCTGGGAATATATCACTGAAATTTCGCGAAAATCTGTAGTGCCAATTTGAAAATATCACAAATAAACCTTTATTCGCCCATAAAGACCCAATGAAAAATTCAGCCCACAAGAACATCTGATTTTTTCGGGCGGCGGATAAAAGGTCGAAAGTACAAAAGGTCAAAAAAATAAGGTCGAAAGTACAAAATGTCGAAAGTACAAAAGGTCGCAAGTACAAAAAGGTCGAAAGTACAAAAGATCGAAAATCAAAAGGTTGAAAGTACAAAAGGTTGAAAGTACAAAAAGATCGAAGGTACAAAAGGTCGAAAGTACAAAAGGTCGAAAGTACAAAAGGTCAAAAAGTACAAAAGGTCGAACAATAAAAAAATACTAAAAATACCAATTTACTAAGACGAATTGACCGGTCCAGTCGAGGTGGACTCGAGGCCGAGGATAGGTTAGGCTACTGTCCCAACCAGACTCGGTTAGGTTAGTATATAAAAAAAAACTTTCCTGACGAGATCAGGGTAGTTATTTTTTTAAGGTTACTGTCCCAACGAGACCCGGTTAGGTAAGTATATCAAAAAAAAAAAACTTTCCTGACAAGATCAGGTTAGTTTTTTTTTAGTAAACAAACCTAACCTGGTCAGGTTGGGTTAGGAACCTAACCGGGTTAACTATGAACTATCCTCGACCTCTGGACTACCTCGGCTGGGCAGGGTAATTCGACTTGGTTAGGTTTCAATCTTTTATTTTTATACTTTTGACCTTTTGAACTTTCGACCTTTAGTACTTTCGACCTTTTGTACTTTCGACCTTTTGTACTTTCGACCTTTTGTATTTTCGACCTTTTGTATTTTCGACCTTTTGTATTTTCGACCTTTTGTATTTTCGACCTTTTGTTTTTCGACCTTTTGTACTTTCGACCTTTTGTATTTTCGACCTTTTTTATTTTCGACCTTTTGTACTTTCGACCTTTTATCCACCGCCCGATTTTTTCCGGGTCCTGCCTGTATTTTTTTGTCGGCCTTGGTAAAAGTAGATTGTGCGAGAAAGAGAGAGAGCGAAATGAATTGCCCACCTGAAGGAAGACACATCCGTCAAATGAATCCAGGACCTCTAGTCAGCATTAAAATTAAATATTTTCAGGTAACTTACGTGTTAATTACATACAACCCGACGTGTATCAAATAAGGAACCATGTGGAGATTACTCTGAGGACCGCCACCTCCTGTGTCCTCGTGGAACGATTTCTCTTGAGCGAACCTCAGTAATAACAGCTTTAGATCGTGGATGGTTGAACTATGGCCAATATCCCTGTAAAAAATTATTCCACGGTTTAATAAATAGGGAAAGTGGGTCGAGTGCTTGTTTTGAAGGTGTCATGAATGTCTGTGTAAAAATTACGAAAGATTTACATATGAGATATTTATTTCCAGTTACCATAACGCGATAAAAAATGAGAGTCACTACAAATTGTTCAAAAAGTCGACGTGTTTCGGGATTTTTAAAATTTTATCTCAGAAATGTACAATGTGTTTCAAATTGAGCACTTATAGATGGAAAAGGGCATACCTCAAAAACAAATCAATAGATTTTAAAAATTTTTACACAGTTGTTAATACATTCCCAACAAACATTTATAGTAGCGGCCACATGTTCTAAAAGCTTTGCTACTTTCTTATAGTAGAAATGTGGTGATCCCAACCAAAATTTGTTACTTTTTAGTTCTGACTACTATTTAATATCAGGAAATAGTAGATGTTTCGTAAAAACGACCCTCTAAACTACTTCTTAGGATTGTTTTTTGATAGTCGATTCTGATAGTCTTCTCTACCACAATAGGACGTTACTAAAGTTTTACTTTCTTTTTAGTCGTTCGTGTAGCCCTGACTTTTATATTCTACTTAATTACCACTAGAAAGTTAAGCTTCATTGGAGTCCCAAACAAGTGTATCCGACAACTGCATTATAACTTTAATTTTTACCACAAAAGTTTAGTAACATCTCATGTAACAATGTAGACAAAATAACTTTTTGCATCAACTTTAAAGCCGCAACTACTTTGACTTTTTTTAATGTCGATCTTTTAAAGTAAACTCTACTTCCTGTTTCTACTTTGAAAACGTAGACTTTTTGAAGTCGCATCTTGGTCGCGTCCATTCTTGACCCTACTTTTTGTGGCTCCTTCTATAATATGGGAATATTAGGAATAAATTTGCAAATATTTTTTTAACTACCTTGAGCAGTCCATGTTTTCGACCTCATTGTTGGTCTGCTTGACCATTTTGCAGAACAATCAAAATGCAAAATATGGATCCAAAGTATATCGAGTACGCACACGGATTTTAAGAAATCCCTGGCCCATGCTTAATCTCCATCCTTAATCTTTTACGATACTTGTTGGTATTCTATTCTTGTAATGTCTTTACGGTCGAGGTCGTTCGTGGTTTGTGCTGTGGCACCACCCTCTTGTGGCACCACCCTCTTGTGCCGCCACCCGCTTGTGCGAACGTGTCGTGTTTCACTGTGATTTATTTTATGTGTTGAGCTGGACTTTAACTTTATATATCCCTCTTCCAAAACAAAATATTTTATTTTTAGTTTATTGCTATAACGATAATGATAAAGTAAAAGACAAAAAAATAGGAACAAAATAGTAACAAAATGAGGAACATTAAAAAGAAACCTTAAAACTAATCGGTAAAGAAATTTACGTAACGATGTGGCAACATCACCTTCCCCACTATATGTAACGCTTCGGCTATCATCTACCCCCTTATGACGGGTATCTAATTTATGCACGGCCCCTAAAATAAACCTCTTTGGGTTCATCTAGGAACTTTTGCAATTTGCGGTAACCTTGCGGCTAATAAAAAAACAAGTTACATGCGGATTTCTAACCGATCTAAGAAGTCTCAAATATTGTTATTTTTACTTATAGGGCTTATAGTAATAAAAATTACTGAATATTGAGAATGCGAAAATATTTAAAAACAATAAAAAATACTACATACGAACTGTGAGAGCAATGCGTAAATAAAAAAAGTAACAATATGTTCATTTTATTGATGTGACTACGTTCTTTTAGTTTCTCGGCCAACACTTCCTAGAAATTCTAGAATAGGGATCATGCTCTCGACTACAACATACATTTTTGAAAAACACTTTTTATTAGCACTTCATTTATTGTTATAATGGAAATTACTTTATCTTGTATTTGTTTTAAAACCTACCACAAATTCACGGTCGTAAATAACCTATAAGCAGTGGTGCTGTTGTTGGCAGAAACGGCAAATGACAAGTGGCGACACCCCAATAACTTGAGGGTAGTAGTTTTACTTATCGCATGGTTCCTATCACTCTGTAGACGTTTTCTAGTGGCGAAAGCTAGTTAATAATACGTTGCCGCAACGAAGGAGTAGAAATTCGAGTGTGTTATCTAGAACTAAAAGGGAATGCCGACATAAAACTAGTACGTGACACGTTGCCGTAACTTAGGCTCACTTTCAAGTAACCCTTTCGACTTTCAGGTGAATTTAGTTTGGGACGCCATGTTTTTTTGTAAGAAAGAAAATTTAATATTTTTATTGTCGTTTTATGAGCTCATATTAAAGAGCTATATTATTTTATAACCAAATTAGTTGAAGCTTAACAAAAATGCTCTTCTTAAGCCCCATTTGTTAGAGTTAAGTGTCGATTATGAAAACATAACCTCCAAAATCACAACACAAAAATTCCATCAGCTTCCAGAAAACGGCTCAATTTTACGGGCGCACCCGTTTTGCAGTATATATAATGCATGTTATACAAAAAACTTTGCGGCGCACTCGAATTTTGATTCTCTGCTCATAAATTCTCATACTTTTGGATAACATGGTACATATTATAGCCATAACCAAACAAAAAAACTTAGCGAGTCTGTTTACTGTTGTGTCCACCATATTGTGTAACAATTCTACCAAAAAGAAACGATTATGTTATTTGCAACTACATCGCTACTTTTATGCCATTACGGAAAAAAACAGCCTCTACGACGTAGTAGATACCTGGCTACGACGTAGTAGTGTAGTTGTTACTACAGTGACTTTAAACACTTGGCCAAGTAGTTATAACCAGAAATTGGTTTCCCACTTAGGGAATTAACACATTGCTGTATGGTATACTGAGACGTAGCGGGAGTACGTTGCGGTTACTTTTAAGAAATTCTTTCTAGTTGGGGTTTCGTCGCTACAACTTTAAATGTTTGTTGGGTTCAAGGGACCTTTAAAACAAGGTATCACTCGACCTACTTTACCTATTTAAAATAGACGGGTAAAGTTTGGCCTACCTAGAAGGTACATGCTACAAAAAACGCCCCCCATGCAAACAAATTCGACGTGTCCGAACGTTTTTTGTTACCGTTTTATTGAAACACCCTGTATTATTGTTATTATGTATTGCTATTACTTGTCAAAATGTTCAATTAACTTTTTTCATATTTATAACATTTACAAACATAATAAAAATTCAGTTTTTTGGGTCCAAACTCGATTACGGGGTTGAGTGCCGCAAGACACAAAATAAGGTTCCTCTACCCAAAATGTTTATTTTATGACACACCCTGCTAATCTAGCTTACCTGTGGTTAGTGCTCTCCTGCAAATAGGTGTTGTGTCTGGCGAGGCAACTTGCAAATGCTGATTCAGGCACCTGGGGCCCCCAAAGGGGTAGAAGCCCATTGCATTTGGTGTTAGCGTTTTGTAGTGCAGCTGATTCCCATTCGTCGCGAGCTCGGGCCAAGCGGACTGCGCTCATATGACAATCTGATAAAGAAAAAATCTGTTTCAAAACTTTAATTTATTTTTACGTATAACTACTATAAACTAGGATACAGGAGATGACGCTTGATTGTCAATTCTTGCTTTCCATGACGTCTTGTGGATGATATAAATTGGTAAAATTTTTTTTTAAATCACAAGCTTTTATAAAATGCACTAAAAATTAAAAAATAATTTTCTAACATTCTAATATTATCATAATAATAAAAGCGATGGCCGACTGATGGAAACTTTGACGATGTTAGCACGATAAGATATCCGTATCAGTTAAATATCACTATTTGCAAGAATCAATCTAGCAGAAAAATGCAGAAATACAAAACCCACCCAACCCGACCCAAGATAATCCAGCATTTCTTTGACATAGGTATGGCAATGGCATAGCATTGCGGCATATCAAACATATCTTTGATGACCTGCTATGTTGAATATTCTTTAAGTGTTTAGATCACAAATTTAGATTAACTTATGCTTTGATTTGCGGCCATCGCTTTTATTATTATGATAATATTAGAATGTTAGAAAATTATTTTTTAATTTTTAGTGCATTTTATAAAAGCTTGTGACTTAAAAAAAAAAATTCCAATTTATTTTCTACTTTTAGTCTCAGCTATCTACTCTTTTAAATGAAAATATTTGTTCAATAACAGAACAGAAGAGTTTATTCTAGATTATAATGAAATCGCTGATCGGGAGTTGTTTGGAAACTCATTTTTCTATTGGGGGAAAGAGAGGGTGGGGATGGAGGTTGAAATATATTTTTTGTTTGGGCTGTATTGCCATCGGACCTTTATGCATATACCAAATTTTATAAAAGTCATTTGAAGTGAAGTGTGTCAAAAACGCATTTTTTACGGAAGGGGGTGGGGGGTAGGGTGGGAGGACAATTTTTCATTATTGTTGTATTGTCATCGGACCACTATATGTATACCAAATTTCATCCAAATCGGATAATGGAAAGTGTGTCAAAAACGCATTTTTCTATAGATGGGGGTGGGGGTAGGAGTGGTAGGATTTTTTTTTCATTGTTGTATTGTCATCGGACCACTATATGTATACCAAATTTCATCCAAATTGGATAATGGAAAGGGTGTCAAAAACGCATTTTCTATAGAAGGGGGTGGGGGTAGGGGTGGGAGGATATTTTTTTTTTTATGTTGTATTGTCATCGGACCACTATGTGAATACCAAATTTCATCCAAATCGGATAATGGGAAGTGTGTCAAAAACTCATTTTTCTATAAAAGGGGGTGGGAGGATATTTTTTTCTTAATATTGTATTGTCACAAATTTTTCTATGGAAGGGGGTGGGGGTAGGGGTGGGAGGATATTTTTTTTCATATTGTTGTATTATCATCGGACCACTATGTGTATACCAAATTTTATCCAAATCAGATAACGGGAAGTGTGTCAAAAACACATTTTTCTATAGAAGGGGTGGGGGTAGGGGTGGGAGGATATTTTTTTCTTAATGTTGTATTGTCATGGGACCACTATGTGTGTACCAAATTTCATCCAAATCGGATAATGGGAAGTGTGTCAAAAACGCTTCACAAGATTTGATAGATAGTTAGATAGTTAGACAGAACATCTGAAGCTAAATAAAAGCTTGTAAAAATAGCGAAATTGGCATGTAGCTAATCTTAGATAATGTTCCGCGATCGGCGATAACTATCCAAGGAATTAACAAATCAACTTGAAATTTAGCACAAATGTACGCTTTAGTATAGTAAAGAAACACGGTGAAATTGGCCCAGATCAAAAAAATTAAAGTGCCTCATTTTTGGGCGTTTCTAAACTGACGCCGTTCCCCATTTTTAACAACGTTTTAGGTCCTTATTTTGAAACTCGTAGACAATTATTGAGTAGAAATAAATTAACCACCGAAATCCACAACCTTAAAAAGGACTTACAGCAGAATGGTTATTCCGAAAAATTAATAAACTCAACAATCTCTAAAATTAAAAAAAAACCAAATGTCGCAATTCCGCAAAATAATAATAATCCGTTGGGTGTTGTAACATTCCATATGTTCAAGGGATTTCAGAAAACAAAAGACGAATAGCCAAACACTATAATATAAAAACCGTATTTTCATCGAAAAATACGAGGTGTTTTGTAACTAAAACAAAACCAGAAAATCCTTCAAATAATAAGGAATGTATTTACCAAATCCCGTGTGAGTGTGGTAAATCATATGTTGGTGAAACGAAACCTCTTCAGGTTTAGCGGATCATGCATGGTCAAATGATCACAGGATTTAATGGTCGGAAGCTAAAGTTTTGCATAAGGAGTCACATTGGCGAAAATGAAAGTTTATTGAAGCTGCGTTTATATGGCAGAATAAAGAAGTTTTCAGTCAACCAACCACAGACATACCAAACATTTGGAAACCACTCCTTAAGGAAAAACAAGCGTCTTAGGATGGAAAAAGGGGGCGGGCCGTCACACCTGACTGCACACCAAGTAGTATAAGTAGTAGCCTTTAGACTGGATTGTTTAGTTTACACTTGAAAACGGTTAGAGCTACTTACTAACCGAAACGCCGTGTTTAAAAATAAATAAGGACAATGAAATTCCGAAATTTTATTTCTACGTTTTAAGTCATTACTTGAAAAGTAGACAATAGATTTACAACTTTCACAGTAACGCAATATTAGTAAGAACAAATTGTATTCTTAAAAAATAACAACTATTTATTTCACAATTTTTAATTGTGTTTGAAAGTAAATAAATAATAAAAGTGTACTAATTGACCTGTAAATATTAAAAACAAACTAAGAGTATAAAAATAAACAGACCGCAGACCGCCAAAGACAGATTAACTCACGAGCTACACGATAGATGGCGCTGCTTAAATGTCGCAATTTGGAGTATTTCCTTACTTAAAATATTAAAAATGTCATTTCCTTACTTAAAATATTAAAAATGTCAAAAAATGTCCAGAGAAATAACACAACTCGCGGCTACAGACTAAAATGCACTCTGGCTCCTTCGATTTCGAGGTTATGTTTTAATTGTTTTGTTTTTGTTCAAATAGCCTGGGACTGTTTAAAGTTTGAAGTCCCTTCCAGTTTTAAAAATTAGTCCGTGTTTTATATTTGTCGTGTAGTTAGTTCGGTCAAATTTATTTTGTGTTATTGTTTCAATTCATATAAAAATACATCGACCTAAAAATATGGAATGTACCGAGTGCACTCAAGAGATCAGTTTTTCTTCCAAGTGCAATTTAAGAGCTCATTTAAAAAAATTTCATCCAGGTAAATTTTTGACCCTGCTTTTTATTATTTATTATTATCACACATATACCATACTATAGTAGTGTGAGCTATGGTGATCCTAATTTTTTCGAGAAAAAAAAAGTTGCTCCGATTTCAAATTTTTTTATATATCTTTGCGTTTCAGATGATTTTGAAACTTTTTTGTCGCGCCGTCTGTCTGTCTGTCTGTCTGTCTGTCTGTCTGTCTGTATGTCTGTCTGTCTGTCTGTCTGTCTGTCTGTCTGTCTGTCTGTCTGTCTGTCTGTCTGTCTGTCTGTCTGTCTGTCTGTCTGTCTGTCTGTCTGTCTGTCTGTCTGTCTGTCTGTCTGTCTGTCTGTCTGTCTGTCTGTCTGTCTGTCTGTCTGTCTGTCTGTCTGTCTGTCTGTCTGTCTGTCTGTCTGTCTGTCTGTCTGTCTGTCTGTCTGTCTGTCTGTCTGTCTGTCTGTCTGTCTGTCTGTCTGTCTGTCTGTCTGTCTGTCTGTCTGTCTGTCTGTCTGTCTGTCTGTCTGTCTGTCTGTCTGTCTGTCTGTCTGTCTGTCTGTCTGTCTGTCTGTCTGTCTGTCTGTCTGTCTGTCTGTCTGTCTGTCTGTCTGTCTGTCTGTCTGTCTGTCTGTCTGTCTGTCTGTCTGTCTGTCTGTCTGTCTGTCTGTCTGTCTGTCTGTCTGTCTGTCTGTCTGTCTGTCTGTCTGTCTGTCTGTCTGTCTGTCTGTCTGTCTGTCTGTCTGTCTGTCTGTCTGTCTGTCTGTCTGTCTGTCTGTCTGTCTGTCTGTCTGTCTGTCTGTCTGTCTGTCTGTCTGTCTGTCTGTCTGTCTGTCTGTCTGTCTGTCTGTCTGTCTGTCTGTCTGTCTGTCTGTCTGTCTGTCTGTCTGTCTGTCTGTCTGTCTGTCTGTCTGTCTGTATGTCTGTATGTCTGTCTGTAACGACCAACGCGCATAACTCAAAAACCGCTAGGCCGATTTTAATAAAATTTGGTACCTAGGCTGGGTCTTGGGTGGAGATGGTCCCATTTAAAAATGAAGAAAATCCACCCAACACAAGCCAAATAAAAGGGTGGGGGAAGATTTCAAAAATTAGAGTTTATGTGAAAATATGGCGTGTGTGATATCAAACGAAAGGTATTTAAGTCCGGAGTTAAACAAAATACATTTTAGTTTTTGTTTTTTTAGGGGGGGGGGGGGTAGATTTCAAAAATTTGAGTTTAAGTCAAAACATGGCTTGTGTGGTATCAAACAAAAGGTAATTTAGTCTGGAGTTGAATGAGATATATTTCAGGTCTTAGTTTTATTAGCTCGCACGTACACTATAACTATAGTACCTAGTGTGAGCTTAGGGGCCCATATATTGGCAGAGTATTTTTGTTGCGCCGTCTGTCTGTCCGTCTGTCTGTCTGTAAGGACCAACGCGCATAACTCAAAAACTGCTTGCCCGATTTCAATGATATTTGGTACCTAGGCTGGGTCTTGGGTCGAGATGGTCCCATTTAAAAATGAAAAAAATCCACCAAACACAAGTCAAATAAAAGGGGTGGGGGTAGACTTCAAAAATTAGAGTTTAAGTGAAAATATGGCATGTGTGATATCAAACGAAAGGCAATTGAGTCTTGAGTTAAACAAAATAAATTTTAGGCAAAAAAAAGGGTGGGGGTAGATTTCAAAAAATAGAGTTTAATTTAAAACATGGCTTGTGTGATATCAAACGAAAGGTAATTTAGTCTGGAGTTGAGCCTAAGCCAGAAGAGATAATTGTAATAGCAAATCAATTGTTACATTCTTGATTCCTAAAAATAATAAAAACCTAATAGAGTAAATACCTAGAAGAATAATTTATTTTTGCATCTGCCCACTTGTTATTTTTGTGTTTCCCAAAATCTGTTTTTGAGTTCAGCTAATAGCTTAAACATTTCACATTTTGTTTATTTTTGTTTTATATCGAATCTTCATTATAAATGTGATTTAATTATATAGTACCAAATTTTTCATAAATCCTAAACCTCAAAAAGATTTAGCCTGGATTCCTATAGTTCGGAGCCTAAGCCACTTTTATCTGCATTTTTGGGTACCGTAATGATACTTGGTACGAATATAGTACAACACTGTAGTATTATTTTATTGGCTGAACTGAATACCGGGTGTCCCATTAAAAAATACTCTGCCAATATATGGGCCCATAAGCTCACACTAGGTACTATAGTTATAGTGTACGTGTGAGCTTATATAACTAAAAACTGAAATATATTTTATTCAACTCCAGACTAAATTACCTTTTCTTTGATACCACACAAGCCATGTTTTGACTTAAACTCAAATTTTTGGAATCTACCCCCACCCTTAAGAAAAACAAAAAACTAAAATGTATTTTGTTTAACTCCGGACTCAATTACCTTTTGTTTGATATCACACACGCCATATTTTCACATAAACTCTAATTTTTGAAATCTACCCCCACCCTTTTATTTGGTTTGTGTTCGGTGGATTTTGTTCATTTTTAAATGGGACCATCTCGACGCAAGACCCAGCCTAGGTACCAAATTTCATTAAAATCGGCCAAGCGGTTTTTGAGTTATGCGCGTTGGTCGTTACAGACAGACATACAGACAGACAGACAGACAGACAGACATACAGACAGACGGCGCAACAAAAAAGTTTTAAAATCATCTGAAACGCAAAGATATATAAAAATTTTTGAAATCGGAGCAAAGGATCACCATAGCTCACACTACTATAGTATAGTATATGTGTGAGCTAAAATCTGTTTTTTTTTTTTTTAACATAACTCACCTACTCGTCATTTGATTTTCTTTTCGTTCATCACCATCGTAATCAGAGAAAAAAAATACCACAACTTTGTCTATTTAACCGACCCTGTAGCTCTAATATTAACGAAGTAAGTAATAGTGGCGACTTAACTTAACACCCTGTACATTATAATTCAAAAATTCCAGAAACTTCATTTTTACTTAATTTATCAAATTTTATTAAGTTAGGTTTCATTTCAGGTGTCAGTTTTTTGATATATCATGTGAACAGTTTGACGTTTTGACTTAATTTATATCTGTCCTCGTTCCTTTTGCTCCCTCCCCTGAAAAAAAAACCGTTTTCAAAACTTTACTTTTTGTAAATTTTTTGGATTTACAAGCTATAAGGTGAAACAAACAAAAAACTGTACGCGAAATGAGTTTCATATTTAATTTATACATTTTTTTCTTGCCCACCTCAAGTACGCCCCTGTATCTGGGCCCTGCACTGGGTTCCATCGGAGCACCTCTTCTAAAATGGCATTTCTAGGTGTCTACTACCTCTGTGCCAAATTTTATTACGGTACGGAAAAATGCAGACAAACCCCAAAATTTCCCTCTTAGGCCCCGAACTACTACGAATTTTAAAAATATACGTTCAAATTAACCCGCGAAATCGAAGGAGCCAGAGTACATTTTAGTCTGTAGCCGCGAGTAATAACACAAAAAGAAAATCACCTTTACATACAGTCTTACCTATATGGACGACATTAAAATGTGTAACAGTAGAATACCCCACGGTCTTTCTCTGCTTTGTTTCAAACTCCTCAACGTTACATCTCTTGGTAAAAGTGTAAATGCCCAACACTTTGGTCGGCTGATATTTGTAGCCCTCTCTGCAAATACAGCACACAAGACCCGATTCGTCTCCCAGCTCTTCGATTTGTTGAAGGATTGTTGACTTAGCTGTCACCTGTTGAAATGTCAAATGTCAAAAGAAAGCCGGGTCATTCGCTTGATATTTTAAGATAATACAGAATTTTTAAATAAAAAGAGAGAGAGGGGAAGAGAACGTGTGTGATAGAGAGAGAGAGAGAGAGAGACAAAACTGTTTTCATACCTGTCCCTTGTCATTCGTCCTCATTCCCAACTGGCCTAGTTGCTTCTCTCTCATAGCCATAGCTAGTCGTTTTTTCTCGCTTCTGGTGAACTCTCTGACCTCTTCTATCTTCTTCGCCACCACTGGATTGGTACAAAGGGCTTCCAGGAGGTTTTCTGCCAGTGAGCCGACGTGTTCATCCGAAGAAACTTGTTCCAAACGGTGGATTATAGGAATAGTGTCTGCCTTGGAGATCTCCATTTGTGTATTTTCGTGACTGTGAGCTAACCCAGTAAGAAACCTGTAATGAAAATTAGATCATAATCTTATTTTAAAAAATACAAAAAGTCACGATCAGGTTAAGACACTTTGCTATCATTTAAAAATTATTTTAAGTCACTATTTATCTATCTTACTCACATTATCTATGGTTTATTTAGGCAATTTATTAAATTTGACCATAGACAATCAGCATAAGGTAGATAAAATATTTTTTAAACCATATTCTTACCTTAAGATGTATTTTAAAGCTGGTTTCGATATAAAATCTTTCAACTCGTCACTGTCAGTTCTTAGTAAAGTGGGCTTCACACAAGGCGCATGCATGGTGATGTAATCTAAAGCGTCCTTTAAGATATCCAATGAAATAATGTAGTCCTTCAATGTGTTGCCGATTGCGTTCTTTTCTATACTATTAGTGAGGAGACAGAACATTTCTAAGCGTTGTTGGTCTTCTAAAGAGTGATCAGTATCGTACCTAAATAAATAAAAAAAAAAAAAATTTAGAAACCTTACTATCTTACTTATTATATATAGGGTGTACCAGATAAAAATAAATACATGGGGAAACGGTAAGAGATAGAATTTTGTTTGAACGACAAAAAAGTTGCGCTATTCCCAGCGCAATCAGATAAGTAAATAAAAATATTGTATCAAGGAAATTGAAGGTAGTTACTTAAGGCAACAACTTACCGATTAAATTCCAAAACAGGTTTAAAATGGTTTAATAAAATCTCCATCTTTTCATCATTTCCATAAACCAAAGCAGCCAAAACTCTTGTCAAGTGCTCTAGTACAGCTGTGTTATTCTTTACGCTAGGATTGGTCGTAAACGACAGTAAAGTTTTGACATATTCGCCTCCGCCAAAAGTGGCAGACAACTTCTTAAAGTCTTCTAGAGGTTGACTAGTAGCTTTGGCTAAAAGTGTCTCCATGATGTCCAGGAGTTGTTCGATAATGACTAGCTGACCAGTTTCTGATTCTTTTTCCAGGCAAAGATGGAGAATGCGTAGGAATATTTCCATTGCACCTGCAAGAAAATATATTTTTTTTTCTACGACGGTGCGGAAAGTGTCACTTTTCCGCAGAAATTTTAGTTTCGAATGTGCCACTTTTCCCCACGCGTTTTAAACTTAACAGTATTTATTTCTCTCGTATTTTAGCTTACACATATACTATACTATAGTAGTGTGAGCTATGGTGATCCTAATATTTTCGAGAAAAAAAAAGTTGCTCCGATTTCAAAAAATTTTATATATCTTTGCGTTTCAGATGATTTTGAAACTTTTTTGTTGTGCCGTCTGTCTGTCTGTCTGTATGTCTGTCTGTCTGTCTGTCTGTCTGTCTGTCTGTCTGTCTGTCTGTCTGTCTGTCTGTCTGTCTGTCTGTATGTCTGGCTTGGCCGATTTTAATGAAATTTGGTACCTAGGCTGGGTCTTGGGGCGAGATGGTCCCATTTCAAAATGAACAAAATCCACCGAACACAAACCAAATAAAAGGGTGGGGATAGATTTCAAAAATTAGAGTTTATGTGAAAATATGGCGTGTGTGGTATCAAACGAAAGGTAATTGAGTCTGGAGTTAAACAAAATAAATTTTAATTTATTTTAGAAAAAGGGTGGGGGTATATTTCAAAAATTAGAGTTTAAGTGAAAATATGGCGTGTACGATATCAAACGAAAGGTAATTGAGTCCGGAGTTTAACAAAATACATTTTAGTTTTTGTTTTTTTTAAGGGTGGGGGTGGATTTCAAAAATTTGAGTTTAAGTCAAAACATGGCTTGTGTGGTATCAAACAAAAGGTAATTTAGTGTGGAGTTGAATAAAATATATTTCAGTTTTTAGTTATATTAGCTCACACGTACACTATAACTATAGTACCTAGTGTGAGCTTAGGGGCCCATATATTGGCAGAGTATTTCCTTGGATAGCCGGAAAGCTTATCCTCAAGAATAGACACAAAAGAAGTGTTGACAATCAACTGTTTCGTCCTTATGGGACTCCTCAGAACACTGCTTGGTCAATGTGACACCCTTGCGAAGTTAATTAGACCGTTTTGTCTCTAATCCTACGTTTATAGTGAGAAAACCAACTAGTATAATCCGCAAGAAGCGCCATCTACCAAAATACGAAAGAAACTTAAATGTTCTGTCAAAAATCTTACCCAATTCAGGCTCAATAAGAACTTCCTGACACTTGACAACTTTGACACTTAGTCGGAAAAGCTTTAAGAGAACTTGAAGTAGAGGTTTGGCTCTCCATACATTCTGGATGGCTCCTAGTCTTGTCACCATGACTTTTAGACCGCTGCAATCTGCCAGGACGTTGGCCATTTTGTAAACTTCTTCGTTGTCCACCTGTAAACAAAATTATGTGTAAAGTAAGGGGGTCACAAAATTTTTAGACGCTCTACTACTGAGATATGAAATTTTCTTGAAAAAATATATTAATTGTTTTCCACTAAACTCTCGACACTAATCTCAGAAAGAGAGGGCAATATAACTTGTCCACCTCTGTAAAAACACAAATGTATCCAGGGCTTCTAGTGGACACTTTTGGAACATTCTATTTACATACCTCACTCTTGCCCTTATTGTCCAAAGTCTCAATAAACTCTTCAGTTGCGTCGCCAAGGAGACCCCTCATTCGATAGACTACACGCATGGCACTGGGGTCTCCCCCCTCTGCTAACCACACTTTTTTGTAGACGTCCTTTACTGGTAGATCTGCAAAAATAAAAAACCACATAGGAGATTAGCCAATGCATGCCACATAATTATTCAAAAATCCTAATTTGTCCTTTTAGCAATTTGTTCCAACTATTGACACTTGTCATACTAGACGAATTTATTTCAGCGGCATCTACCCCTCAATATGGTAAAGCTCGCCGGTGGCACCTCTATATGGGTTATTTACTCAATGCTTGTACCTATCCCAAGCAGCATTTGGACGTCATATTACGTTACCCATACGTTGCTTGCGATAAACGCGACGTCGGGTGCCGACGTCGTTTCGACCGCCTGACGACCCTCGTTTGCACCTAAATGGGGAATACAAATTCGGGTCGCTACGACGTCAGCATCTGACCTTATAGGTAATAGAGTTTACCAATTAACAACGTAATTGTACGTTGGATTTCCGTCACTTAAATTTAGTCGCAAACAGGTAAGTTGCGTTTGGTTTCGTTTCCATTGCCTAGAATACATATAGTTTTTGCTAAAAAGAATTCCTGTCGAGTAACTAAAATTATACCTGATAAGTAAATATTTTACACTTATTATAACAAGTCTCATAAAAATGGGTGCATTTTACAAATAACAATTATAGTCATGCATGCAAGGGGGTATTACAATATTAATAATTTATATTTTAAAGCAGGAATCCAACAAAAATTTTACAACGAAGGCATGTTTATTGATAAATGTGATTAAAATACTTTCAAAAAAAGCAAGCGCTCCTGAAATATGCAAGATTTACTAAAATATATATTTGTTAAATAGATCTAATTTTTAATATTTTTTTTTTATTTTTGTGAAAAAAATATTTTGCTGCCTCACTAAACTCAAATTTGTTAATAATTTTACAATTATTCTTTCATTTTTACTTAAAATTAGAAAAAGAAAAAATATTTTATAATGGCCGACAGACGCTAACCTTTTTAGAATGGCGGATTACTGTGTCTGACTTAATGTGAACTAATAATATACCAATTCGGACCGGGTCTTCACTTTTGGTTGTGAAAGATAACCAAAGAGTCGAAGTCCGACGTCCGGCAAACGTATTTCGTCCCATTAAATTCGGACGTTCGCCCCGCATGATTTTGCGTCGGCCTACCAAGGGATTGGAACTCAACGTCCGCTCTTTTTCTACTACAATAGGTAAAGCCCACGGTCCCAAAGCTAACTACCCACCGAAAACATTGTTTTTTTTATTTTTTAAAAATGTTAGTTTTAATATCAAAAATCTAAGG
This sequence comes from Aspidapion aeneum, assembly GCA_963576565.1. NCBI lineage: Eukaryota > Metazoa > Arthropoda > Insecta > Coleoptera > Brentidae > Aspidapion > Aspidapion aeneum. The sequence continues at coordinate 15,095,825 of OY755047.1, forward strand.
GAAATAAAACCCATACTACCACGTGTGGAAAGAGGATGGGGTATTATGGTTTCCAAAATCCAAAAAAGATATAAAACTGCGTCATGTCCTGAAACGTAGCCGTCCTGACCAAAATATCTCTTGACCAAACAAATGCACTTGTTGTTAGGTTATGGGCATCTATAAATGACAGTAGGCTGTACATGTGACGCGTAGGCCATATGAACGGACGTGGAATAGGTCAAGTAAAAGTAACGGAAAATACACCAACCAAACTAAACGCTAGTTTAGGTCTGAGGTTAGGGTCTTCACCGGACGTACCCGACGCCGACGTCTGTTGGTCGTTGGGCTGGTCAGAGTTTTTGTACGTCGAACAAACGAACGTAAGACCGACGTTGGGAAATTAATGGTATATTGCGTTGCATTATTTGACGTCGCGAGATCGTTAAAAAACGGACGTATATTTGATAACGTCGGTTTTGATATGAATGCGACGTCGCTTAATGCATAATCAATCTTGCAACTTAAAATTCCACTAAATCCGACGTCGGTTCAGGTCACATTAGGTTGTAAGTCATATAAATGTTTCTTGGGATGCTACATAGGAAATGAGTGAGCAGAAGCTGAGACAAGAACAAATCTTCCGTATTATGAGACGTCTGTCGTTTGAATCAGCAATGAAGATAGAAACACGACCTTTATTATTTATGCATAAAAAAACAAATGTATAGAAATATAAAACGCGCAATCGCAAGATGTCAAAAGCTTGCTTAAATAACTAAGTGAAACAAAACAAAAATTTTATTAGAACTACTAATTAATTAAATCACTATAAAGAAAAAGTGCAAATAAATAAATTTTAATTTTAATTTATAAATATGGTGCAAACAAACAGAAACTAGCTGCCAACGAGGGAACACACTGCATATGTGCGCAATGCCCTTGACAGATCTTATATTTGATGTCATGCATCAAGGGATCCAACTCTGCTTCGTTCGAAGAATACGGGTTGCCTAACATACGACCTTGCATTTAGAAACCCCCTGTCTTTATTTTTAACCTTCTTTTATTTAATATCCCTTAGTTGGGGATATCTTTAGGGGGGTAGGGGACAATTCGCCGCGGCCGATTCGCCGCAGCCGATTCGCCGCGGCCGATTCGCCGCGGGACAATTCGCCGCCGGCCGATTCGCCGCGCGGACAATTCGCCGCGAGATTTTTTATTTTATGATGTTACCATTGGCAATTGTTTAAACAGTTTTATTTAGTTTGACTTGACATATAATATATTTGTTTGATCATAACTTTTTTGAAACTTTTCCAACTAGGTATTTGGGGTTAGTATACAATTCAAAAATTTTTTCTATTAGAAAAATAAATAAAATGGCGGATCCAAAATGGCGGATTTTCCCATTTATTAACCGATTTGCATCAAACTCGGAACTTTAAGATCTTTCAGGTCGCTGATTATTATTTTTAACTTAATTTTAAAAAATCGAAATGGCGGTTCCACAATGGCGCACTTTCTTATTTATAAACCGATTTGCCTCAAACTTGAAGCAAGGTAACTCAATACAATTTTTAATCTAAATTTTAAAACCTGAAAATGGCGGTTTCCTCGGGGCCTAGGCCTCCCTCAAGCCTAAGATTTTTTTAGATATTTTTCACATATTTCATGAATAAAAAGATTAAAGAGTATAAAATTCGCCATCACGAGGCTTCGCCCCCTCCCCCAGAGAAATCAATTTTGAGGCAAATCGGTTTATAAACAAGAAAGTGCGCCATTGTGGAACTGCCATTTTGATTTTTTGTAAATTTTAGTTAAAAATAATAATTAGCGAGCTGAAAGATCTCAAAGTTCCGAGTTTGATGCAAATCGGTTTATAAATGGGAAAATCCGCCATTTTGGATCCACCACTTTCATTTTTTAAAATTTAAGTCAAAAATTGTATTAAGTTGAACCGAACCGAACCGCTGCGATGTTTCAAGTTTGAGGCAAATCGGTTCATAAATAGGAAAATCCGCCATTTTATTTATTTTTCTAATAAAAAAAATTTTGAATTGTATTATAGTAACCACCAAATAACTAGTTGATAAAGTTTGAAAAAGTTATGATCAAACAAATAAACAAATATATTATATGAAGTCAAGCTAAATAAAACTGTTTAAACAATTGCCAATGGTAATATCATTAAAAAAAAATCTCGCGGCGAATTGTCCCCCGGCAAATCGGCCGCGGCGAATCGTCCCATCCCCCTTTAGGGCGAATACTCGCGCCCGTTAATTAATAAAATGCCGGTAATTACTTACACGATGTGAACGCTGCGTGTCTTAAAAGGAAGAGAGGGATCCAACATGACTGCTAGCATCAATTGTCATAATTTAAATTTTCGCGGGTTATTACATTTTAAATATCAAGCCTCGCAAGTGAAGGGTTTTTCCTATCTCCCCTAGAACACCAGAAACCCCCCAAAACATTAAATATGGGATACCCTGTACATACCTAAACTCATTATCTTGTTATTCACCAACAACTCCATGCCATTGTCGTCCTCGAGTAGGGCTACTAATTCGCAATCTTGACAGATCTTATTTTTGACGTCACGCATCAAAGGACCCAACCCCGCTTCGTTCGAAGAATACGGGTTGCCTAACATACGACCTTGCAGGAAATCTTCTTGTTGAGCGTCCTTTTCAAGCGTCAAGAAGAATTCTCCTGTAGATTATAAAAATAAATTATTAAATTTTTTGACTAAAATTATCTTTTTCATATTCTAAAAACGTCAAACCAATCACTACAAATCATAATATTGTCAGGAATTTAAATAACCCTTGACTGTGCCACTGTACGAAACCAGCTTAGAAAAACGAAAAGCGCAAAACACGGTTTTGCAGACATCAGAAAGTGATTCCGCCTCCCTCCAAAATGGTAAACATTTGGTTGCCGCCTACCACACAGCAGGTTGGTTGATGCGAGAAAAACTACTAAAAAGTGAAGAGTGGGAGTTGTAGGAGTTGTCAAGTAGAGAGAGGAATTTGTCTTCAAAGTGATTGGATAAGGAAAAACTGTGACATTAGAAAGTGTTGTCTATAAAATGTCATTTTATCTCTGTTTTTGTTTAGGTTTTCTTGTTTAGCTTATTAGCTAGAATGTAAAGTAAAGGAAAGGAGTATGAGCAACGCCACTGACTTGGTTCCTCCAAGCTCTTCAAATGGGGGGATAATGAATTACTTAGGTCCAACCTACTCTTAATAAAAACCCAAACTTTGAGGAGACAAGTTGGTAGTCACATTCTAAGTTTTGTTGAACTTAAACCAAAACTTCTAAAATAACTAGTCAGTAAAGAAACATAAGATTTGTCTATTTGAAGAACATTTTGTAGTTTGCTATTTTGGTAAGTTAAAGTTTTTATTTTGAGTTTTGTTTGTTGTATAGGTCATAAGAAAAGTCTTGTAACAATTTGTAAATTGCAACACAGTTTTATTTTGTATTCATTAAAGTTTGTAACGTTTTTAAAACTGTTTTATATTTATTTTATACACACAAGAGATCTACTACGGCACCCTCGTTTAAGGGTTCGATTTAAAATAAAACAAAATCGTACCCGACAATATTAATATTAATACTGCATAAATATCTGCACTTTTGTACTTATCTATAAAATTTGAGATTTTACCTTAGGCAAACTAAAATTATATCATAGATAACTACTAAAAATTAGATACTTTAGATGTGTCGTACCTATATCGTTTTCCTCGGGATAAATAATCGAGCATAACCTCTCAAAGATGAAGACAGGTGTCAAAATATCTGTCAACGGGTACTTTTCAACAGTTTTAATGCAGATTGACATAAATGCTTTGGTTTCTTCCTCCGTACCTGTCAAAAATGTTTTAAAATGTTAACGAAAGTTAAGGCTATCGATTTTAAGAACCTTGTATATACAATCCTTCAAAAGATATCTTTTTCTACTAAAAATTTCGTAACAAATCAAAAAATTATTAGTCTTTTCGACAGAATAATTGTGAAAAAAATTTTGAAAAAAGAAAAGTGAATAAAGAAAAAAAGAAAGTTTTAATATTGTTTTGTACCTGTGGTCATTTCTTCCAAGAGATTTAGTAAAGTTTCTTGGGTATCATCTATAAGTCTAGTTCTTTGGACTACTAGTCTTCTTAAGGAGAGATAGCCATTGAGAACTGCTCCCACAAGCCTTTAAAAAAATCAAAAAACACAATTTGTTATTTGATTTTTTCTACCCCAGTCTAGAACTAAACTGATTTTATACAATAATTTCAAAATTGTTTTAATAACATACTCCAAAGTTGTGTCAAATTAAAACTTGCCTAGTGAGAAAGACAGAGACAGATAAATAAACGCACCTTCCTTTATACTGCCTTCTGATCGCGACGTCATCCAAAAATGAAGATATCAACTCGGTGATCTGGTTCAAAGCATAACCTTGAGCAAGATCTGACGTCAGCGTAGTCGCTTCCAGTCTGTGCAATTGTTCAATTTCTGCTGTCATCAAGTTAGCCAAGACCATCAGTAACCTAATTAAAAACAAAAGAATTTCACGCCAATTCACATAGGTTAATTCAACTCAGTTGTAAGATGACTTATTGATTATAGTAGACACCTTAAATAAAATAAGCAAGATGGCGCTCTTTATGACGGTGTCAATTTGACGTTTAAAAGTGATAACACCACGCTAAGACGTGACCTTGTAAATGGTCTAAAAGCATCTTCCTTTTAACATTTTTTACCCTTTTGAAGTGAGATACTGTTTCCAAGGGCCTTCTTGGATCAAAGTCTGATACAGCGACAAAAACTCGGCAGCACTTTCACCGGCCTTTGACAGTTTTGACAGGAAATACGTCAGCAAGGTGATAATTTCTTTTTTGCGCTCGTAACTGTTGCACATTGCTTCTATGATACTCCAGGCAACCTATAAAATCAAAAAGATTAACAATAAACAAATTATTATGACTAGAGGCATCAATCGGTTCTAATAAAAAACTGCTGTGCACTTTAGGAAACCTGTATAGTATTACTTACCTGTCTCGCTTGCCGAGAACTAGGGTTAAATAGTACGGTTTCGATCCACGAGGTGGCGCTTAATTTCAATCGATTTTTCGAATGCTGGCGTTTCACGAATCTACACCACTTTCTCGCATACTTTTCTTGAAGATAGATTTGACGGACTTCCTCTTTACTACAGGGCAGTGGTGGTTTGGCTTCCGTCTTTCTGATAACCCTCGCTCTCCATCCGAGGAACGAATGACTGGGGTCTTTCTTCAAGAACTTCTTGACTTCCACCGGGGCGCTTAAAGGCGTAATTTTCGGTATGACATTTGATTTGATGATTTTTTTCTTACTTGATGGACCATTAGTAGATGGCGCTGTGGTGTCTCTGGCTTTCATTAAGCCTGCGAAAAGTTAAACAACACTGTTAGTTCAATCATTAGATATAAAGAAGCTATTTTGGTGCGACAGGTATGAAAACTTTGAAAGGCTGCTGCTCATTAGTATTTCAGCAGGCCTTGAACCACCGGCAACAGCCGCTCGCACTTATCTTGAAAAAATTAAGTTTAAAATCAGTTTTTAGCTCACACATATACTATACTATAGTAGTGTGAGCTATGGTGATCCTAATTTTTTCGAAAAAAAAAAGTTGCTCCGATTTCAAAAATTTTTATATATCTTTGCGTTTCAGATGATTTTGAAACTTTTTTGTTGCGCCGTCTGTCTGTCTGTATGTCTGTCTGTCTGTCTGTATGTCTGTCTGTAACGACCAACGCGCATAACTCAAAAACCGCTTGGCCGATTTCAATGAAATTTGGTACCTAGACTGGGTCTTGGGTCGAGATGGTCCCATTTAAAAATGAACAAAATCCACCGAACACAAACCAAATAAAAGGGTGGGGATAGATTTCAAAAATTAGAATTTATGTGAAAATATGGCGTGTGTGATATCAAACGAAAGGTAGTTGAGTCTGGAGTTAAACAAAATACATTTTAATTTATTTTAAAAAAGGGTGGGGGTATATTTCAAAAATTAGAGTTTAAGTGAAAATATGGCGTGTGTGATATCAAACAAAAGGTAATGAAGTCAGGAGTCCAACAAAATACATTTTAGTTTTTGTTTTTTTTAAGGGTGGGGGTGGATTTCAAAAATTTGAGTTTAAGTCAAAACATGGCTTGTGTGGTATCAAACAAAAGGTAATTTAGTGTGGAGTTGAATAAAATATATTTCAGTTTTTAGTTATATTAGCTCACACGTACACTATAACTATAGTACCTAGTGTGAGCTTAGGGGCCCATATATTGGCAGAGTATTTTAATAGCTTAGTATCTGTAGAGTAAAAAAAAAGTTTTAAATAAAAGTCAGTTACGACGCTAAACAAAACAACTAAAGAAAAAAATTGGGCAAAATCCAAAATGGCGGCGAAATATTTTGCCTCATGCTTTAAACATATTGATCCGACATATTAGTTTAGTTATCATGGTGAGGTATTAATTATTACAAACCTTGTATGATTTTCAGGCAGGGCAAAATAAC